>OW799236.1:117714561-118302061 GCA_941918925.1 Phyto melanocephala
CCCTAAATGTCAATCGTACAAGACATACAATTGACGGATGAGCTGACAGTGCTAAAACTGTTGTTGCTGCAAATGCAGCAGCTTGTTCTCGGTATGTCTTTAAAAGCTGTAGAATTTTGTAGTCGTGTGTGTGTGAGTGTGTTGCACAATTATCATGCTAACAAATAATTTTTTTCTAGCTTTACTTCTGCCTTTTTATATGCAATAGCCTGCAGCTTCAAGAAAAATATAAAAATTTTAAAAATGAATAACACTCAAATAAATACGAGTACGAGTAGAAATCTAAAGTTAGAAAGAAATGCTTTCAAGCTTCTGTTTAAATAAATCTTTTTGTAAAAGATGGTATCGATTTTTATGATCATCATCATCTTGAAGTTGTTTTTATATTTTTTTTTAATTTTGTGTTTGTTTGTGGTTTTTCTGTTTGGTATAATGAACAACAGGTTCTTTTAAATTGTTTTTATTGAATTGTTCTTTCTTTTGGTTTAGAATAGAAAAATGATATTAACACAAAGTTGGTTTTGCAACATTGGCTTTCCTAAATGGCTTTAAGGAATATTTTACATTCGGTATGTGAGAGATAAGGCGAGGAGTCTATTCTAGAGAGAATATAATTAAAATTTGTCAAACAAATTTCTGTGAATGAAGTGAACAAAAACTCTTTACTAAAAAATACAACAAATTTTCTTCAAATTAAAAATTTTACAAAAATAATTAGAAGTTATCTATTACTAGAGAATTATATCCATATAATTTTTTTCTTAATTTTGTTTTGTTATGAATTCTGTGGAAATAAGGAATATCTGGTTGTGTCTTATCGAAGAGCTTTTATATAAAAATGGGTCTTTGATACCGCAAAAAGCCCATAAGTTACTATGAAATTATTTATTGAATCCTTCGTTTTTAGCAAAGTTAAATACCATATCTCATACTTAAGAAAAATTGCAGCAGGAGTTCCCTAAGGAAGTATACTTGGTCCTCTCACGTATATACCTTTAGCATCAGATATACCAACTAGTAACTTGGTACACACGTCAAATTGCACAAACGACACAGTGTTTAAAGACAAACATTTAAATCCAGTATTTGCTTTAAGTTGTCGGTAGGATCATATTAAAGAACTCGAAAAATGGCTCAACCAATGGGAAATAAAATTAAACTTAGAAAAGTGCGCACATGTCACTTTCAGCTTCAGAAAGGGAAACTGTCCTAATCTGAAGTTAATTACATTGCTATCCCCAAGCAAAATCATATAAAATATCTTGGTATATACCTTGATCGACGCCTTACCTAGTCTCAACATATCGCATCCAAATCCATATAACTCAAACTCAAAACTCTACAACTTCTTTGTTCTGGTTATATTCTTAATCTAAACTGCCAGCTTCTACTCTAAAAATCTATCAGTAAGACATGGATGGACTTATGGTATCCAAATATGGGGAACAGCTTCTGCTTCTTACGTGGATAAATTACAAAGACGACAAAACAAAATATTTCGACAAGTTACTGGATACCCGTGGTTTGTTAGTAACGCAAATATGCACAAGGACCTTAATATTTAATTTGTTAGTGATGAAATATAAACCTTCTGCTAACATTTTTTTCTTAAAACTGGAAACTCATCGAAATCCTCACGCACAGGATCTACTGTATTATACTCACCTCACGACTATCGATACATTGGCCCTCGCAGACGCGTTAAAATGATAACTTCTTTGCTATGAAAATTGGTACCTCCTTTGCAATGGCAATAGACCCAGAAATTAATTAATTTAACATTTTAATACATATTGTAATTTTTGTGACATATATATAGTGAGATCCAATAAATGAATTTTGAATTAATAAAAATTCTATTTTAATTGTTCTCCAAGAAAACAATTTTAAATTTGAGAGTTGATTTTTATAAATTCATTGCCTTTAAAATGGAGACTATTATATGAATTCCACGCTGTATAATTTAAAGGGCATTTTAGTTTTCATATATTTATTTAGCTAAACTATAGTTAAAATAACTAATTATTCGAAATGATTGAAAAAAATATAGATAAAAGGGTTTTATGCTATAACTTCCTAGAAGGTTGAAAATTCGTCTGAGGGTAATTTTTAATTACAGGATTGCAATGATGTGATTACCTCAGTTTTAGCTTATTGCGACTTAAGCTTTTACAGAATTTTTTTTAAACATCTTATTCAACCTTAAAACTTATTGATTTATTTTTAAAAAATTACCTATTTTGCTTAAATAAATTATTTGTCAAAAACTTCTTAAATGCACGCAAAGAAAACCCATGGTTACGACATGATCACGACGGTCATATTATAGTTTCTATAACAATATTTGGTGGTCGAAAACAAGTAATAGTTATTTTTGTTTCGTTTCATCATATATTTTGTTACGATAATCAAGCATTTGGTTGAATTGTATCATTTAATGTTTACTTGTCGTAAAAATTTCAAAATGGTTATCAGTTAACAATAGTATTATTTAAAAAAACTAATCCGACAAAAAAAAATTATATTCAAAAGCATTAAAAATTACAAATAATCATTAAATAATAAGTGAGACAACAGTATGATAATAAATTAGTCAATCTATGAATTTTTTTTAATAATAATTTGATTTCAACTGTTCTTCTTCTTATTATTTTAAAAGTTTGAGATGTCAAAAAAAGGAACAAAAATTTTGAAAAATTTAAGAAAATTTAAAAATAAACGTGAAAATGTAAAAAAATATTGGTAAAAAAATTGCAATTGAATTGGTAAGTGCAATCAATATGTGTATGTTACAACAAAAGACAATAATTTGCCGTAAAAAATCAAAGATTGTCGATGTCAATTGTAGTCATATATATGATTATTGAATGATACTTTAATTAAACATAATAATGATAACTGGTAACCATTATATGTTTTAAACATAATCATACAATTCAATCATAGTATGTTGCTCGTCGATTATGGTTACTACAACCAGGGTACACTTATACAAGGTGGAGGTGCAAGCCCAGCTGACTATTATTTTGTGTTCTGGAGAATGTCAAAATACATACTTAAAAAAATTATTTTAACTTCGGAAATTGTCAAACTCCATACATTAAAAAAGAGAGACAAAAATTGCTCTCTTTTACGCTTTCACCTTATGTAATTACACCATGACTACAACCATATTTTTTCTTTGCGTGTGAGAAGTTTTAATTTTTTAAAATTTATTGTTGAAAAGAACTTTGTCTGTACATGAAATGATTTTAAAATTTTTTCAAGAACATAGAATACTAAACACCACTTTTTAGAGTTTTTGTCTGTCTATCTGTCTGTCTTTCTGTCTGATATTCCTGAAATTGATTGGCTTCAGTGTTGCAATAGGCTATATTTCATTCAAAATAGGGCTAAAGAGGCTTAAAAATCAGAGGAAATTTTTTTTAAAGCCGTCAATTTTTAGTTAAAAGCACATTCGCTTTTTATACACACAGTTAATTAGTTAAAATACAAAGGACAGTTGTTAAAATATAACTTCAGTTTAATACTGACTTTACAATGAATTTAGAATGGTCAGTTAATTCTTATTTAAATTTAGCCAATGCTTAAAATTTTGATTGTGCTGGTGAGTGAGTTACCCAGCAAACAAGAAGACAAGAATTTGAAATATGATTATAAAATTTATTTCCTAAGATAATATTTAAAGCTAAATTAATATTAAGAGCATTTGGTTCTATGCAGTTTTAATGAAAGACAATCAGATTGATCTTTGCCGAATGTCTTTTCTGCATTTTACACTCGCTTATCCATTCTTAAAAAAGAAATAAATATTAACACTTGTAAAATCGCCTTATATGGGAGGCTTGTCTTAATTATTGTCCGCCTATTTATTTAAATATAAACATACAACCACAAAGTCCTATAAGAACTTTAAACCATTGACGCTGTTCTGATTTAGATATAAAAATATATATACATAACAATATTTTTCTGATATAAAAATAACATAAATTTAAGAGTTAATAATTTGAATTAAAATTAAGAATGTGGGTGTTTACGAAATATTCTTATGAACATTCTTTATTTTACGGCTATTTGCTAAGCCGTTATTACATTTTATCCCAACAAAAAAATCTAAGACAAAAAAAGTGAATGCGCAGGTACTGGTAACGAAACGATTAAATTTAGGTGAAAACCAGCGTGTCATTGAAGAGCATGTGTTTACATGAATATTTTAATGAACTGCACTCCATTCTAATAAGTACATAGAACTCATGCATATTTGATGAAAAGCATCGGATGTTTCATTAGTTGAATTTATTTGTTTACATGAATTGTTTATGATATTTTGCATAATGTTGCATTCATTTTTAAATACATCAATTATGACAAATTATTTCACATATAGGCAGTCATTTATAATGAATGCTTTTACACAATTGATTTAGAAGTCTTGAAAATGTAATTCGATTTGCACTACTTCTAATTTTTGGAATTATTTGCCAAATTATACAAATGTACTTCATGAAATTGTTGTCATAAAAAAGCATATTTGGTTTTGTTAAAACTAATTATGACTATTAACAATACATACCATGTATGATGTATAAAAATGTTTAAAACAAATTTTTTACCCCTAATTTTTATTCGTATTAATACGAACATTGCCTTATAATGATATAAGAACTCAGAATATATGTAAATATACCTTTTGGGATCTCAAATGATTTCTTTGTCCATTGCAGAGGAGTGACCAAATTAATTATTCACACCACTACTTTTTAATGTTGAATATAGAAAACTTCCAACCAAGAGACATATTTTTATACCCACCACCAAAAAAATGGTGGGGGTATATTCATTTTGTCATTCCGTTTGTAACACATCGAAATATCCATTTTAGACCCCATAAAGTATATATATTCTGAATCAGGGTTTGATTTGATGACGATCTAGCTATGTCCGTCCGTCTGTCCGTCTGTTGAAAGCACGATAGAGGTCGCACCGAAAAAGCTAGGGGGCTCAAATTTTGCCAGAATCTTTCTTATAGACAAGGCTTGTTTGGTATTGAAAATGGGCTAAATCGGAATATTAGGAAGAGAGTTATAGCTCGAAAAGCAAGAGTAGGTCGAAAAAACCGTGTCCTTCAAACATCGAATAAAATGGAATTGTGTCCAAACGCATTAACGCGGGCTCATGAAACTTCGAATATATATTTCCTGAGTAAAAGCAATATTTTTCCCCAAAAATTATCTAAATCTATGTATTAGGAGAGGAGTTATCGATCAAAATGTACGAAAATTTATACCGCACAGTGTATTTTTCGGTATATTTAAAAACAAAAACGTCATAAAAGCAACAGAATTGAATGTACGATTCTGAAATTTTGCACACTTTGCTTTTTGGTGAGACGCTTTTTTGTAACGGAAAATCAATGTGCCACGCCCACTTTTACGCCCACCTCCCATATAACGTTTTACCTAAAATTCATATGATTTCCCTATTAATAAACATTTTGGAATAACAAAGGGCTATATTGAAACACCTAAGTTGTACTTATTCGCAAAAATAGCTTTGACACGCCTACTATAACGCCCACTTTTTACGTTATCTACCGTTAATGAAATTTAAAAGCTCATAAAACCGCCAAAATTAGAGGTATGATGATGAAATTTGCTGCGTATATCCCACTAGGCAATGTCATTACTGTGCCAGAAAATTAAGGTGCCACGCCCACTTTTACGCCCACCTCCCATATAACGTTTTACCTAAAATTCATATAATTTCTCTATTTATAAAGATTTTGAAATAATAAAGGGCTATATTGAAACATCTAAGTTGTACTTATTCGCAAAAATAACTTTGACACGCCTACTATAACGCCCACTTTTTACGTTATCTACCGTTAATGAAATTTAAAAGCTCATAAAACCGCCAACATTAGAGGTATGATGATCAAATTTGCTACGTATATCTTTCTAGGCAATGTCATTACTGTTCCAAAAAATTAAGGTGCCACGCCCACTTTAACGCCCACCTCCCATATGACGTTTTAACTAAAAATCATATAATTTCTCTATTAATAAAGATTTTGGAATAATAAAGGACTATATTGAAACATCTTAGTTGTACTCATTCGCAAAAACAACTTTGACACGCCTACTATAACGCCCACTTTTCACGTTATCTACCGTTAATGAAATTTAAAAGCTCATAAAACCGCCAAGAGTTATGATGATCAAATTTGCTACGTATATCCTTCTAATCAATGAAACTGTTGTGCAAAAAAGTTTAGGTGACACGCCCACTTTAACTCCTACCTCCTATATAACGGTTTATCTTAAATTCATGTAATTTCTCTATTGACAAAGTTTTTGGGAAAATAAAGGACTATATTGAAAGATCTAAGTTGTATTTATTAGCAGAAACTTTATTGACACGCCTACTTTAACGCCCACTTTCATTGAAAGACTACATTTACAAAAGCATTTTAGTAGCATATCGAAGTTACAAAGGATGGTTAAATTTTAAGGACCGATGTTGAATTTAAATAAAACACAAATTATTTATGAAATTACTATCATTTCTTTTTATAATGATAATATTTGTATGGTTCAGTTATGTATTTAACAAAATATCGGCCAAATGGCCCCCCCATCCTGGACGCTACTCCTCTATCTGATGGTCCAAATTTTCAATGACAATGTTTATGCTCAATTGTTGGGCATGATGATGAGGCGAGGTTGACTGCTCTTTTGCTACACTATCGCAAGAACCAGCAGTGGTTCCCATTCATCGAATTAAGAAGGCATTCACAGATTTTCTAACATTTCATACAGACCTGTTTTGCTGAAATTTAAATATTTTTTACAATTCTCCCGATTGTGGACGAATTTGAACGATTATTTGATCAAAAGAATTACGAAGTGCACAAAATGCATTTTGATTTGAACGCCCATTTTTATAAAAAACCTGAATAACTTTAAAGCGTTGCTCATTTGCGTATCTTTCCACGGATCAAATTGAGTAAGTTTGAGATTGAGAAATGTCAAGTGAAGTGCGGAAATCAAATTTAAAGACTAGGTGTAGTTCACCTTCAACATGGGCCCTTAAAATTTAACCACCCTCTACAAAGAAAGTGATACATATTTTATTATAAAGAGATTATTCCATAGCGATTAACAAAATAATAAATATTGTGCTTTAAATGTACACAAAATTGGTGGTGGGTATAAAAGATTCGGCACAGCCGAATATAGTGCTCTTACTTGTTATATCTCAGTTGCATAGACATTTGTCAAAAATCAAGGCACAGGTATTCGTCAGCTAGTCTTGTTTCGTCAGCTGGTTATTTTTTTTATTTACTTATTTTAAGCTCCAGCTGTCAGAGCGCATAGATAAAATACATAAAAAAGGCTCTCTGTTCACACTGCGATTATTTGATGAATGGATATGAATTAAAAATGCTGAGAACAGTTTTTACCTCCAAACTGATTTAAATAATTTATTTAATTGGTGTACTGTAAATCTTATGGAATTCGTTTCAAAATTCAAATCCTTATGTCTGGTGATGTTTTTGTCTCTCTTTGTTCATGTAAATATTATTTTCTTTGAAAAAATATTCCTCAACTGAATATTTTTATGTTGATTGAATTAAATAAATAAATAAATAAAAATTTTGAAATTCTCTTTGAAGAAAAAATTCTTAAAACTATTTTAAAAAATCAATTTGACTAATTTTTTTTTTAATTTTGAGAAGTTATACCTTTAAGCTTCTGCAGAGCAGTTCTTATTCGTACATGGTTAGTCATTTGAAAAGTAGAACACTTCGCCATTTACTGTGATTCCTCTACACACACTTGTATCACATCCATTCATAATGATTGACCTGCGTATGGCGGTCATGTTCCTACCCACTTTATTTACTTAAGCCCCTCTTGTCTAGCAGAGGACTTGTTTCCTTATTTCTGCAACTACTTATAACACATGTACAAACATGCATCGCTTACATAAAATATTTCTAATAAAATGAGAGTGAGTTCCATTAGATCTCGGGATTTTTCAGATTTTTTGTTTGTTTATTCATTTGTGTCCAAAAAGAGATTGATTTTGCTGGGGCAACAAGTGTGTCTGTGCACTCTTTTATAGGGGAGTGTATAGAGTTGTTTGTTGCTGTGAATATGCCTCTCGACTGCCATAGATTGTGGTTAAGTGAGTTGTTAAAAATGTCAATGATTTTGTGGGTTTGATGTAATGTATGGTTAGACTAAAGTGACATTAATTTATGTTAAAAGGAAATTCTTATTTTTTTTTTAACACACACACACACACACACACAAAGCCACTAACAAAATAGTTGTACACAAAACATGTGCTTATGGCAAGATACAATCGTGTGTGCAACAAACTCTGCTTGTTTTCTCATCGATAATACTTAATGATGATGAATGTATTTTAAGGTGAAACAGTTATGGAATCACAAGACTTTTTTTACTGCTGGTAACTGGTACTAGTATTTGAAAAGAAATATTTTAATTATGATTGAGAGTAAAAGAGATTTTTGACACCTGTTAATAGAATATTGTAAAGTAATTACAGTTTATGATAAATTTTAACAAAATTACTACAACAAGGATTAGAGGTTTGAGGCTTGCAGTATTTTTTTTTTCTTCTACATTTAAATAACTGTTAGTATTGTGAAATGCTTGTGTGTTTTGTAGTTTACTCTTTTATTTTGTTAACAAAAATCATGATTGTTTTGTAACAGAAAATTTATAATTATAAAAAAATGTTTTTTCAATAATATTTATTTTGCTGTGCCATGCACGATTGACCAACGTGTAAAATTAAGTTTTTTATTTAAATAGTGGTTACAACCATTACTGTTATATTCCCACACTCGTATAGGTTTTTCTTTTTATCTTAAACCTTCTTATGTTTGTCGTTTATAACGATTTATGTTAATTTTTTTATTTTATTCAATTTTAAATTGCTAAGTATTTTTTGCGAAATGCCACAGTGTTTCCCTACCTTTGTAAATAAAACAAAAATTTTTTATATGGAGTACTGAAGTATGTGTTCTTTATATCTAAACGATAGAGTATGTTCAGCAATTTTGTAGAAAATATTATGGAAAATATTTTTGGGTGGAATATATTAACAATTTGGCTTCCCACATGTCGGTAGTTATTGGAGAGCAGAAGTGTTTTAAAAAAATGTTGGCCATGCAATTTTATTTGATATGCCGGACCAGATCAAGATCAAAAACTTTTCACAAACTGCTGGTCTTAAGATTGTTTATTTAAAGTTAACTTAGTTATTGTTCACATTCATGTGTATATAGGTCATCGCTTTAAAGTAATATTTCAATATAATTTTTCAAAGCTCCGACACACGTGTATTTACTGGTCTCTACTAGAATCCATTATCAGAACCCCTTACTTTTAGAAAACTTCCGACATATTTATATATATATTCCCATCGTTCCAGTGTGGAGCATAGGGTCAGTAAAAATTTATTTCAACGAGATCTATCTTGAGCTATTAACTTAATTTCATTCCAGGTCTTCCTTGCAAATACCACTTCGTTCTCAAGCTGCCTTCTCCATGTGTGAGATGGTCTTTCCCTTCTTCTGCTCCCTTGTGGGTTCCAATCTATGGCAGTTCTCGTCAAGTCATCCGGTGGCTTGCATAACGTGTGACCTAGCCAATTCCACTTGCGTCGTAAGATTACCATTCGTAAAGGTTTTTGATTTGTGGCTGCCCAGAGGTCTGCATTACTTATAACGTTTGGCCAAAAGATTTTCAAGATCCTCCTCAAACTGCGGTTGGCAAATACCTGCAATGCATTTATATTTCGGGCAGCTACATTCCAGGTCTCGCAATAGGGTTGACTTCACACTGGAGTTAAATATGTCAATCCTAGTTTTTGTTTTTTGGATAGTGTAATCTATTTGCAGAATTTTTTTATAAATTCTTAAATTTCTATATACAAATTCTTCTTAATTTTAAATTACATTTAAGCTTAGACAGTTAATTTTTAATTGAAACGTTGAGGTTACACTGAAATACACTGTGCTGGTGGTAGATACGATTTTTGTTTCTCTTTTCATTTAGTGAAGACATTAATCATTCATTTAGGAGTGGTATTAACGTTGGATCATTCTCATAAGCAAGAAAAATTTTGCTGACAAATATATTTATTTACACAATTTCTTGAAATTTTTCTTTAAATTCCTATTATTCGAAAATAAGCCGCATTTTGCTAAGTTTTGCAGTGGGCCAGGAAGATGTTTTTTCTTTGCAATTTAAACGTTTATTTTTATTTATTTTTTGATTTCTTTGAAGAGACTTTGTTTTTGAAGATAAATTAAGTAAACATGAATAACGTTTAAGATTGTTTTAAATATATTTTGTTACACAAAAGTTAGTCGGTTTTTGGTTTAGGCAAAAGCAAAATCATGTGTTAGTTACAATGTTGCACATAGATGAATGATGGTGGTTGCAAGGCATGCTGGACAAGTTTCAAAAGGTGTAAAACTCTTATAGATTGTGTTAGTGATGGGATAGAAGGGCTAAATGTTTAAGTCATAGAAATAAATTGCAGAGATCTAAACTTGTTAAATATTTAAATTGCAAAAATATTTAACGTGTCAGATATTCATAATACAAATAGTGGAATATTTTACAGCAGACAAAGTCACAAGTAATTTTTTCAAAGCTTTAAAATTCGAAAATGTTCATAATAACCGTAATTTGTTCATTCGTTGTTAACAAATTTGACTGTAAATAATAAAAACAAATCACTTTGTACACACAAATCCTTTTTGGACACAACTATTCGTCACCCAAACGAAAAGATAAGAGCGAGAAATTAGATTCTTAAGAAATTTCTAAATGAAGATTGGAACACTGTCTGCTTGAGAATCTATAGCACGATTATTGTTTTAAATATGCTAAATTTCAACTTTATAGATACTTAAATATAAATATAAAATATGGTGGATAGACAATGTGTACTACTCTCTAGTTCTATTGTTGTAATATTCCAAAATTTAAAAATTGTTTTATTGTGTTTTTTATTAGAAAATCTCTTTAACATTTTAAAGTTTGACAGTTATGACAATACGACATATTGAAAATTTACTTTGGCTTTAGAAGTACTTATTGGGGGGTTGTTATGCAATACAGTTAATGTCAAAATTTAAGTTAAAAACGAAAAAATATTGACGTGCCCTGAATTATAAGATTTATGCAAAGAGCCACAATATTAGACTAAACTTTTTTATAACTTTTAAATCTAAATCAATAGAAATTTGGTTGCAATGACATGCCTAGTGTTCTCGGTGTAATAAAGTAGTTTAGCAAGACACTCCTAGACCTGTGATAATAGGTGGTTTACCGTGTTTCGTGCATTCTGTCTATGGTACTGTAGTAAGACAATTTATTATTAAAGTCCGACTTCAGCGGTGTATTTTCACAACAGTATTGCAGAGTGTTTAAATATTTTAAATAGTAAAGTCTCATGGCAGCAAAACATTAGAGAACTTTATAGATTGGTCCGATTATACGTATCTCTTAAAATTTAATGTTTTTCGACACTGCCTGATTTTTGTTAAAAACTTTGATTACTAACGGTGGAAAATATTGCAATTTTTTTGTCACAGAAAATGATGTGTGGTTTTAATTGTCGTTTGTCGAAAAAAAATAGTTCTAAACGAAAATGTTTGCAAAAAGTTTGTCAGACTAGCTTGCTAGTTTACAATTTTTATGGTTTCCGTAATCATACGTTGCGTACCAATAAAATTGTAGATACGTGGGGCTTCGAAAAAATTATCTCAACATACACACGGACAGACATACAGACAGACGGACTTAAGGAATTCCTCTATCTTTGGAATACTTGTACATCATAGGGTCTAAAATGAGTACTGTAGAAATGATAATCGGGATGACAAGCTTATATATCTGTGGCTTGGAGCTAAAAGGGCCAATGTCACTTTTTTGTTCTTTTTAGGTAATCATTGCATTAGATTTGGTTGCTTGCTCTATTTCATTATCGTAAAACAGCTTAAGTCATACTTAACCCAGAACAGTTTCACAAATAAAATGCTGCCCAATGTCACTATAGCACCTATAAAAGTTAAAGTTCAATTCCAATTTTCTCAAAAGTTAATATTTTGACATTGGGCCTTTTAGCTCTAAGCCACACATATATCCCTTTACACTTTTGTGTAAACGATATAAAAATTACCAATGTAGCAAGAGAATTTGGATTTGATATTCGAGTAATACGAAACGCGGTTTAAGTCAAAGACGAAAGCAGATGGGCACTTCTAACGATGTAACTGAAGAAATTTTATAAAATTCTGCTTTTGTTCAGCAGGTCGGAGAATTATATCACAAATCTCATAAAATAATCAATATTTTGCATACTTAGTACGGTCACCGTCTTGGCAATGTCAAATGGTCCCTTCGGAGCTGCGATTGGACCACCTATAGATTTAGTATGGTGTCATGAAAGACCAATTAAATGCGAATAGCATACAAACGACTTAACACCCTAACCAAATATTGTCTCAGCCATTCGTGAAAGAGAACCAAAAGTTGTCAACAAAATCCTAGAAGTTGTAAAGACAGCCACAACGGCCACATGATGGACGTCGTGTTTCATAAATAATGGGACTATATAATGTACCAGGCACCTTTTAATTGAGTGCATTTTGTGAACTTAAAATAAAAGCTTATATTAGCATCAGTCGTTATGCAAATATATACCCCCCTGCAAGAGTTTAGTTTTCTGAATGTGTGTTAGCCAAAGTGCTGTAGTTTTTTATAGAGTTCAACCGATTCAATATACATAAAAAAAATATATTAAACTTTAAACATAAATTGTTGGCATTGGTAACAGGTAATGATATTAAAAATAATATTATTTTTTTTCACCTAACAGTACTATTCACGGTTGTTCACTATGGTCTTAAAAGTAAAAAGGCCGCCGCTTTTTACTTTAATTGTAGCACAAATTCATTTATCAACAAAAATATTTTCCTAGTTCTGAAAGCATTCAGCTAAAATTAACCTACTTAACTATTTATTTTGTGCTTTTTTTTTGCTTGACTTAAATACTGTATTGGCTTTTTTGTACATTTTTTTTCGTTTTTTTCTTTTGTGGCTTTTATGATTTTTTGTGGCCTGACATTGTTATTTGGTTTCTTGTGTTTGGCCAACAACTAACCAATTGAAACTTACCCGTTAGTGGATTAACTTGAAACGAACTATTTGCCGGCAATAAACTATATCTGATGGCCGCATTTTCACCCAAATCCAAATCAGTAGCACCAATAACACCAACCAACGAGCCACGACTCATATTCTCTTCAATGGCAAATGCATAGGACGTACGTAAAAAACGTGGATCGTTATCGTTGGCATCCAAAACGCGTACAGCGACACGTGTGCTGGTCTGGGCAGGCGGACTGCCATTGTCACTAGCCAACACCGTCAACTCATAATGGTCACGTGTCTCACGGTCTAAAGGTGAACGTAAATAAATCCAACCGCTATTGGGATAAATAGCAAAAATTTGTGAAATTTCTTCCGATGACACTGCTGAGGAGGCTAAAGTATTGGCATTGTGGTTTCTATTATTTTTATTAGTTTTTATATTTTTGTTGTTGTTGTTGTTATTGTTGATGTTGGTTATGAGGGTTTGATTTCCCTGCTGGTTGCTGTTGTTGCTGATAATGCGATAAGTGATGCGAGCATTGTTGCCAGTATCCAAATCTACAGCTGTCACTTGTACAATCTAAAATTAGACAGAAAAAGAGAAGAGTTTTTTTTTAGTAAGTTTTTCTACTGACAAACATATATTTTATTTTTATGTACATTTGAACATTTAAATTTTTAATTTTATTATTATTTTAAATACTAAATAAGTATTATTTGTGAGGAAGTTGTAAGTATTTTAATGAAAGACTTTCACAATTTTCACTGTAAATTTGTTAACTTTTATTGCGGTTGTTGTAAAGAATATAAATTTGTTACAACAAAATCAAATTGCAATGCGCACTGTTGTTATTTGCTGTTTTCAACGTTTTAATAGAGTCTTGGTTATAAACACCCTACTGCTGGCTAAAGAGTAGAAAAATATAATTGTTTAGTATGTTTTAAGGGAAAATTTTTCTTATTTGAAGGCGATTAAAATTTTATTAGAACGTCTGAGTTTATTGTATAATAATAATTCTTTAATTTTTGCATGTAATCAGAGTTATATAAACTGCCTAGATTACAATATTCTACTATATTTTTCAATCTGATAAAAGTGATTAAGTCTTACCAGAATCTTTACCTGACTGCGTTGTAGTCGCGGAACAGATTTAAATTTTACGGGGATTCCATACATGAAGTAGGATATTTTAAAGAGGCCGTGGTGTATAGTCTAATTACAAGCCTAAAATATAAGTAGCATTACTAAAGTAGAGGCTATGTTATAGGTTGACCCGAAGTTCTATAGTTCGATAGTAATTATGTAGAAAGATTCATAAATTATCTGATAATATTTCTTTACGTAGAGTGTTTCATAGTCTCCATTAAAGTCTTGTTTAAATATTTCTTATTCACCCAATTATTTCAAGCTGTTATTTAAATTTGTGGTAGTTATAGTTGAACAGTATATAACTTCGTATATAACTTTAATTCTTATAGCCTAAAATCAGCAATTCCCAATATGTCGCATGAAATCTGTTGCGGAATTTTCTATCACAAATTAACATTAAAAAATTATGGAAGGAGGTAAAATATTTCGTAGAGGACTTAATGAGGATATAACAGAGATCATAATTATTACCTTCTAAATAATACCAAATTTTATTTGGAGAACTATAGTAGTGAGATCTTTAAATAGTGTGTGACTAACTGTATACATTGTTAAATGAAAACTAAGTTAGCCAGAGGGCTTTATATAAAGTATGTTTAGAAAATAAAATCACACTAAAAACTAAAATTTCAGGATGACTTTTGAACTATTAAAGAGCTTATATTCCGTATGAATGCAACGTATTTCAGAATGGAGTATTCTGGGAGGAATGTAGGATACTGAACAATTTTAGGCACCAATCTTGTCACTCAGATCATACATCACAATTTTAAAATTTATTCGGTAAACGCAGGAAACAGTTTCCAAGGTTTGGTCAACTGACTGACATTACTATAGCCAAGGCCCCTGTGCATAGCGGCCACTATGGCAACGAATGGGAGGATAAGCTTTACAGGAATGGTTGTGCTGACAAGATCTCCAGATTCTCTTTTAAGAAAACCGAAAAGCCGATTTTGAAAAGGAAGAATCGGTTTATTATCTTCTTAGCCAATGTCCCGCCCTGGCTGCCAAGGGACAGATAACGATAGGCAACACATACTGGATAAAAATGTTAAAAATGGTTTCATATAGACTCTACTAGACAGTAAATTGGTGCGATAACCTACTAACCATTAAAGAGTTCTTTGACATTCGGCATACAAATTCAGCAGTGGCAATATTTTGTGATTTTTTAACGATGCAAGTAACTCCTAAAGTTCTGTTTTTTTATACATTTTATGACCACCAATAGAACTGTTGAGCTTGAAATTGTAAAAGTGTCCTAGTAAAAAAATAATCTTAATTTTGTAAGTAAGTAGTACACAATTATGCTCTTCATCGTATTAAAGTTAAAAGTGTTCAATGTTGGGATGTTTTTTTGAAAATGTAAAAGAAGAAAAAGATTTAGTGATTACATATTATCTTGATGTAGAGCATACTAAAAGAGTATATTACTAAAATTTACTATGTTTTTAACGAGCAAGAAAAATAAATTTTTAGCCAAAGCAACTAGACATTCTATTTCAACCCCTGTTTGCAAGCCTTAGCACCTATAAATTAACTTACTAATCAGTTTACGGCGAAGCAGAACTCTATGCTGTTGCTAGATATTAATTAGCTACTCCATGAATGCTAGCTGAACTGAAGGTCATGTAGAAAATTGCAGCTCAATGAGCTACGAATATTTAACCTCACACAATGAAAGAGCTTACCGCTATTAGTTTCAAATTCAATAAACGATTTAAAAGTTGAAAATTGAGGTTAGATTTTGTATTCTTAATATCCTTTATTCCTAACGGAATCTAATCGAATTTATATATTTATTATTATTTATATAAATATTAAAATCATAAAACCAATGGATTCTCTATGGTCTGAATTTAATGTTTTCTACACGTTTTCAATAAGTTCGTTTTTATAGAAGGTTGTGTAAAAGCCTTGAAAGTTTTTTATTTACAATAAATTTATATCAAAATTGTTCAAACAATTTTTTATATACAAAAAAAAATTATTCGAACTTTTAGAATGTCTACTTATGTAACTTTAAAAATGTATATTGTAGACATTACTGTCGTCGATTTAAATATGACTTGTGTTTTTTTGGACAGAGCTTTTGCAGACGTAACTAAAAATTCATGGATTGATTCACTGATTGAAGAAAAACCTTCCGCACTCCCTACTTTTCATAGAAAATGCTCTATTAATGCTCTATTATATTTATTTATATAAACTATCACTTTATTATTTCATTTAGTTGTTAAAACTTTTTGGGAAATGTTTAAAAAGTTTTGTATTACAAAAATGTCAAAAGAATTTTTTTTAAACAAGAAAATTTTACGCAAATATTTCTTAAAAAGTTTAAGAACTACTGTTTAAAATCTTTTCAATTTTTATTATTTTTAGTTTAGTACAATTAACCTATTTTGACCGTTGGCGTATGTAAGTTTTATATACCCCCACCATATAAATAAACTACAATACGAGTATAAAATAGTTTTGGTATTCATACAACATAATAGCGATTAAAATCGTGTCTAGAAATGCGAAGCAAAAGGATTTGTCGTGTAGTTGAGTTTTTTTTCTTTTTTCTTTACTTAAACTGCTGTTTCTACTGCAGCTCTAGTCAATATGATGTGAATTTTTTTTGTAACATTCGTTCTACTTGAAGCTAGAGTAAGAAATAGTTAAAGTTAATGGTTTAACATATAGAGACAAAAGATTTTTCAAAACATTTGTTGAATTAGGAAAAGGAAAAAACGATTTTCACAAAAATTAGCCAAAGGAAAGTTAGGGCTGCTTAAGATTTTTTTCCAGCCATATTTTTCGCCATCATCGTCATTATCATTATTATTATTTCTGCTAGTTGTGCCTTTGTTTTTGCTTCATTGCATTTAACCAAATTGGGGTTAAATGACTTTCAAATTTTCACTTAAAATATAGCAGTTAACAAAGAAATAGCATAGTTAAGCTGGCGAAACTTGAACAAATAAGTTTAAAAGAAGTATTGATTTTTTCCTTTTCATTGGGCCTTAAATAAGTTTATTATAAAAGTATTTGTTATTGTTAGATTAAGGCCACTTCTTACAGTTCTAGTGCTTGTCTTAGGGCCATAGACATTAAACAGTTGTCTTTAGCAGTTTTCTAAGAATTGTAGATTTTAAAAAAATAATTTTTTTTTACTCAATCTTCTTAAGAGCAGCAAGTAGTATTTTATATTTATAAAAAGTAACAAGTTAATTAGTTAGTCTTGCGCTTGGTGTTTGTAGGAATAACCATATAAAAAATGTTGAAAGAGAAAACATAATTTTATTATAAAGAGATTCAATATATAAATGTTAGTATTAGTATTGGTATAAAGTTATTTGAAAAAAAAACATAAAGAGCAACAGATATTACAAAACAACAACAGGAATACAAAATTTGAAGTAAATACTAAATACTCGTACAAACAAAATTAACTAAATTGGCAAATAATCTAAAACTAGGTTTTCTTAGATTTTTCCTAATATGTCAGGTGATTTTTCTTATTGTGAGGGTGTAGTATTTTACCATGACTACCTTTTTTATTCAGGGACTGGGCAAGACCACCATTCCTGTCCACCAAAAAATGTAATAAGTCCAGGCGCATGAGTTTTTTCAGGCCTTTCTAATAGTTAGTTAAAGACTTAAAATTTTAGGTGGTTCCAAAAGTTTAGTTAGCTATCAGCAGAGTGAATTATACTGGGGGCTGAAAAAAGTTGATTTCAACATTCACAAGGACAGATGGAATTATATATATATAAATTAGGATTCAGAATATATGTACATATAAGATATAGCAAAAGAAAAATCGAAAAAAAGAAAACATGTTGCATCAACATTGCTTAAACAAATTGTTTTTGCAAAGAGTTTTTTATGTATGGTACAACTAAATTGCCGTAGAATTGGTCCACCGCAGAACATGATAGTATTAATTACAAATTGACAACTATTTATATGAGAATACTGTTATACAGTTATCTAAAACTAATACAGAAATTTGTTAAGTTGTATATAAAACTATATATAGATTACTATAACCATATGAAATATATTAAAACTACTTTAAAACTTTTATATCGTTTTCTAAACTTTTTAAATTTATTGATTTATAATAGATCAATTTACCACCTGTGTTCTGCATTCCGAGTTAAATTAAATCACACGGAATCACCATGACATTCTGGTTGTGAACAATAACACAGTTTTCATTTCATTTTACTTTGAGTGCAGAACACGGGCGAATCAGTTAGTTTTATTCATCTTTTCTAAATTCAATTGTTGGTGAACTGATGTAGCTGGCCCGGATGCCAACTAATCCTAACGACTGCCTGGAGATTAATCTCCCAGACCCGAAATAATCACACGTACAACAATTTTATGATTATTAATTTGTATTTATTTATGTATATTCATTTGTGTTTTGTATTTATAAAAAATGATAGTAAGTGGACTGTATGTGTTTATGAGGGACACTTGTTGACAACTAAAAGTTCTTGTGTGTAATAAATGTATGTGTAGTAGATAAAGCAATTGAGTAATAATGTTGAGTTGTACTTAAGGGAAGTTTGATAACAGGGAATGGTTCCTCAACATCAATTAAAAGTAAAAACGAATTGTTTTACCTTTGGTTTTTTTAAATAATTCAAATAATGTAATTTAAATTTTAATTGTCCGTTCTTAATATTTCTGAAGCTTGCAAAAAGGGGTTATGTTACAGTAATAAAATAGTTGATAAATTATTACCCAATTATTGAAACTCCTAGAGTAAAATTTTTTTTAAACATTTTTGTAATAAGTATAATTAAATCTTTTGAAAATTTTGCAAAATTTTTTTACAAATTTCTATAGATATTATAAAATTTTAAAAAACTGTTATAAAATTTTTAAAATTTATCGTTTAAATTTCTTGATCTTTCTATTGATAATGAGATCACTTGAGATCACTTTTTTGTTTTTTTATAAAAAATTATTTATTAATGACCAATATTTCGCTACCAATCAATGGGTAGCTTCTTTATATAATTTGTAAGCATATTTACCCTGAAATAGCTACCCATTGTTTGGTAGCGAAATATTGGTCATTAATAAATAATTTTTTATAAAAAAACAAAAAAGTGATCTCAAGCTTGAATAAAAATTATAAATTAATTTTTAAAATTGATAATCAGTTTATAAAACTTCAATACAAATTTCTGGAAGTGTTTAATATTTTTCTAAAACATAGTTTTAAAAAACTGTTATACAACATTTTCAAACTGTTATACAATTTTTTCAAACTGTTATACAATCTTAAAAAACTATTTAACAATTTTTAAAAACAATTATACAATTCTTTTCACTATTCTTTAGTTTTCTCAAGTTTTGTTATACAATTTTTTCTTTCCTTGAACTGTACTACCCTAATCTGTTTCTCGATTTCCATCACAATTTATTCTTGATAATAACTAATACCTGTATCTAATTTAATTTGACTGCTCGATTATGCTTTTGTAAATATTTACCCATAAACAAACAATAATACACATCGATATTAAGCAAACGATATTTATAATGAATTTTTGCACACAGAAGCTTTGAAATCCAAGGTTGTCTTAAACGTTTAAATAAATAATATTTTTATTATATTCGATTTATTTTGCAGTTGTCGGATTAATTTTGAGATTAATTTTATTTACATTTCAATTGTTATTTAAGCTTTTTTATGGGAAAAGTGTTTTATATATTTACTAATAATAAAGCAATCTAATATTAAATGTTTAAATAATAATTTAAAACTTAACATTTACTGAAATTGATAAAATTATTTGCATGCCACCGCACCTTTAGTGGCGGTTAGAAACAAAAGAGTTTGCTTGGTATTTAGGGTGTAGAATAGATTTAAATTTAAAGTTCTAACAGAGTGTAATTAACTTAGAGAAGAAACAGAGTTCTTTTAAATTAGGCATGTTTCATTTAAAAAATAAAAAAGACATAGAGATGATTTTTATACATTATTGGTGCTATTATTGATATCACTTATTTGAAATTTCTGTAATAAATCTGTTAACTATTTACCAAAGAAAAAGGTAAGAGGTTAATTATTGTAATAAAAATTTCTAATGCAAAATAAAACTACAGTTCCTAAAAGCCAGCTAAATAAACCGCATTTTTTTAGAAATGTTTTGCTTTTTAAACATACAAATGCCTGACCGTCTCTCTGTGAAGCAGTATGTAGTTGGTTTCTATACAATTTTAACTATTTGTTGGAATATTTTTCTAATGACTACTAGATAAATATGTAAGTATATTGTTAAACTTTATTGTTACATTACGTTTTAATTATATGTCATTGATATGACTATATCAGTAGTTCTTAAATACTCTTTCAACTAGACAATAGGAAATTTAAAGGCATGTTGGCCACAAATAATCATTGACTCCGAAATAAGGCTAAAAACACAATAAACCCGAGATCAAAATAAGAGAATACAAATGGTTAGGTTATACTTTGATGATAATAGTAAATAGAATCAACAGAAAACTATTTTATTTTACTCAGAAAGAGCAGAATGTCCTATGAACAATAGAAAGATAAACGGCGGACCGAAGTGCAAGACGATGGACTGACATGGAATGAAACCAAGACAGCAGCATTAACCAGAATTAGACGGAGGTCAATTGTTGAAGCTCTATGTCTGTTAAGTAGTTTCGAGGATTCTATATTTTTATACTCAGCATTCTATAGATATATGGACATTTCAATGAATATGTCAACCACGACTGTAAAAATAAAAACTCTTGAAAGTTTTTCAATATAAGTTTATTGATAAAAAAAAACGCTCAAATTTTACTATGCGCAGGTATTAAGAGCTTATTAAATTCTTTTAAGAGCAACAATAAGAGTTTAATCTGATTATCGCTTTGACTTATTTTAAAGAATTGCAATCAACTATTGGTTTTTTTGCGACTAAATTGTAAAAATAAATTGTAATTGTAAATATTCCTTAAAAATGAGGTAACAACAACAATTAATAAGATCCATAAGATAAAAGAAAATATAGAGTCCAATTACAGTATTTGTTTTTTTGATTTCCCTTGGGTGTTATTTTAATGTCACGTACGTAGTGCAAAAACATTATTTGTCTCAGTCATTCATATTTGAACAGTCGCAAGAGAACCAAATTTAGAATTTAACTTTATTTCTTAAAATAATATAAATTTTATTACAAAAGAATACTTTTAGAGAAAAATCTGTCACGTACGATATGTAACGAACGATATTAAATTGAAGTTATTATAAAATCATTTAAAGATTGTTTTGAATTAAGTACGATGGATTTTAAATTAAAGATATTTGGTTTTGTGTAAGAAATTAAAAAAAAAATACCTCCCAAGATTTGCAGATTTTTTCATATTTCTATATATACCTCAAAATCACTTCTGTTTTATGTCACGTACGATATATTTTTATTTTTCTGGATATTTTAGACAACAGTGACTCGAATATAATTAATTTTTTTTAAATAAAGTACCCTTTGAATGGAACATAAAAATCTAATTTTGATTTAGTTACTCTTACTGTTGCACGAATTACTTTACTTTATGGGAGTATAAATGTCACGTACATGGAAATGCCCATAGGTTTTTTACAGCACAGACTATTAACGGAAAAGAATATAAACTTAACTATAAACAGAATTAAAGGTTGGACTCCACATACTACATTGGACTCCACATACTACATTATAGATTACTGGATTTTAATTGTGTACAGTAAATGTCATTTATTTAAGACCATAGCGACATTACATTTTAACAAATCAACTGAATCCAATATCCCGGCATTTGAATATATTTTGTTTTAAAATTTATTATTTGTTTTGGTATATTGTAGAAAAAATATCAAAAATACTTGAAACCAACAAGAAATTGTAGAATTTTTGTTTTTGAAAAAAAATATTAAAGAGATTGAAACAAAAAAAAAGCTGTCTAACATAAATCACTCAAATTGTTGGGCTTTTAGCATTGTTAAGTGATTGACTTGGTATATGCGACATGTTGACATGTCTGCTTCGCACAAATCTACAGGCAACTTTGTATATTTTTATAAAAAATAATAATAATAGCAACCAGAAAAGCAGTAAAAAAAATATAATAAAAATTAAGAAAACAAAACAGTTTCTATATACTTGCTTAAGTTATCAAACAGAAGGCGTTTAAAGTTTCTAGCATTTGAATTTGAAAAAGTTTTAACTCTAAATCAAGGCTTAAGAGACATTTTGGATTTTTAACACAAAAATATATTGCTAATTTAATTTAAAACAAATTACCATTAAAAAGTGTTTAATAAATAACTGGCATACGAATTTAAAATGAAATATTAAAAAACAACTTTGCTTTTGGTGTGTGCCTCAAGTCCTTTATTTAATATATTTTTTTTAAGAATAAATGGCTGTTGTTTAATTTCATTTATTTTATTGTATTTGTCATCTCATTTAAGAGTCATTGCGATTTATTTTAGTTGGTTATTCTTGTGTTCTTTAAAAGCCAAACCTTGTTAGTTTATGGCTGTTCTTTTTTTAATTTGTTTTTATTTTTGTTGTGTTTGTTTACCTGTGAAGTAACTGGCATTGATTCCAACACTTTTATATGGTACTCATTACGTTCAAATACTGGCGGATTATCATTGACATCCTGTACTTCCACGACAATAGTTAAATTGCTTGATAAACGTGGCTGCCCAGCGTCCATGGCAGTGACAATTAACGTATGTCTTTGAGAAGTTTCGTAATCTAAGTGTCGTGACAATGTTAGGTGGCCCGAACGTGCATCGATAGCAAAAAGATTTTTTAACATAGAATCCATAACACCAACACCACCACCAGTACTACTACTTTTGCCACCATATGCAGATGTTGTGCTTGCTGTTCCTGCTGCCAATGTTGTTGTTGTGCCCATTTGTGCTGCTTGATTATTTAAAAGTTTCTGCTTCAACTGTATTGCGGGTGAAGAATTTAGATTTGTTGTTATTTGCTGTTTCATAGAAGATGTTCCTTCTCCCAAACCGATTGCTGCTGCTGCAGCCCTGGCTGATGTCATTGCTCCGCCTGCTGTAGACATCGTGACATTGTTCAATGTGAATGTTGTTAACTTTGTCAATACATATGAGACTTCAGCATTTTTACCAGAATCCTTATCGAAAGCATGAACTGCATAGAATGGTTTGTCTAGTTCGAAATTTTCCGGTATTGATATGCGCAACAATGACATCTCGAATTCGGGAGCATTGTCATTAACATCCTCGATGGTTATAATGACCTGGAAGAGAGGTTAATTGATTTAGATTTTAGTGTATTTAAACACAGTTTACTGCTAAAAAATAGTTATTGTTCCCTTTTAATGGATTAATAATATTTTTAAAAAAATTTTAACTCATAAATGATTAAATTTTTTTATAGAAAAAAAAATTATTTTCCAGAATTAAAAATTTTATATTTCTGTATTTAAGCCTGTGACCGCCATACTGTCATACTACTGACTACTCTACGGGTGTACTCAAAATAAACCTTTTTAAAAAACTTCGAATAATTTAAGTTGGGAAATAAGCAATTATTTTCTGTTCTCTGTTGTGAGCATTTAATATCGCTACCGATCGTTTGTTTGCTTAAGAGACCTATGGTGCTTACTAAGGCCTATTAACATAATATTCGGTTAAATAAATTTAACGTAAAAGTTTACTAACTTTCACTAAGTTTAAACTAAAGTTTTAACTATAAATTAAAATTGTTCGTTAACTATAGGCAAGAGTTAGTTAACTTGTAGTTATCAAATATTATGAATGAATTTCAAAAAGAAGAAGAAATGTATACATAAATATAAATTCTTAATGTGCACCCATCTGCTAATATATTTAATACAAATTAAATGTATTTTGAAATAAGTTTTGCTATAAATTTAACAATTCTCTTAGATAAATGATATCTCATGAAAAACTTCGAATAAGAAATATTTACTTTATATAAATTATTCAAATGTGTAAATCATTTTAATCGTAGAGGCATCTTTCAATTGTTGAAAAATAGCAAAAATATAATATATTTATATTCAAACATCAAATATTTTCTTCCAGTTAAGAACTTAAACGCCAAATAGTACTCTGTAAAATTTAACTGAAGTCTGGCAAAATAATCTAAAAGTTATAAGATAACTGAACTTTGTGTTTATGGGTTTTGGCTAACCAAGGTTTAGATTTGAGTTAAGTGTTAACTGTAGATTAACTTTTTTTATTGTTAACGGCTCTAAGACTTAGAAAGTTTAATTTGTAAGACTTTACTGAAACATATCTCAAATTGTTTTGTTTGATGAAAAAATAATTCGTTGGGTAGACGAATCTATAGAACATTTTTATTCATTTATAACCATTTGTTAATGGTTATAACTTTTTATGACTTACAAATCTTCTAGCCGGACAGGCAACTAGATTGTTATTGTTATTATTTCTAAAAAGTTTTAGAAATCTGGTAAATAATTTAACAAACCTTGACAAAATAAACACTGGGATGGTCTTAATTTCTGGGACATTCAATTGTTGTATATGGCAAGCTTTCCGTCAGACAGACGCATGGACATTATTGAGTTAACTTAGTAAGAGCTATTGGATATAATTTTAAGTAAAATTTAACTAATTTGTTTATATGAAAAGCTATGTTAATAGAAAAGAAGTAGCTGCTATCGGAAATGATTAAAAGACGTTTAAACGTACAGACAGAAGGACGGAAATTTTTGGTTGGTATAGAATATGTGTTAAAAATTATTTATCGAAAGAGACTTTAAATTTAAAATTATTCTACTAAAGAAGACTAAAATAGTGGTTGGTTGCTAAATCAAAATTCTTGATATTCTTTTTAAATTCAAATTATTTACCTGCGTATATCCTTGATTACTATTAAGACCCATAGCAGCTTTAATATTGAGTAAAACTTGTGCTTTTGTTTCACGATCCAAACTGTTGGCAATTCTTATATTTCCCGAGTTTTCATCAATTGAAAAATATCCCTCTGGATCTCCCGAATAAATGGTATAGTGTACAGCATTGCGATTGGCTGAAAGAAAAAAAAAAATAAAATATTAATATATTTTGGCTAATGGTCTTTTGATGTAATTGGTTTAATATACTGTTTATGGGGATTCAGTATAAGAATGTTTTTAAGTCTTATACTATGTTGTTAGTAATAAATTTTTCCTGTTTAAAATATTGGTTATTAGTCAGTTCCGCACCTGCGAAGACTAAATAAAGTCAAATAAAGCACTTTAGGAAAATAATGAAAAATTATTTATAGAATGAGTGTTGTATTGACAAAAACCATTGTTTGCATGTGTCACTAGCGTGAACATTAAAGTTAAATAAAATAAAAACACTTTTACTTTAATTATGTCAGGATAAATTTATTTCATAAGTTCGTATATGACTCAAGGCAAGTAAAGACTAAACTACTTCGATTCACGATCGTCGATATACTATCAATCTTTTTCACTTTATCTTCGTAGCACGTTAATTCAAAAATTAGTATCGCATGTAAAGAAGAATGTCAAACATCCTCATTGTTGTACTTTCGCAGGGTGATACATGTTTGTAATAAAACTTTAATAAATAATAATATTAGTGCCCGATGTACTACCGATAATAATATGGCTTCTATGACCTAGTTTGAACAATTCAATTTAGGAACACTGATTTAGCATCAATTTGACCATCTCGATATTTTGGAAGCTACTTAGTATAATGAGAATTTTACGAAAATGTTTCGGATTATTTGATTAAAAAGTTCAGCTGATTCAGCGATAGAAGAAAATTTATCATCCACTTCCACAACCACCAGGACATTTTGCCGAAAAATAATATTTTCTAACGAAGCATATTTTTATTTTTCTGGTTAGTTTAACAAATAAGATTGCCGCATCTGAGAAGAAAAACTCGAGATCGAGAGCTAACTCATTAACAAAGAGCAAACTCATTAGCAAAAAATTTTGCTGTGGAATTTTTAGTGGTGATATCAGAGTCTGCTTTTAGAAATCCATTGCTGTAAAGCACTTCAAATATATGATTATTAACTTTATATGGACTCATGTATTGTACAAGATGTCAAACCATGACACACATCTCATTAAATAAAATATCATTTGAACACTTAGTTCGTTAATCGTGCAGCCAGCCATTTAAAGGATATCAATTGGCAGAATCTGATCCGCGATTTGAGCGTTTTAGAATTTTTCTACTTTATTGCCCTTATAACTCGTTACTATGTGGACATTCTGATATTCATGTTAATAAATTTAAAATGTGGGCGTGGCGTTTTCCATAAAATATTAACAATTATTATTTTAAACCAATAAAACGATAGAAGTTTGTAGACTTCAAATTGTTTATATTGAGGTAGAGTCATCTCCAACATGTTTGGGTATAGAAGTATTTGTAATCAAAATTTTGTATGCCAGCGCCCTTTAGTTATGAAATATTATTTGAAATCAATCCACACTAATTTGCATATAGAAATTAAAAACACGTTGTTTTATTAATGAAAGCTTCATTCTTATATGTTTTATACCTTTCTTAACAATTCAAAATCTTCTTCGGCACTAAGAATAAATCGACGTTTTAATATAAAAAGGGCGTATAACGTTTTTTTTTTTTCTAATTTACAGGAGAAAGAGAAAACAGAACAAAATTTTAAAGAACGAAATGAGTTAGAGGCTTTTTATGTGGCTATAAATCTATTATTTGCAATCATAGCTCATTAAATTTTTTACGGGTGGTGTGTTTGTATGTGGACTACTAGAAAACGTTAAAACACCATTTCGTTAAAAATCGAGATACGTCCTTTTCTTATTAAGCCATCGATATATAAATACACCTTTGAAGCATGTCTGATGCCTTTGTAAATTATAATCATTATTTGCTTTATTGTGTGACTCAAAAACAAAAAAAAACCCAACTGTCATTTCGGCAAAACACTTGATAATTTAAATGCAATTCAAGCCAGAATAAATGGATCATTAAAACTGATTTACTCCAAAAGAATCAAATGGCAATATAAAAATCCCATTATAACAATAGAAAGAATATTTTGTTAAACCAAAAATCAAATATAAAAATCACTTGAATTCAAGTAAGGAAGTAAATTGCATTTCAACACCAACAAAAATTGGCAAAAGCACTCATGAAACTCTAAAGAATTCTTTAGAAAAACGGGGAAAAAATCAATTTCATATAAACAGTTTAAAGAGCTAAAGATGAGAAAAGAAAAAAAAAAATAATAATAAGACAAAAATCAAATAAAAACAGCTTAAAAAAAGTTTTGCATACGACAGCAAGTATCTTTAAATATACAAAATCATGATGACTATCATGAAAACGTTTTGGAACAATGCAACAAAATGGCTTGTTTAAAAGCTAAAAAGAAGCACCAACTCAAATCTTCTTTGTTTTTTTTTTTTATTTTTCTACTTTCATTGAAGTATTTTATTTTGATGCCTTGAAGTATAATATAAAATTTCTGTTGAAATTTAGCTTTCAAATGGTTTTACCGCAAATAAAAGGATGGCAGAAAGAAAAAAAAAATAATAAAAAAAATCAAGATGAAACAGAAGAAGAGCTGGCTGCAACAAACAGACTGCCAAATTTAATATTTAGCCAAAACATCTAACATCTTTTAAATTGTATAACAAGCTAAATGAAACAAAAACCCAACATATAAATCGTTAAGATCTTAAACAATCTTCACTACTCAAGCAAACCACAACAACTACAACAACAAAAATAATAACACACATATACAAAACACAAAAACAGCAACAAAACAAAAACAAACTAAATGTCGAAGAGACAAGTACAAAGAAGTAAAATAAAAAAATCTTCAAAATTTTGTTTGAAGAAGCTTGTGCTGCAAAAAGAAATTGTCTGTGCTGTCAATCAAATGTTCAGATATTTGTTTCCAAATCATTGAATTAATGAATGCTCGTTTGCTTCAATGAGTGCAAAGGAAAAAACAATAAACTTTTATTTACCAAAAAAGTTAAAATTCAAGGATAAATTTTGAACAAATTTTTTTTAATAAAATTGCAATTGAAGCTCTTTCAATCCAGGAATTACTTAAAAAGAATTTTTCGAGAATGTCCTTTTAAAAAAGTTTTCGAAATATTATCATAAAAGAAAACATTTTTTAAAATGTGGAAAGAATTTTTGAACAATTTCTTTTAATAGCATTTTTTTTATAAATTATCTAAAATATTCGTTATATTAAAAAGTCGAAAAATTTATCAAAAACGATATTTAAATGGATTTCTTTGAGTATACTTGCAACAACTTTTCAATTTAGCTTTGATATATACTGAAATGAGCGTAATTAAACTCTGGATGCCTATGATTGTATGATTTTGGGATGAGAGAAGTGAGCGGTGCCACGCCCATAGAAATTAAATAGTATTGTTCAACTGCTTTTGTTTATTTTTTTTTAAATGTACACACACATTCAGGTTCCTGGACAATATAGTTTTATGACAAGGAGAGTGGGTAGAATCACTCCTATTAAAAGTAAAGTTTCTGCTATGTTTTCAAGCTTTTTTGATGAGGATATTTATCAAGAAGAATTGTTCGAGAATATCTTTTTAAGAGAGTTATTGAAAAATTCTCATACAAGAAAATTTTTTTTAAATATATTCAAGAATAAAGAATTTTTAAAAATTTTCTTACAGTAGCATTTTTTATAAAAAATTATCTTAAAGATTTTTATTATTAAAAACCAAAGTATAGTAGTTTTTGAACCTACTCATATATGAGAACAATTTTTAAAAACCGTATTTTAATGGATTTGTTTGGGTTTACTTGCGACAAGTTTTCAACTTAGTCTTAGACTTCTATTTAAAGGATGATCATTAAACTTTGAAAGTCTGTGATATTATAATTTTGTGATTAAGGAAGTGGGCTGTGCCACGCCCATAAAAAGTAAATAGTATTTTTCAACTGCTTCTGTTAAGAAATTTTTTATTAACCTGTACACACTCATTCAGATCCCTGTCCATTTTCCCTGCCATAAAACTATATTCATGGCAGGGAAAATGGGCAGAATCACGCATCTTAAAAGAAAAGTGTCCTCTATATTTTTAAGCTCTTTTAATCAAGAAATCCCTCTTGAAGAATTTTACGAGAATTTATTTTTAAGAAAGTTTTTTAAAAGTTCTCGTACATAAAAAAAAATTTTTCCAGAAAAAAAACAGTTTTTTTAAATTTTCTTTCAGTAGCATTTTTTATAAAAATTATCTTAAATATTCTTATTATTAAGAATCAAAGTATATAAGTGTATGAACTTACGCATATATGAGAGAATTATCAAAAACCATATTTAAAGAGATTTGTTTAGGTTTATATGCGACAACTTTCTAACTTAGCCTCTGGAAGCCTGTGATATTATAATTATCTGATTAGAGAAGTGAGCGGTGCCACGCCTATAGAAAGTAAATAGTATTTTTCAACTGCTTGTGCTTAAATTGTTTTTATTAAAATGTACACACATATTAAGGTCCCTGAACAATATAGTTTTATAACAAGGAAGTGCGCAGTATCACGCCTATTAAAAGTATTTTTTTTGACAACTGTCATAACATTTCTATTTCCATCAATATTTGTAGTTCATTGATCAAATTTCTATTAAATCAAACAAAATAGCTAAACTAGTAATCGAAGAGGGTTTCTAGGATTTTTTTAAAATTAATTTTAAGAAACTTTTGTGAAAATATCACAAGAAAATGCTTTTATAGAAAATGTTTTTTAAAAATTTTTGTATATACAGGGTGAGCTTAAAGTAACGATGAGGCTTAACATATTTTTTAGTTTTTTATTTATTGCTAAGAAGAAAAATTTTTATAAATAAAATAAAAAATTGTTTAAACTTATGATGACTCTGGGCCTACTTTATATCAAAAATTTAGGTTGAAACTAAAATTTGACCAAAAAAAATTTTTTTTTAAAACGATTAAAGTTTTTTTTTTATAAACATTTTTCTCTGAAATCTGTTGGCAATAATTTCTTGTTATTTTTTTTATTTATTTTTGAAGTAATAAAAATGTTATATAAAAGGATAATTTCTAAAAGGTAATTTTGAAAAAGAAAATTAATCAAGAGAGGAAAAGTAAATTTTTTTTTTATACAAATTAACACTTTTCTATACTTCCTTTAGCCTTAACAAAAACACTCACCTGCATCCGTGCTGGTTGCTTGTATTGTACCCACAACACTGCCACGCTGTACATCCTCTTTTACATAGAAACTATAACGCAACTTCTCAAATATTGGTGGACGTTGTGTGGCATCAATTATGTTTGCAAATACCAATGCATCTTGTTGAGTTCGCAAACCGCCACCATCACTTGCTGATACATTTAAAACATAAAGTGATTGCGTGCGTGCCGACAGCATATTTGGGCGATTCAAAAATATTTCTCCAGTAGTGCGTTCTATACGAAATAAACTGGCATCATTACCGCCTACAATGCGATATGTAATGGTACCATAACGGCCAGCATCTGGATCTGTGGCCACCAACGTTACAATGGGTGTATTTAAGGCTGTCGTCGAGGCCGTTTCACGCAACGAGACATTGTAGTGATGGGGATGGAAAATAGGTCGATTATCATTAATGTCGGTTAGTTGTATTTTAACCATAGATGTAGTGCTTAGACCACCTAGAATAGAATAAAAAAAATTTGTTATTTAATACAATTTTAATACAAATGTTTTATTGTTTTGATTTTTATGTTCTTTGAACACTTTTATCTTTGATTAAGTACTCACCTCTATCCGTAGCTATAACGGGAAACTCATACATTTGTTTTCTTTCAAAGTCCAAATCACCAGCAATGCAAATTTCTCCCGTAGCTGAGCGTACTTCAAACTCATTAAAAGACTTGGCACCCAACGAACCCATGGTATAGTTGACCATGGCATTAACACCACAATCTGGGTCATTGGCTGACACCTGAAAAGAGAAAAGCAAATAAACAAATATTTAATTATAATAGAAAAAATAAGAAAAATTAAATTCAACTGTTTTTAAACAATTAAAGGTCATTAAGTTACTTTGTTAAACTTAACTTTATACACATACACTTTCAACACAACGTTTGAGTGTGTAAATATTTGTTTTAAATTGTTTATAAAACATTTTATTTTTGTTGCTCAGTTAAATAAAAAATTTAATTAAATTTGGTTAAATGTCAGTTGAGAGAAAAAAAATCATATCATGCGGACAATGTCTTGGTAGTATAATCTTATAAAGTTTTAGTTTCAATTTTGTAACTTTTTGGCTGACCACGTATTAGCAATTTTAGTTTGCTATTATATTTTTCAATTAAAATTCTTTATTAAAAAAATTTTGGTGCATGTGTATGAATGTTTGTATGTGATAATGCCTGTTGGCCTAAAAATGTTTATCTGAAAAAATTCATTTATTTAATGAACATTTTTTTCTCATAAGATTGGAATCTACATTTGGCCACATGTATGAAATATTTGTTTTTATATATGTTGGTGTAACAAGGGGGTTTTATTAAAGTAATTTACGAATTATTAAATGTAAATAAAAATTTTTGAACATGATTTAACATTTTTTAACATTGTGTAATTTAATTATTTTATAATTAATTTTTTCTGAAAATTTAATCATTAAGCCTGTTGTATACGTTTTAAAGAAATTTCTTACTCTAGTATTAAGATTTCTGTTCTTTATATATAAAATGTTAACTTTTAAAAATTTATTGTTAAGTTAAGCAGACTTCAAAGAAAACATTTTTACAGTACAGTGCATAGTGGGCTTGGTACCAAAAAAAAAAATTTAAAAAAAAATTATTTTTAAAGCTTTCCACCATGCACATAACAAGAACCTAAGCACATCTTATTATATTAAAAGCAAAATCATGGTAAGAACATAATCACAAGGTTTGAATTGCATTATCTACGACAATATTACAGTTATGGGAAACATTATATTAGTATTTATTATTTATTGAAATATTTATTTAATCGCGATTGCTAAATGTTTGTTTGAATTTCATTATTTACTGTTAGTTTTTTATGAAACCTCCATATGGTTGTAATCAAAAACAATATTATATAGAGAACTAGCTAATAGCCGGTGTGCTTCGCCACCCCCATCGTAATGAAATACAAATTTTATAGTTCAAAAATATATTTATTTTGCAAGTGCCATGCCTACTATTACTAAATCAACCATTTCTTATTCAAATAATCATATAGACGTCAAAGTGTCTCTTGCAAAATTTGGGTACTCTAACAATTATCGCTTCCCAGATATACGATTTTTTGTATTTAATTCATATGACAGGTGCCACGCCCACTATTACTAAAGCATCCATTTCTTATCAAAATAGTCTTATAGATGACAAAGCTTCTCGTGCAAAATTCGGGTACTCTAACTGTTATCGCTTTCCGAATATACGAATATTAGTATTGGATTGCTATGAGAGCTGCCACGCCCACTATTTCTAATTTACCAATTTTTTCCAGAAATGTTTATTTGAGTGTTAAAGTTGCTCTTGCAAAATTTTAGTACTCTAATCGATATCGTTTTCCAAATATACAAAATTTAGTATTTAATTCATGTGGCCACGCCTACCATCGAAAGTCCGCCCATTTTTGACCCAAATGTTTGTGTGGATGTCAAAGTTTGCCGTACTTAATTTGAAGACTCTAGCTGCATTAACTTTCGTGATATATAATATTTAATACTTATTATTTAATAGGGCGTGGCACCCCGCCCACTTACAATTTCAAACCAAGGTATAGCCTATAGTTCCTTCCAGACATACAGAAAAATTCTGTGAAAATTTCAAAGAAATCGGTCCAGCCGTTTAACCGTCTATTAGCACAAACAAACATACAAACATACAAACACACATTGATTTTTATATATATAGATTACTTGAAAAAAATTTAAATTTTATATTAGATAACAAAAAAATAATGAAATGGTATTCGCAACAATAGTATAGTTGAGAATCTATCAAGTTATGGTAGGTAGTATGCTTTTAACGATTTTTTATGTGCTTTTTTTAGCTTACAATTTTTAAATACATAATAAACGGTGGTTAAATTTTAAGGGCTGCTGTGGTTCACACTCACATTCAAACGACAAGTTTTTTTCTGCCTGTCATTTGACATTTCTCAATTTGAGACTACCTCAATTTGAAGCATGTATATATACACAATCGATTAACGCGTTAAAGTTATTCAGTGTTATTATGAAAATGGGTGTTCAAATCAAAATGCCCAACAATTGCACTTCTCACGCTCGTCGTTGATGAACATTATGCATAAAGATTTGCATTTACATGCTAACAAGGTGCAATTGGCTCAAGAACTAAAGCCTCTTGACCACTCCAAACGTCGTCAATGGTCAAGAGCTAATAAAGGAGATAATTTGGCACATTAACGGCATAGAACCTCAATTATGCCTCAGGGTCATCGAAAATATGGACCATCAGATAGAGGCGTGCCGCCGACGTCATGGCGGCCATGTGGCCGATATTTTGTTTTATACATAACTGAACCATAGCAATATTGTCATAAGTAATAAAAAGAAATGACAATAATTTCCTAAATAATTTGTGTTTTGTTCAAAATAAGCATCGGCTCTTAAAATTTAACCAACCCTTTAAATATAAATAAATTAAAGAAATTTTAAATAGATAAACACAAATTATTAATAAAGTGGAATTATAATAAAAATTAAAAATATAAATACGATCTATTTTCTTATCAGCAAAAGTGATATCATTTGTTTCAGAAAATTTTTAAGAAAATATTTCATATATTATATAGTCATATTATGACTACAATCGATTATTTAATGTTTAATTAAAAAAAATATATATAATAACGATTAATTATTTTCTGTTTATATGGGATCATAGTATAATAAATTTTAACTATCTTATGGCCGCATGCCATTATATTATAAAGAGTAGTATTCGTGCTATGTGGGTTTTCAGTGTTCAAAAGAAAGAGTATTTTGTGGACAGGCGCATGAGATAGTGTCTTTTTCAGAAAATTAAAAATAAATATATAACATCTAAGCTTTTAGTTTGAATTGCATGAAACAATTTGGGGCTCGTGCCAAAGGACCAAATCTACTCAGTCTTAGAATTTTGAGATATACAATTTTATTATAATTTTTTTTTGTGATTTTAAATAAAATTAGAATACTTTTGGATACGGTGATACGGTTAATATATTCAGAATTTTTAAGGACAATGAACTTGCAAAAAAATATGATTATAAAATTTGAAATTCTATAATTTAGATATGTTTTTTAAATAAAAAATTAAACATTTCTAAACGGTTTAAGCTATAAAATTAATGTATCATTTATTTCCGTTTAATTAGGAAAACCAAAACAATTTTTTTTAATTTTTTTAAACGCTGAAGAGAAACTTTGGGTCAATGGATAGAAAGCCAAAAAGGAAAAAAACCAAAGAAGATAATTATTTAAACTTAATTTACTTGTTTCTTTGTTTTTGATCGAAAAATACCACTAGCAAGAATTTGTTCAAATTATTTCATAATTACAAATGTTGTAAGCCTCGAAAAATTTGTTTAATCCGAGATTGCTAAATTTTACGAACTATGAAGCTATATTGAACTAACACAAGGTATCTCAAATTGCACTGATTAGGCAGATCTAGTCCTCCGCTACGAGCATTAGTTTGGTTAATGCCATTCGAATAAGTAGTTGAAACGTTAAATATTTATTACAATATTTTCTGGAATGGAATAAATTTCTCTTTAAGAACTACGAAAATCGCAATGTTACAGCCAATGCAAGAAAACACCATACGATGATTATAAGTTTTTTTTTGTCCAGAATGAAAGAATTGGACTTGGCTGACATGTTTTTTCAACAAGAAGGTGAGCTTTGTAGGCAATTAATCTCACGTTATCGAGTATTCTATTGGCTGCCAGGATTATTTAATTTGACATGACTTTACTATTAAGACAAAGTTTGGAATTATATATCATTCTTGTCGTTAATTGAAAAATATTAGTTTAATCGGTCAACAAACGGCCAAGTTAAAGACAGTTATGAGGAAAAAAATAAATAATAAATTTAAGGTTTGTAGCGTTTGAATAACTTTTAGACAATCATATAAAGGGTATCCTAAAACTAACGGAGGATTTAAATTTGTTGTCATTTTAGCGATTAGTGAAAATAGATAGAACAACGTGCCTTCGTTATAGAACAATATTTCAAAAATAATGAAAGATTGGCAGCCACAATTTGAGAATTTTATACAAAATATGGTCGGAATAGTGATTTAGCTCCGTCAACTGTGAAAAGATTAATTGAAAAATTCTAAGAGACTGCATCCGGCGGAGACGCCAAACACACTGGCCGTCCAAAAGTACGCCCTTCAATTTCAATACCAATGCAGTGCAATGTGCCTCAATTTGGGGTCATGGAGAAGAATTTCTAGAGGATCTCTGCAGCATATACTCAATAAAGGTTATGCGTAAATTGGATAAACAAGTGCGCATATGCATGCAAAGCCAGAAAGTCCATTTATCCAATGTATTGTTCTATAAATAACCCTATCCAATCTTCTTTCTGATTCAATCTTACTAATATAATAAATGTGAATATTTGTATGTTTGGATGTTTGGATATTTGTTACTCACTCAATAACGCAAAAACGGCTGAACGCAACTAAATGAAATTCGGCACATAGATAGATAGATAACAACCTAGATTAACACATAGGCTACTTTTTGTCACGATAACCAGGCGAAATCGTTGGCAAACTCATCATCACAGCCTAAACGGGTTGTTTATTTTGTAAAATTTTTATTTTTGTTTCAAGTTTTGACTTTTCTTTTTTATTTTCAAATTCAAATTTTCAAATTCAAATTTTCAAATTCAAATAGGTATAATAAATGTGAATGTTTGGATAAATTTGACAAACATATAAATAACAATCTAGGTTAATACTAAATCTTCCTTTTAGCCCTATAACTACGCTGACGAAGTCGCGGGCACAAGCTAGTAAAAAATAAAATGAATAGACTAAAACTGTGTTTTCCATTTTGGGACGCCCTTTGTTAGAGTAAAGTTTTAAGAAATTTTTTTTTTAAAAACTTATCAAAATTTTTTTGGAGTTTATGTTGAAGATTGTCATTGTTTCACATGTTACGTGGTAATCAGCTATCGTTACAAAATTATAAAATACGGAAAAGTGGTCTTTATGTAACGATAATAAATTGTGACTTTAAACCAAATTTTGTAGCTAAAAATAATTATGGAGGGCATTTCACCTCCCCAGAATGGTCCAATTACACGCATGATGTTTCACTATTTTGAACTTATTAATAATACAAGTTGAGATTACTTTAAAAGCTAATTTTTTCAAGAAATGTAAGCTATTTGAAAATATTTTGAAATAAAAAAGTTGACCTTTGACCTATAGCTCTTAAAAAGCCTAAGTAAAGCAAAGAAATCATAAAATATTGTGAATTAAATTTTTCCTCAATTTGTTATTTAAACATGAAATTTAGAATTTATAAATTTTTTTTTTCTAGTAACACAATCCCAAGCTCTACTTGTTTGCTGCTGCAGCTGCTGTCATTGTTAGTTTGTTGTAAATGCAAAAATGTAAAAATTTAATGAAAGACTGATTGCCAGTTTTCAAATTTTGTACGTTTAAAAATGTAATTATTTTGTTACTTGGAGTTTTGAAAAAAAAAACATTTTTCCTCAAGTTTAACTGCTATAAATTGCCTGTTTAATTTTTTACGATTTTGTTTCGAATGTTTTTTTGTCTTCATAATTTTTTTTTCTTAAATTGTGGTTTAGCATTTGCAAAACTTACGTTTTTATTAAAAATTCCAAACACACTTTAATAAGGGGTTGGGATTGATTTATATTTTGTTTTTATTTTGATTTAAAAAACAACGTATGGCAGTTGAAATTTTTTCTTCTTATTTTATTTTTTTTGATTACAAATGAAGTTGTCAAAATATTTAACAGGCTAAATAATTGTGCAAACACCAACTGCAAAACTGACAGCAAGACAGACAGCAATTTAAATGCAACAAATGTTTTAATACGATAATTTGGTTTTGGGTTGGTAGACACAAAAGGAAGGGGATAAATTATATAATAAATTTATTTTATTTATTTCGATTAAATAGATATTGAATGAAGAAAATAATAAACATGATATCTTTTAATATTAAAATCACTTGAACAAGTGATTGGTTTATTATAGACGCACTTTTTTAGTGTTAGTACACTAAGAACTTGATTTGTGTAATCAACAAAGTTTATTGCTGATTACAGATGAGAACATGAAGGGCAACAAACTTAAATAATCTTATTTTAGCTCAACACATGAGCCTTTATTTGATTACATTTTGCAGCTTAGCAACAACTAGAGCCAGCAAACACCACTGTCTAGAGATTGTTGAAATAATATCTGAATGAGTAAATGATGTTTGTTTCGATGAACAAAGTATGTTTACATTTAAACAAGTTTTAAAATTGATTTTTTCATAATGAGCTTACACACAAATATATTATATATTTATTATTTATTATTAATCTTTTTTTATTATTTTCTTTCTTTCTTCATTTCTTTACAGGTAAGTTACTTTTATATCTTTCCATTACCTCTTGCACTAAGTCTACTTTGATATTTGAATCGAATGATTTATCATCGATCAAAACTCACTCCAACAACCATAAGGTTCATAGTAATAATGATTGACATGTAACATTTTACACAAAACATACTCAACAACAACACACGTCATACAACACAAACATGTGTCAAAAGATGTATCATAATGTTGCCACAATATGCTTAATCATCGTATATGTAGGAAATGTGCGTTGGTGGTAACGACAATCAATAGAAAACCGATTGATGCTAACAAAAGGCAACAACAACTTTTCAAGTAAGTAATCTTTGAAGAGAAGTAACAATTTATTTATTTTTTTTACTAGAAGGAAGTCTTTTTAGTGATGATTTGGGATTTTAATATTTAAGGCATAAATTAAAAGAAAAAGTAATTGTTGAAAATTTAGTAATAAAAATAAAGTATTTCCTCGTTTATATTTTATCTGCAATGCATCTTAAAATTTTTTCTAGGCCTTTTTCATAATCTGGACTTTGATCAGTGCTTACTAATTCTAAAATTGGAAAAGTAGTATAGAAAACGTGAAAAAATGCCGCTTGGGTTGCCATAACATCCTCAATTGCAACTTGGTTCAGTATTTTCTAATTTTAAAATTTTGATGCATAAGCTTAGAAAATGTAAAAAGTTCTATTCAAATAGAGAAATAACTTGCATTTCGTTTCTACCATATGAATGTATTTACAAGCTCCAAGTTGAAAAAATTAAAATATGTATTTTTAAATTATATTTTCATAGATCTGCTTTAAACGTAAGTGGATTGAGTGAGGTAAATTTATAATTACCAGATTGGACCGATTGTGCACCATTTTGTGGTAACGGGCATCACTATTAAAATTTCTTTATAGTATGTTTTATTTTGCTGGACAAATTATTTCATTTGATACCCATATTAAGCAACCTAATTGTCTGGCGGCTGAAAAACGTCCATTTTATTTATTTATTTATTTATTTATAAGGAAAATACAGTACAACAAGATAAAATCTTATTTAATAGTACTGGGAAGATAAAGGCAAAAAAATAATATTTTACAATGATTTTGTCTAGATCATAAAATTAAACATTGAGAATAAAAAAAAAAAAATAATAATAATAAATATAAATATATAAAAAATAGTTAGGTACACAAAAAATATTATAAATAATGTTATTTACGTATAACTTATTTATTTATTTTGTTATTTATCCAAAGTGTGTAAAAATTGCGTATTTAAAGTGCTTTGCATTGTTTATTAATTGAATTAGAATTATTTGTTAATTAAAAAAAAAAAAAAGAACACATCGAATCAGTTGTATATCGGCACTCATATCTCAGTTAGTTTCTAGCAAATTTGTTTATTTTTTTTGTCAGCAAAAATGTTGGTGGCTCAGCCTGTAATATGGTATCTTTATTAAGTTCAAAAATTATTTAGGACTTTGAGTAAAAGTGAAACTCTGTCTGTGTGTGTGTGTGTTAGCTATAGACTCCGAAACTGTAAAACCGATCGGGCTCAAACTTTGGTAAGTTGTTGTACACATACCAGGGAGTGTTTATGGGTGAAAAAAAGTGGGCGGCGCCACGCCCGTAAAAAATTAGTTATCAGTTTTAGCTACTTGCACTTGACCGATTTTTCTGAAACTTTGCACACATGTTGAGCTGTCATGAATATATAATTTCGCTTATAAAAAAAGTTTTAATTTTTAGCTTCTAGTACTTGATATTCAATTAAAATTCAGAATGCATTTATATTCATTAAGGGGCGTAGCAATGCGCGACAGGGTTGGCTAGTTTAATATATTTAACGAAAATATCTATTTCTTCAAATATTTCTTTGTCTAAAATTTTGTCGTTTAGTGGCTGATTTGTTAAAAAATTTCAATAAATAGCCCTAGAGGTAGGCGCTATAAAAAAAAAATTAAAAATAGTAACGAGTATGTCTATGTATTCCTGTTTATTTGCTTATATCTCACAATGATTTTACTGGTTTGCAATAGCGATTTATTTCCAATTATTTCTATAACAGTTCTGTCGCAGACAAATCTGTGTAATATATATATATATATATGTAGATTACAAACTGAATAATAATGGTATATAAAGGGCGTCTCAAAATGCTTTTTTACATTTTAAAATGTCTTCCAAATCTAGTTTTTTTCAAACAAAAAATACATTTTATTGGCGTTATGAAGAAAAATTTTTAAGCTTTATTATGCAAAAAACCAAAGTTTCAAATTTTATTTTCTTTTGCAAGATTTCGCACTTTTTTCTTAACGCTTTGCATTAAACGTTGGACACACGTTTTAACGAAGTGTTTGATAGCTTGTTTCCAAATAAATCCAAATTTATTTACATTTGCAGAAGCTTTGAACTTTGTTCTTAGGTACTGCTTATTTATAGCCCAATAGCGTTCAATAGGCCTTAGCTCTGGACAATTATGTGGATTCATGTTTCTCGGTACAAAATTTATTTGTTGGCCTCATGCCACTCAAAGACGTCCTTGCTGTAGTGACAGCTTGCCAAGGGGGGCCAAAACAGTGGAGGTATATTGTGGCTTCTGTATAATGGCAATACAGCCTTTTTCAGGCACTCATTAATATAAAATTGGCTGTTCATTGTACGATTTACAATGATTGCCTTTGAAGTTTTCCCACATGTACATATTGCTTGCGATATCATATATTTTTTGGTGAATTTTGAAATCTTTTTATACTTAAATTTATCGGAAACATTAGCTCTTTTATTAGAAACATAAAACCCTGACCAGGAAGCTCTGAATAGTCAGCCTTGTCCATTAAAATACATCCATTAAAATTATTAATTTTGTGACGTAGCAACTGTCTTGCTCTTATTCTTGACTTTGAATATTCTTACATTTTCTTTTTTCTTTATTCGTTCTACAAGCGACTTCGAAATATTTAGTTTTCGTGCGATATCGCGAATGGAAATGTTTGGATTTTGCTTCCAAAGTGCCTCCACCTTTTTAACGATTTGAGGAGTCCTAAAACTACGAGGCGCGCAACTTCAGCATAAGAAAGTTGTTTATTTTCATTATAAATATCCACAAATTTTTTTCTCACTTTTTCTCTATTTGACGACATTTTAAATGCGGATTACACTTATAACTATCACAGAGTGGAACAAAAAAATTAATTAAATAATAATTGTTTGCGCAGTGCCCTGTAAAAAATGTAAAAAAGCATTTCGAGACACCCCTTATAGCTCTGGCACCATAGATGCAGGGTATTAAAAGTACCAAAATAGATCCATCTTTTACTCTAATGAATGTGAATATGAAAAAAAAGTGTCAAAAAAGTATTCATATTTTTAAAAAGGACTACAACTTTTATTTAACCCATTTTTACCCCTTAAGGTTAAACATTAATTCTTCTTAATTTATTTTTTGATGATATTAAGGTGCTTTTTCAAGTTAATGTGTATTGCTTTTAGTTTAACACATATAAAGTTAAATTGTATCGTTTTTAGTTTAACACATATAAGGTGAACAATTTTATTCGTTCTGACAGTTTACCTTTCGGATTTCCCAAAAATCTCTTTTAAGTGAATTCAGACATAATAAGAAGAACGCATTTTCCATCTCTAATTTTTTGTTTCTGGGCTTTGGGGTAATGAATCAGGTAGTAAATTACTTCCATAAAAACTCTATACTTTCTAATTAACTTAAAATTTGCCTAAATTTTGCGACAACCTGCAGTCTCTTAAAATAATTAGAAAAACCTTTCTTGATACATAATTTGCTTTTATAATCTAAGTCATTTAATGTGATGGCATTAGTTCGAACATGTTTCAGACAGTTAACTCTGCCTGACCCAGATTTCATTAAAAAGGCTTTCTAGCAGTCGTTGTGTTTTCTTAGAAAGTACTTTGGCTTGTTAAAACAAAAAAAAAAGCCCACCCATTTCTTTTACAATTAGTGCTAATTTTGTCGGTCAAAGTCATACTACATGAAAATATTTTACCAGCATTTTGGTAAAAATCTCTTATGCCAACTAAGTAAAATAAAACATATTTAAAAGCTGTCAAGATTTTTCAAAATTAAAATATTTGTTTACAAACTCTAACAGAAAGACAATAAAAGAAACCAAATCCATAATAAATGTCCTCCTCACAACTCATTTTTAATTTCTAAAACTGAACGATTCATTTTAACTCATTTAGCCAATTTAGTCCAACAAAACAAACTACAAGCATAAAAAAGAGCAACAACAAATAGTGGGCGATCATTTCGATTTTGTAAAAAAAAACAAACATTATTTTTAACAAATTCAACTTCTTACATTTCAACTGATCCTTTTATTTAAAATAAAAAAGTTTTTGAGCAAACAGTGTTGGCAATAACAACAATAACAGCAGCCAAAAAGACAGCAATTTAAATGTTGTTGACAGTTAATGTGGCCAACTGAGACGTACATATGTTTGTATATGAGTATCACGGGTATCGTGGTGGTTTGGTGTGGTACTGGCTGGGATGACTCTGCGGCTGGCTGGTGACGAAGATACAATTTTTGCACATTTTCAAATTTAAATTAAAATAAGAAGTTTTAAACAACAACAACAACTAAAAGCTGAATACGAAGCATGTATCTGAAAATCTTTATACAAAAAAAGAAAAAAAAATAAAACTTTATGTGTGCTAAAGGTTTAAAACGTTTAAGTTTAATGAAAGTCTTTAAACTCCTGCTGTTTTTATAAATATTTTGTTGGCTTCTTTTTTTAGAGTTTTTGATAGTTGTTGCTGTAAGTTAGTGTTATTGTTACTGTTGTTGCTGTGTTAAGACTAATGCTTAACTGCTTGAATGATTTAAATAGAGTGTGTATGTGTGTTATATGGCTGTTGTCTTTATATGTTTTGGTTGTAAATGCTTCATGATCTTAGGTTACCACAAAAGGGTAATTAGCCCAAAATCATTTGCTTTGATTTCGTTTGATTTGAGTGGGGTTTAACTGAAAGAAAACAACAACAGCTACAAAATAAATAAAAAATAAAAAAAAAATAACTAGGCAAGATTTGACAATTAAACAATTGTTTGTCTCTTTCATTTCTCTTTTTTGGGGGATTTTAAACATAAAAAGTCAAAAAGGGGAAGTACCCAAACAACAATTTTTTTTCTAGTAATTTTGTTAAAAGAAAAAAAAAATGAATTAATATTTTTTATTGTTTGATGATTTTCCATTTTAAATTGTTTTCTTATTTTTTTTGGATGGAATAGTTAGAAGTATGCTAGTCTGTTAGTCTGAGGGTTGCAGGTTCGATATTTCGATAATAAAAATAATTTTTTATTGCTGTGTAATAGACCAAATAATAAAACTATAATTTGTAATTGTCTTGAAAAAAAAATAAATTAACAAATACAAACAAAATATATTTTTTTCTCTGTTTTATCTTGTTTATAATCTTGTTAATAATCTTTAATTAAGATTAGTCTCTAATTTACTCTATAACATAGTACTTACTATAGTCAGTAGGCTGCCTGTAGTCTAGGGACAATTTGATGCATTTGAACACCATCGAAATTGTAAAGTTCTTATTACAATCTCTATAAAAAAAGCAGAACTAACTTAAACGTTCGAGTAAAATTTAAATTGCGTTTGAATATCCTAACTTGCCATCTGGTCTGTAGCCAAAGTCTATTGTAATTGTAATCTAGTCTATGGTCCAGTTTATACATCTAACAAAGGCTGTATCCTTAAGGAACCTTCCCCTTATAAAGCCGTTACAACAATTTTAATTGATTGAATTTATAATGGTTTTGATGTTAGACAAACGTTTTGAATTAAAATGATTAGATTAGGCAAATTGTATAACAACGATTTGTTTGCCATAACAAAAATCTAACAGGGAACCATGGTACATTAAGCTGAATATTTTAAATAACTTTTTTCATACTTAAAATAACCTCTTCCTTATACGATATAAAAGACACCACAAGAAGTAGCTAGTTTAAGTAAAAAATTCAATTCTTATCTTATAAAAATGTTTCGGAACATTAACACTTGTCTAGCAATATTCTACACAATATGTTTCTCTCTAACTCTGTCTTCTCATAAGTGCCTGCCGACTTAACAGACTGAACATCATTAATAATTAAGAATACTTTTTTTATATAGTGATTCACATATTATTAATGATTAACACCTTTAAAAGTGTATTTTTTAAGAACAGAATTCAACGTTTTCATGTGGGCTTTAACTCTTTTCTTATGTGGAATTTTATTACTGTGTGATGTAGTGGAAATGCAGAATTACAAGATGTGAAATAATTATTACACTTTTCTTAACATTAAGCAACAGTATTGAGTTTAGAATTGGCTCGAAATGCAGTAAATGCCAAACTGTAGAAAGAGTAAAGAAGAGAAAAACAATGATTATCTACGACATACTCAGGACGGTTACATTATAATCTCTTTAATAAAGTTAAGTTATCGCAAATAACTTTTTGTTGATTTTTTTACATAATTATATATTGTAATACAAGTGTTTACTTGAAGTGTATTTTTTAATGTTTATTTTTAATCCAAGCTTTGATATGGTTGTCAACAAAAATAATATGATTAACAAAATTATTGCGACAAACATAGTATGATCATTTTTTTCAAAAATAATATATCATCTATATTTTAAAATTTTTTTTGAAGCAAAAAAGTTGTGATAGTTTTTAATAATATTTTATTTTCAACGGGTCTTCTTCTTGTTCAATAATTTTTAAGTTGTTTAGAATTCGAGTGTGTTGTTTAGAAAGCAAGTATTCATCTTTGAAATACTAAACAAATAGATTAAATTAAATAATATAACCAATAATGAAAGAAAACATTTGTTTTAGTAAGCATTAGTATGCTGAAGTCATAATATGAGTATATGAAACTATAATATGATAAAAAGTGAATATGTAATGCTCACAATATATTATTCTCTCGTTAAGTGAAATAAAATTATATTTCAACTGCCGTATTCATAAAAAAATATGAAATATATCAAATAAGCCTTCAAAAATTCTAAAATATTTTTTATGAATACGGCAGTAAAACTATTTTATGGTTGTGTGGTGTTTAAGGTGATCGAATCGGTTTTACAAACGGTGGAACCCCAGTTTTTTCCTCTTTAAGCTGACGGTTTTTTCCAAATGTTGATTTTTCGAATATCGAATACAAAACATTCTCACATGCAAACTATTGTTGCAATAGAAATGAAATCCATTTAGACTATTTGAATTATTCTAAAAGAGTTGGGTAGTCTTATTGAGTTAAACCGCATGATGTTAGCGATTGATCGAAAACGTAAAAAATATTTCTCACCAAACTCGCCTCTTAATAGGTTAATGGTATCGCGAACCGTATACCACCGCCTTCTTGAAACGAATTCCAATTCTTTCATTCAAGCCAAAACTTAGTGACTTTTAAAAAGCTGCGCAAAATGCTCTAGAGGTTATGTGTTCTATTTCACAAAAGAAAAAGCGATAATGATTTCAAAAAAACGTAAATTTTAGCAAAAACATTGAGTACAAGAGAAGACATACAAAAAAATGTTAAAGATGTTATTTTCATTTAGAGCAGGAAAAACACTTTCTTGTAAGCGATTTTTTTTTAAATATCTTGAAACCGTTACTAAAACCAGATAAAACAAAAAAGCATTAAAAAACAAGATTTCATTTAGTTTCGTCTTAAGCTTTTAAAGAACGAGTTTAATAGTGGTGAACTCAAAACAGTTAGGAAAGAAACTAAAATATGTATGGAAAATTTATGAAATTTAATAATAGTAATTCAAAAAATCTAAAACTTTGTTGCATTTAAAAACCACAAAGCCTTTTAACAGGTCGTCATACAAAGGGTCTAAAGAAGGTCTTTAGAAGCGAGTGTAGAAACACTTCCTCTATATCCCAACACGTGTAAAAAAATAAATATGTATATAATGGATACAGGAGTCCTTGCGTCCACAAAATGAGTCTAAAAAAGACCATTTTCAAGGCTTGCTTATCCCTGCGTGTTACCGCTGGGTAAATATATGGTAAATATTGACTAAGAACAAACGAAGAAAACAGAGGACTATTACAAGTTATTAGCGATCTTGGATCTACTAAATAACAGAAGTGCTCCAGGCCTTTACATCGTATAAAGACTAATTGTCTTTGGAGGATCGAAGTTTGCTCATAAATTAAAAATTTTGGTTAAACATTTTTCTATTATTTTCCATCAGTTTGTGGTTAATTTATTTGATTCATCATAACCATTTTTATTTGTGTTCATTATGCTCTATTAAATAAATTTATATTTATCTAAATGTCATGTAAAGAAGTTGCCTATTTGGGCAAATATTTTCATAAAAAATTTATTTCGTTTAACTGTTTTCTTTATATTAAAAACTATTTAATAAATTTAATATTCAAATAAATGTTTAACTTAATTTTTGATTTATGGACAACCTTCCATAAAATCTATATTAAATAATTTTTTTTCTCTTAATAGATATAACGTCCAGTATTTATTTCAAAGAAAACTTGGGAATCTCCCCTCTACACAAATGCAAGAACTTTATACACATACGCGCATAGCCCTGTTCTTTAAGAACGGCCTTCTTTTAAACATATTTCTTTTAACGTTGTCTTATCAAATAAAACCGTTTGTGATAACATTCGACGTGTTGTTTGTTTAATATTAAAAAATGTTTTTCTTTATTTTTTGTAACTTGATTTTTTTACATTCAATTCTGTTTAACAAATAAACTCTTCCTGTCATAATGAAGGCAAAATTAATGAATAAAAAGAAATATAAAAAACAATTAGTGTTGAGTATTATTAGGGGCTGGGTATTTGAGTTGTTCTAGTAACTGAAAATATATTTGTAATTCTATAACTATTTTGGGCAGTCATGTTAACTATTAACTTAAATGTTATCATGTTGTGCTTGATTGTAATGACTCTTACATTCGTTTCACATTAAGGTGCATCAATAAACATAAAATTTCAATGATGACAAGAAAACAATCTAACGACGATGTTTTCTCTTAAGGTTTTATATACAAACTGCTTTAATTTACAATTTTTTTCTCATCTAAGTGCTACATATGCATAGACACAGGAGGTTCTTATTACTAAATTATACCATCTATATGGGGTTTTTATGTATTATTTTGTACGCATTATTTAGATCATGTTTATTATAAAATCATTATTATTTAACATTTAACATTTTTGGACAAGAAAAATCAATTTTTAAAAAAATAATTTCTTTAACGGTTTCAGACTCTTTTTATCAATTATGTTTAACTATAAAAGAAATTAACAATTTTAAAAATAATATGATAACAAATTAACATAAACATTAGATTTTATTTTCTCTTAGTAAATGATCACCAACCTTTGTTATTATCATTTTAAAAACTTTTCTAAGATTTCTAAAATTGAAATTGTAAATCAAAGTTTTAAATTCATATATAAAATATATAAATTCATATGAAATTCATATTAATTTTATATTAGGCTATAAGTTCAATGTTATAATGACAGAATATCTTAGAAAAATTAGTTTTCTATACTAGCTTATTGATATGCATTTTCGAAACCAGGTTCTGTCGGCACTTTTCGATCAGAAATACAAATACTGTACACTTAACATTATCGTTGGCAGTCCTCCAACATTATTTTGTAAAGTAAACATATGAAACGGAACGCACATAAATTTGGTCGGCATATAGAATTTTATTTTTGACAAATATTTTTCATTGGCTGCTTCTCCCTTTCAGCATTTTAGATTGTGCTCATGACTTTAAATTAAAATGCTCCTATAAAGGGTTAACAGACAATCATAGACATTCTAATCATTAAAAGTTGACAATTGCTGACTAGGAAATATTAATAAAAGTTATTGAATTGCTTTACGAGTTGTGTCGCTCAATTGCTATTCCCAGCAGTGTCGAAAAAATTTAAGCATATAGAACATTGGTAATGCTCACGGTCACTATGGCACGATTTTTAACGAAGTATTGTCCAGTGATCTCCACTTTTTTTACTTTTACTGGTTGAAAATAAATTCTGGTATCATTATTATTGCAAAACAATAGTTTATTGTTGTAAGTAAAAGTACTTTTATATTCCTCCTTCTATAGTGTCCTTTGTAAATTTATTTTCTACCCAACCTTCTATAACTTTTTTATATATAATTTTATTTGCTATTTATGTATTTACGTTAGAAATGATATATGTATGATATTGCCATGAAAAAATTCTTATGTATTAAACCGTGAATCCTGTGGTTTTTGAGCCAATTCAGTTCAGGAAGACAGACAGAAGGACAGACAAAAGGACATACAGAAGGGCAGACAAAAGGTCAGACAAAAAGACAGGAAAACTTTTTAGGAGTTGTGGTTCATACTTATATCGTTCATAGTTAATATATTTTGGTAAAAGCCAAATCGATGCGAATAAATTCGAATCATTGAGCGGTTTTTTTATTCAACGACTACTAAATTAAATTCATTTAAAGCTCTTGGTATATGGGAAGTGTTATTGACAAAAAAGTAGAATTCACTACCGTATGAATTTCTACACATATGTATATTTAGGCAATCATGTTTAGTTTTGAATTTATGTCGATTTTTTGGAGTGGATGTGAATGTATGTCCAAATAATCTTAATGCACTCTAAATCTTCATTAATCATTGAGAAAAATTTTATGGATATTTTTGCCAATTATAATCTCCATTACCTATCTGAGTTCAGCGACATAAAAAAGTTCTACAGCAACGTTAATTGAATTGACTAGATCATTCGTCAATGAAAATCTATAAAAAGCCTTACACGAGCTAAGCTTGATTTGTGCAATCAAGGTGGCCGTTAAGGAGGAAGACCCCAAATAGTTGAAGAAAGCATATGATAACACTCAGCAGACATAATAGGAATTCATTCTTTATGACGTTATCTTTAAAACTGAAATGAGGGAAATAAATATGATGCCTAAAATGCATACTAAACCAATGACATGAAATTTCACACGTACCCAACCTGATTTTAAAATCTGGAAATTTTTATTACTTAAACAGGTGTTTTTGTAAGAAAATTTCACGTTTTCTGGTTGATCTTTAAAAATCTATTGAGGATTTTTTTTTCGCATATTTCAGCTAAAGTCTAAGCTGTCAGCCCGTTTTTTCTTTTTGATAAAAAATGGTAGCAAATAAAAAAATATCATTATGCTGGCATGTATCTCAGAATGCTGGCCACACTAAAGGAAGATGCATAAATATATTTAAGTTTGAGGAAATGCCATCAATGTTGGCAATTGTATAACTTACATTTCAACAAGAGAATCCCCACCGAACGATGGACTGATTTACTACGTAGTTTCCTTTTTACAGGCAAAGTTTTCATTGTTGCCTATATGTGCGAATAGCAAACCAGTTCCTTAAATTTATTAGGATCTAATAAAATTACATCGTAGCGATATTATTACTAACTGATATGAATATCATTGCTAGAAATATCAGATCATAAACTCGCGACAGTCCAGAAATTGTCGCAAAATCACGTGAAATTAATCTATCTATCTATCTATCTATCTATCTATCTATCTATCATCTATGTTCTTAAACCGCACTAGAAACGCTATGATAAAATTAATTTGGGATCCAAAGACTAAAATTTTCTTAACAAAACCAGAATGGAGATATAAACGCATCCTTAATAAATTTGCTTATATCTCCTAAACTCCTTTATCTTTCCTAATCTCTTATATATCGGAGATTTTACTTAACTGGTAGAAAGAGAGGGCAACCATGTTATTATATTAGGTGATATTTATATGAAGTTTGAAAATTGTAAATATATAAAAAGAGAGAGAGAATGTATGGAATTTTGACATATGTTAAAAAGCATCTGATAAATTAAACCTACCTTGGGGACAACATTTTTAAATATTTATTAGTTTAAGAATATATTTTTTTTTTTTATCTGTTCCTCAAAAAATTTATACTTTTCGCCCCTTCCAGTTCCATTTAGAAAAACCGAAAATCATTGTACACAAAAGAAACTTCGGTACTTTGTTTTGTAACTTTTCAAATGACAATAGAGAATCAAAATATGGGGAGTGGAAGGCATTTTGTTGATATTTGTATGGGAATATATAAATTAAAATCTACATGCCATGTCTGCGATTTCGTGCAAACTTCACATAAACCATCTGCAGACTATCCCCAATGTACCCTGAATTTGGCAGACCCGTTTCCGCAGTAAGTGGTGAGATCAAAATGTACACTCTTTTATATATGTATATAGACTTAAGGCAAAAAACTAAAGGTTTTTCAAAATTTTCTTAGCTTAACTACAAGTTTTATCCATACAAAATACTTTAACAATGATTTTTGACTTTTTTTTATATAAAATATTGTAACGAAATCACAAACAGCCTTCAATCAATGTTACATGCGGTAATGAAAAAAACATCTGCTCTTTTTTCCATTAAACTAGTGAAAAAAAAATGAATAAAAGAAAAAACAACATCAACCGTTCATTTGCTTTCTTTACTTAGTTGTTGTTAATCGCAGTTATGTACCATATAATCGTGTATCTAATCATGTTTCTTGTTTGTTAGATTAGTTTTTTCATTTCAGAAAGCGAGGAAGGTTAAACACACATACACACATTAACACATACTTACAAACAAAAAGCTTTCAATCTCTAAACACATTCTACTATAGAAATTTCTTATTTTTTAAACTGACAAAGAAAAAAATATTTTTTACATAAAAACATGTTAAACGCATTATTACCTTTTAAGAAAAAAACAGAAATCGAAAAAGAAAAAATAAATGTTTTAGCATCACACCAACTATACCCTAACGCGACCCTAATGCTTTTTTTCTAACTTTTATTTGTTGTTGTTTGGTTACGTTCAAACATTTTCTAAGTGACCAGCAAAAAAAAAAAACGAACAGAGAAAGAGAAAAAAAACTACTACAACATCATATTGATATGATAACAACACTCCCCACTTTCAATTGCAGTTAGTTGAACTTCAACAGCAACAAACAACAAATAAAAGCTTTCTTTGCCAGTTGCTGGCAACAACATCAACAAAGTTTTTAAGATAAAACAATTTTGTACAAGGAATATAAAGTAAAGTGTTTGAACACGAATTTTTACATTCATCCATCATCACAACCAACAACAACCACAACAAATAAGAACAACAATAGTAACAACAACAATAGTGGCCATAATAATAACAAATCGACATTACAACTTTTATATAAAAAAAGTACGAGCAACAACAAAAACAATTTAGATTGTAGATTGTACTTTTTTTTTTTATTACAACATTTGAACAGGAATCATAAACATTAATAACAACAACAAAAACAACATTAGCAAGCTTGAAAGGAAAACGCATTCATAATCCAACGCATATTTTATTTGTTCCACTACTCTCCGCCATTAGACAAATGGACACTTGCAAACATAGTGTATGCCAGAAATGGATATGTTTTTTTTAAACCGATGTCCGAATATTTTACTTACCACATAAGATATTTTCTTAAGCCACTATTGTTACGATGATCCGAACCTATCACCAACATCTTAAAATTACTTCAGTTAAATTTTCGAAATAATTCTTTATCCAGCTCTGGTCCTAACAGACCCCAGTTTATAAGATCATAAAAATTTTACCAAAAACCATGCAACATCATGATTGAATATAGTGTGCAAAACAAAGAAAATATTTGAAGGTAAATTCAATGTTTGTTGGCTTTTACTTACACAACTTGTTGCTATTACGAAAAAGGAACGATTTGTTTTTCGTAACATGTTTTGAAAGTTCATCGAACGCATGACGACTTCACTTTTCGTTGCAAGCCGAACGGGATAAAAGAGAGTTTTCATGCAGGGAGAATGAACAAAAAAAAAAAGAGAGCAACGCCATAATAATTCCCCAAAATGTACATAAATATTTTTACGAATATTTTGTTTGGACATTAAGTAACTTTTGTTGGTGTTTTTGTAGTTTGTCTATTGTTTGTTATTATTTTTTACTATTGTTGACTACTTTAAGTGAAAATATTAGGTGCATGCTTTATTTGGACAATTTTACGTCTTAAAAAAATACCCTGAAATAAAATCAAAACACGTATGTGGTTGTTGTAAAAGTGATGCGACTTTTTTCGCATAAGATAAGAATGTGTGTACGAGAAAGTGTGTGTTTAAAACAGTACATGCTTTTAAGATATTTGCATGAGTATGCGCAGTTGCAAACAGTTTTAAGCAGGATCTTAAAGGAATAAAATAAAAGTAAAAAAAAAATATGACAAAAAAGTGATTATAAAAGAGAAAGAATTAAAACAGCCATGGACGTAACTTGGCTACTGTTAAAAAGTTAATGCCCCTATTGCGGTTCTCCACTCTTGTAACAGTTTGGTTGTCTTTGGAAAATTGACATTGCCATTCTCAACTCAACCTTCAGTTGACTATTCAGTTGTGTATCTATTTTATCGTGGCATTACCGTCTTCAACTTTGTTAAAATTTGGTCGAAAAACGTTTAATACACACAACTGCTTAAGAGTAGTTGTGTTATTGGCAGTTAAGGTTGATTTTTTTAAAAGCGTTAAGAATGGAAAACAAAATGGAGAGACGTCAGTATATGTACATTTTTATAACAAATTTTTAATTTCATTGCATTTTTGATAGCTTCCGTCACCAAAAAATTTAAGAGCAGCACATAACTTTAATATCGGAGGAATAGCCACCACGCGAACAGGTGTTTTTAGGTGATCTTTAATTTCGTCCAGCAAATAAAAAAACACTTCCTTGCTAAGTCGGAAATAACTTATAAATCTATAAATATAAAATAATTATTTAGTTTCGTTACTTACTAGAAATACCTATATACTTGGCACTGGGTAGCTTAAGAGGGTTTGAATTATCACTTTTTTTTTTTTGCACGTAGCACATCTACACAAGAGTTTTTATTTTCATCATCATAATATAAATCGGCACTTATCATTATAAATACCTTTTATTCGGCATTTTTTTTTTTAATTTTTTTGCCAAACATAATATTTAAAGTTGGCAACTTTATAGCAAACTCAACTAAAAACAGTTGAGTATCACAATACCTAAAATGAGTTTGGTTGCGCACAAGTTGGGTTGACTCTCACACAACCAAACTGAGTTGAGTGGTGAACCGTAATTAGGGTATAAGTATTAAAATTTAATATAGATTTATACATATACTATAATTAACCCAGTTTATGATATTGAAAACCAAAAAAATAAAATGGAAGCTTTTATTATCCTGGAAAAACTTTCTAGATACGCCTAAAATTTTTTTTTTTTGAAAACAAGTGGGGCTGTAAATGAATCTGATGCGGAGGCATTACAGCAAACCTCCCTATTCCAGGATTTGTTCCACTATAAGAGTTAGTTAATGTTTTTTTGTCGTTTCATTTTTTTATTGATATGTCGAACCTCGGCCGATTAGAGGTTGAGAACTACTCCCCGAGAGTAGCCGCGAGAGAAGCCGCGACAGCAGCTGGGTCACTAGCCTCAGGCCGAAAATGGGTGGTTGACATAACAATATGCTTTCTCATCCTATTTTCGTTTTAAACACTGAATAAAAATATTCGGGTAAATAGTTTGAATTTAAAAACTTAACGAATGATAATTTTATTTTTTCAAAATGCTAGTATAATAACATCACACTGCATAATATCTGCGTATATGAATTAAAAGTCTTATGGAAACTAATTTGTTTTACAAGCAAAATTTTTACATAAATATACATTCTTTTATATTACTAGCCTTTAGCTTTTAACTTAATAATAGATCTGTTTGTTTTTTTCAAAATCTACCTAATAGTACTTATACGCTTCAAAATGTGTACTTGTGTGCCTACTTTACCCCAGGCTTATTATTTTTTTTTAAATGCAACCAAATGCAAATGCTGTAAATAATTTTTTTAACTTCTTTTGATTTATCAAAGAGGTTTTTAACATTTCCTTTTTATGATTTCTTTTTCTAATTTTTTTTTTTGGTGGCTCTTGTAGTTTGTTAACAACAGAAATTTAACAATATTTTTTTTTCTTTAATATTTTTCAGTCTTGTTAAATTCAATGATAGTTTATGCTTTTTGGTTTCATGTTTTTTTTTGTGACCATGTTAAATGTCTTTTGTGTATGTACTTACTCGTACATATGTATGTTGTTGTGTTAAGTACGAGTGAATATAGAAATACAACAATATAAAAATGTTTTGCTCTTATTGTTGTTTTTGTTGTATTTTTACGATTTGTTACTCGATACAAACTGATTTTCACATGTAAGAAGTACTTGAGTATATATAGAGTTATAATCGCGACTTGAAGGTGTAAAAAAATACATGTATTTTTAAAACGTGTAGAAATTTCTGCTGGTTTGGTAACTGAGAAAAAATAAATAATACAGACATTGTGGTTGTCTTGCAAGGAGGAAAATGAAAACTGAAAGGAGAAAGTGAAAAACTAAAGTAGACATTGGAATAATGTCTGGAATACTGTTTGATGATATAGAAGTAGAAAATAAGTGAAATACTTTTAAAATAAGACTTAAATTTAATTTTGTAGAAAATGTTTTTTTTTGTAAAACAAAATTAAATGCGGACATATAAACATGTTGTGTAAGTCTGTGAGGAATTTGGTAATGTAGCTAATATATAGGGAAGGTACACCAAAGAATTAATGCGTACCTTATTGCTTACAAATCCTATTGTTTAAAATTTAACTTTACTAGCAAAATTACTATATAATATCTATACGGTCTTTATAAAATTCTTGCTAGAAAAGCAAGTATGTCCAAAATTAGTCTCTTTAAAATAAAATTCAATCTTATTGATTTTGAATAGAAAATATCTCAGTTGAGAGGAAAAAGGCTTTTAAAAGGTAGCTCTCTGAAATTTGTGGAAAGTGGCACAACAAGTAATGTGATCTGCAAATGATTAAAAAAACTCCGACTCAAAAACAATATTAGAAAACAAAAATGTTTTAAGAATAAACAGATTTAGAGATTGTAAAATTATTTAACTTTTCTCAGCTGGATGATATCTAGTAGCTATATGCGGCAGAATACATTATATTCCAAGATTAAAAAAATACACAATTGAATAAAATAATTAGTAAAATATGAATACATTGTCAATTTCTTTTAATACAAAATTACAAATACAAAATATATTGTACTGTTAGGTGGGGTAGAACAGGCAGCTGTTGTGCAGCTCACTTGGGTCCATTATATTGATCGCTTTGTGATACCTGAATAGAAAAATAAGAATAGAATAGAAAGGAAGCAGGCAAGTCCAGAATCTCCGGTGGGAATCGAACCCGCAACACCCAAACTAGCAGAACAGCACACTGCTGACTAGTCTATCGGGGCACCCTATTGTACTGTTGTTTTTGTTTTCAAATTCATAAGTGCTTAGTTGCTCCCTTTCTCAAATAAACCGATTGTTATTTGATTGACTTTTAGATTTTTGGAACCAAACATGGAAAAACGACGTTAAAAAAGTTTGTTAACCGTTAAGGTAAGCCTGTTTATTTTTCCAGTAGGGAAACTAAATCAAAGTTAGTCCAATTACTTATTTTTTTTAGTTCAGCTTACTAAGTTAGCCCCGATTTTTGTAGGTGTTAAAACTTTTATAAATCTTTAATTCTTAATGCTTTTGTTGACTTAAAGAAATTATTTTTTTTTTTGATTAAAAAAATAAATAAAATTATGCAAGTGATTGGCGGCTAATAAAAAATACTTGAGAATATTTTTAGATTCGACACAAGAAGTATTTAATGTATTTAAATAAAATCTTATTACCAGGACATAACAGTTTACTAACACAAACGTGAAAAATATTATTAAAGCAAAAATTTAAGGATTTTTTTATGTGTCTTACCGTAATTTTTTTTTTTTTATAGAAAATACAAAAAAACTGATTAATTTTTATGGATACAAGATCAAACTGGCGTCGTTTAAAAAATCACTACTAGTTGTATTTAAATAAAAGCCCATTTAATAATAATAAAAATCATTAGACCATTTCAGCCAAAACGTACTAACACATAAGAATAAAAAATCGCGGTAACGTTGGGCAGTACCACATCAATCGTTTGTATTTCTCTCTCTAATCAAAGCTCGGCAATATATGGCTGTAGGTTTCAAAGAAGGCTGCTTAGATAATTATTATTTTATTATGGGAAAAAGTACGTGTAAGAAAGTTTTTAGGAAACCAGCTCTTCCTACATACCTGTTTATCACAGACATATTTTTAGCTAGCTTGTGCCCGCAACTTCGTCTGCGTAGTTATCGGAATAAAAGGTACACCTAGTATTAACAACAGAAATAAAAATATTTAAAACACAAACAAACCGTTTAGGATGTGTTATGATGAGTTTGCCAACGAATTCGCGTTATTATCGCGATAAAAGGTAGCCTATGTGTTAATCTAGGTTGCTATCTATGTATCTATGTGCCGAATTTTATTTGGTTCCGTTCAGACGTTTTTTCGTGATTGAGTAACAAATATCCAAGCATCCAAACATACAAATATTCACATTTATTATATTAGTAGGATATGCCGTATTACCAATTGGTATCAAAAAAAAAAAAAAAACTAAATAAAAAGATGAGCGATTTTATTGTTTACATTTAGATATCAAGGCTTCTAACAGAAGCCACTTTCAATTAGCATAACTGTAAGTTGAGGCTTATTTGCAAATACTCCCGGTTTTTCTGAAGGGACAAGAGTACGTTGTTTATTTTCTTCTCATTAATTAATATGAAAATTATTTTCGTGTTTTAATTATTGTATTATAGAATTCTTTATAATAAAATATTTTGCAAAAATAAAATATTTTTCTCTGCGGGAACGATAGTGATTGGGAAGTCCTGGGTCCTGTCATAAGTATGTTTATATCTATGCCAATGTAAAAAGTGATTTGTTTGCTTAATAATAATGCTGAATGTGCTCAATAAGGGTTCCTTTTTTACCATGAATAGACAAACAAACAAAGAGGACTTACAAATCTTTGAGTTTTATTATCAAAATTCCTGATTAATTTTTGTGTTTTCTATTTAGAATATTTAACTATTAATCTTCAGCAGACAAAGTTACCGAATTTGTTGTGAAAAACAACTATATACAGCTTGGGAGTTGTTCTTGCATCCGGAAAAATAAACTTGTTGGTAGGATTTGTGGGCGAGCGTAATCTTTGAACCATTCTTCTTCAAGAACTTTGAAATGTGCAGCAATACAGTCAAGAAAACAAAACAGCTTGAAATGATTAATGATTTTTGTTTTGCCCAAAATAAAAAATTGGGAAAGTAAATATTTAGGGGTGCGTTCGGCGTTAAGGTGGAGTTACATACCATCCGTTCATGCGTTGTTGCGTTTGATACTTTTTCACCTTTTTATACGTTTCTAAACTCAAGTTACACACAATGCGTTTTATGCATCAACTCTTATGTTTTAATCAGCTGTTGTGTTAGGATTGCCATTCGTACTGTTTTAAACAGTACATGTACTGTTTTTTGTAATGTGTACTGTTATATTCACAATACCTAAAACAGTACGAAAAAGTACTTTTTTTTATATTTGTACTGTTTTTGGATACACATGTATTGAATTTTGTAATTTTTTGAAGAATGAAATAGGAAAAAATTGTATTGTTAAATGTGTACAAAAAAGGGATAAATATTTATAATTTATTTTTGAATTAACTTTTTTTGTAAGCATAAATTATTTTCTTTTATATAACTATACCACCTCTATTTGTGTTGTATAATTATTTATTGAATTTTAAAAATTATCAAATGTATTCATTTTAAAAATTCAATTGACTTTTTTTAGAATTTTTTTAACAATATTTAATTAGTACTTTTGGATTACTATATATAATTTAAAAAATATCAATTTTAAATGACAAATTATCAATTTTAAAGTAGACTTTACTTTATTGTTCATAAAAATTGTTATTGTCTTTAAAATAAACTTCAAAAAAATTATTAAAAGTAATATTATAGTCGACTTTAACAAGAAATGTTTTCTTTTTGTTGAGCCTAAATATTATTTTCTTAAATATTGTTAAATATTGATTTTAAGTTCAATAACAATTTCTATGCGTGATAGATTAAGTGCCATTATTACAGCTTGTCTTTAGTTAAAGGTAGGATTTTGTCTGTTCGATAAATAGCTTTGCATTATTACATCTTCCATTTTTTATTGTTATTATTATTAAATTTAATAATATTTAATGAATAAAAAATAATAAATTAAGGGTTTATAATGCAAAGCCATTTATCTGCCAAACAAAATTCTGCCTTTAGCTAACGGCAAGTTGTAATAATGGCCCTAAGTCTACTTAAGAATTGATAATTTGTCAATTACAAGTGATATTTTTTACGTTATAAATAGTATTCCAAAAGTATTAATGGAATATTATTGTAATTTTAAGAAACAAATTAATTGAATTTGCATATTATAGATAATTTCAAAATTCAACTCGTAGTTTTTGAAATTCAATTACCAATTTCGAAATTCTATTTACTATTTTTTAAATATAATTAATAACTTTTGAAATACATTAGATCATTTTCAAAATAAAGTTTGAAAATATAGTGCATAATTCTGAAATATAGTCGAAAATGTAAAAGCATTGGTATTTCGTTTATTCAAACTAGTATCAATATTAAAATTGAAAAACGACGTTAAATTTGTGTTCTTGACCACGTGTTTACATGTTTTTATGTTTCTTCTTAACTATTTTTAAATAAAAATGTGGTGTATTGAAGTAAAAGTTATGTTATCAAAATCAAAATGTACTGTTTTTCTTTTTTTTTTAAATTACTGTTTTTCCCCCTCAATGTACTTTTTTCACTTTTCAAATATGGCAACCCTATGTTGTGTTTATATTTTTATTAACTAAAAACAATTTTGCCAAAATGGAAAGTAAAATTGACAATTTAAGGGCATTTATGGAATTCATTTAGTTTATGTACATGATATTTTGTGCTACAAAAAGTTCAAAAATAACACAAGCATCAATAAGCATCTCCTCCATTGCACTTGTTTTCTTTTAATAATAAACAGAGATGACACTCAGCACATAATAATTATCGATAAGTGGAATAAAAATTTTGGTAATGAAAAAATTGTGTTTAAAATTAGTTTTTATGAATGTTTTTCTTAAAAGTAATTGTAAACTTTATTTCGAATGCTTTTTCTTTTATTAAAAACATTTTTTAATACAAAAAAATTAAAAAAATAAATCCACCACACAATCAGATTTATCGATAACATCGACAAAAAACTATTATTTGTCATCCATGGCTATCAACAACAGCTGACATTTATTCACCTTTTATGCGACGGATACAAAAGTAGAAAGTAAACCTACTTTGCTGCGTTGATACGTTTATGCATTCTATGCGTTTTGCCGTGTAACTTGTCACATAAAATTACACTGATTCTACTTTTTGACTGATGCATAAAACGGAACAACGGATAGAACGCATGGTATGCAACTCCAGCTTTATTCTCACATCTTGGCGCAGTCCATTGATCGCAAAGTAATTTTTGTTTTCTTTTTGGGATACAGAAATAAGTCAGTCACAAATCAAGCCCTGAAAGAGAACACTACATATGCCATTGGTTGGATACCGTCCGAAATGTGAAAAAAGTATGCCAAAATTGCAGCTCACATGTTGACATATCTGTCGGCTATGTTTACATGAAAGAATCATTAAAAAAATCATTGAAAAGCACCCCAAGTAAATATTTAATTAACTTTTGCAAATTTTCCTTTTTTTTTAATTTTCGATACTCAAAGTGTCACTTGATAAGATCACTTGATAAAAGAGTAAATTCATATACTATAAATGGTTTACCTTCCTTTTAATCTTATATTTTTTTAACTGCATACTTTTTATAATGTCGTTGGTGTTCAGTAAGAAATCATATTTCTTAAACTTATCAGTGTAAGGCGATGGTAATGTAAACAATCGGTCTATTTTAGCAGAGATACGCTTATCGACGGAGCTACAATTATTTGAACAAAACTTTTAAAAAGTAATTTTGTAAATTATGTGTTTACAGAACATTACATAAGAAACACCGTGTTTGTAGAAAATCTTAAAATAGTCTCTGTATTTAAATTTTATTTTCTAAAAATTTTATTTTTGATTCATTAACTTTTGCTTTTTAAAATTTTCTACAGTAAGAAGTAATAAGTAGTCCTCAGTTTTATGGTTTCTTGTAGCGTCAACAAAACTTAAAAAAAATAAACTTGATTATATTTGTCTCCATTTAATCAGACATTGTTCTTATTTTTATACCCTTCACACAGTGAAAAAGAGTATATATAGGTTTTTCATTCCGTGTGAAATTTCTACAATTTTTATTTCCGACCCCATAAAGTATATATTTTCTGAAAGCTTATGAATAGGGGAGTCGATTAAGCTCTGTCAGTCTGTCCATGTGTATGTTGAAATCAACTTTTTGAAGCCCCCCGATATCGCCTGAACCCGGGTAAGGTATTAAAATATCAGAAATATTCGGGAGTATTGAAAATCAGAAACATCGGTACATAAACAACTGAGATATGAGCAGAAAACCACGACCACCTTGATTTTTTTTCACAAAAACAACATTAGTACAACAACATACATACAAACGTGTATACTGGTTAGAGTAAACATGGCATCGAATCCCAGCTGAGCCAAACAAAATTTTTTTTTTATTTTCTTTATATTTTTTTTAAATTTTTTTTTATAATTTTTTTTTTATTTTTTATTTAATAAATTATTTTTTTTTTTTTATTTTTTTTTATATTTATTTTTAAATTTTTTTTTATTTTTTTTATTTGTTTTTTATATTTATTATTTATATTTTAATTATTTTTTTTTAAATTTTTTTTTATTTTTTTTTATTATTTTTTTTTTAATTTTTTTTTTAAATTTTTTTTTTATTTTTTTTTACATTTTTTTTTAAATTTTTTTCTAAAAATTTTTTTTTAAATTTTTTTTTTTAATATTTATTTTTTTTTATTTTTTCTTTTAACATACATACGTAAATTTATAATTTTACAATGGGATATTTTTATATATGTATGTTTTTTATATGTATGTACGTATTTCATATGGGATGAATGGTGATACAAACTACTGTTACTACATGACTACACGTTGTGAAGGGTATATAAGATTCGGCACGGCCGAATATAGCACTCTTACTTGTTTTTATTTAGAATTTATAATGTTTGTGTCATGCAGTCGGCCACATATTTTTTATGGTCATCGCCGTCTGTTGTTTGGCTTGAATGAACTGTATTATTGCTAATTGAAACTATGTGTTGTTAAAAATATTTTCAGTTTAAGACTGACTATTGTTCCAACTATTTTAAAAATAAAATGTAGTAGTATTTCTTTCTTTATGAAGATTTTTTTTACATTAAATAGTTCGAAATAATTTAGGGTTTAGAAAAAAATAATGGGTTTTTGTGGAAAAGTTTAATTTTTACTTAATTTTAACAGAGTGTTTTTTTAAATTGTCTTTTGTTTTACAACAAATTTGATCATCCTACATTATGAGCAATTTTTCGTATGCATGAAATGGAATTTTTTTTATTAATATCACTACCATAATCTAAAGACTTAAGCAAGAAACCTCCTTAAAAAATTTATGGCGTTTTCTCTACTTTTGTTTTTTTTTCTGTGTTTCAAACATGGTGATTGCCAAAAATATCTATTGTTATTATATTTATATTATTTACAATATTTTATGCTTTCGCATAGACAAATATTATATAATTTGTAAGTTTTCAAACATCTCACCAAACCAAATCGCCTTTATTTATACGAATGAAGCTTAATGAAGAAAAAAAAAAAAAATCAAACCAGTAATATCTAAATGCCCTTAAGTGTTGCGGTTAGAAAATATACAACCGATTTTCATTTTCACATGTTAATATTTTTCCTATAGACCACTAGACACGCTTAAAATTTTGCATATACAACCTCTCACTCATGCCATAACACACACACACACACACACACACACACACACAAGCACACAAGATCTTGCATTTATTTAATAGAGATAAAGATTGAAAACACGCTGTTAGTTTACAAAAAAAGCTGAACAAATTTTGAATTAGATGGAAAATTGGCAATAGCACAAGCGAAAGCGTTACATCAAATACTAACAACGTTTATCAATAAATAATAATGTCTAATATTTTTATTTTTTTTAACCACCACTAAAAGAAATGGAAAAGCTTAACGCAATCGGCACTTAGCAAATGTTCATATTTATATTCAAGCTAGTTTGAAAATTATTTCATTACTTAGCCGGTATTTGGTTATTGAAATCGAAAATAATATTAAAAATTTATTGATTTTATTAAGTGAAATTGTTTGCTTTCTTTACGGATTTTCTTAAACCAGTAGCATCTCTTCATTTCTGAAGCATAAACAAAATTTGCATAACAATGCCAGTAAATGCAGGCTATAAAGAGTGTTGCATATACTTTATCCATTAATACATTTTCCTCTAGATATAAGACCCGTAACATACGGTTGGCTTCTAAGGAGGAAAAAAAAGAAGTAAAAACACAAAACTTGTTCTTCTTGATTGTTCCATAAATAATACCTTTATGTTGCACTTAAAACCAAAGAAACAGTAACAAAACCGCTGCTATTTAAAGTGACTTGGTTGACTCGGTTTGACTGAAAGACACAAGAAAGCCATCAAAGGCAGCTACTGGTGTTGGTAAATTGCCCATAAATTATAAACTATGAAAATGTGGGGAAGTGTCTGAATGTAAATATGAATGAATTCAATTTTGTCCAATAACTACTTTTTACACATGACGCGCAAATATTTACAAAAATTAACAGAAAATCAACTAAAACAGGTATTCTCAAATGCTTTTGTGATATATTTTGTTAATAATAATGTTGATGCTTAGGTAAATTTGGTATAATTTTTTCCAAAATAAAAATTTTAAATTGAAATTTTATTTTAATATTTTCTACAAATGAAATATTTTTAAAAATTGTCTGAAAATTTGATTCAACAAAAATTTCTTTGACAAAAATCTGATTCTTGCAAAGAAGAAAATTTATTAAAAAACGAAAGTTTTTTTAATAATCCTTTGAAAAAACTCTTGTTAAGTATAACTTATACTAAGTAACTCTCTGTGATACTGTTACCAAACTCACTAGAATTTAGAACTCTATTCCTACAACTCCAAGAATCACAGTTTCCAGTTGATCAGTTAGAAACCCTTAAAGTTGCGTAGTTACATACTACTGAAGTCCTGAAAGAAAAGCTAAATAATGTTGACTTTCAGGTCGATGATTTGTCAACAGCTCCTTCTATATTGTTTGTAGAGTAAGTGTCATTGACCTTATTGTTCTTTACATAGACAAATTCTTACTAGGAAATTTATCTGCTTTTTTTTTAAATTTAGTAAAGGATTCGTTATAAATACGGCGATTGAAATGCAAAATGACTTATGTACACTAGAAGTTGTAATGATTATTCTGCTATGCATTATTATTCTCAATATCAAAGAGTCAATTTCGTCTTAGTGGTTTTTTTTTTTACTTTTGGAAAACAGAGTAAAAGAGTATTGTTCGAATATTAGTTTTACACAACAAAATTTACCAACATCAAAAAATATTTTTTTTTATTTAGTATTGTAGCATCTAGTCATTAATTATATAAAATTTGTTTTAAATTATAGAAACAAAATTAATATAAAGAAAATTATTTTTCTTGAAATAAGTGTTAAAACAGTTAAAACGTGTAAAAACCAAAGACTTGGAAAGCTAACTTGACTTAAAAGTAAGAATACATTCAACATTAAACACCATTAATTAAGATCTGTATATTATTAGCTGTCTTAGATCTAAACGAGCTTTGTAGAGGAGAAATGGAAGCAGTCATAAAACAAAAGACTTAAGCAACAAACTTGCTAAATGAACAACAATGATTGGTGAGATGTATGTTGTGGCAATGCTACAATGAAATTTGCATTTTTATACCCTTCATTTTTTATTAATTGGACAAGATATTACAATAAATGTCACAATACAATACAAAAGTATTATTAAGCTTTGTAAACGTTTTAAATCTGTAATATTGTCATGATTATAATATAAACATATTTGCTAAGTAATCTGACACTTGATAAATCATTTGATATACTTTATGTTTGACTTGTAATAAAAAAAAAAATAAGTTTCGGCAGCTTAAGGAGGCTATCGTTGATTTTGGTGAATTTCAATTAGAATACTTTAAATAGAAGAAAAAAAATCAATTGCTTATTGTTAGTTAAAATAAATTAAAATGATAATTGTGATTTAAGCAGTTCATCGAAATGATAAAGGTTTTAATCAAAATAATTTTTGTGAACATACTTTTAAGGATCTGGTGCATAAACAATTATAATACAACTGACATGAAATTAGACGAAAATATTACCAGAATTTTAACAATGTGTTGGTGAACCCTAGGCAGCCGATCTTTAGATTTTAAAAATTTTATGTTGGAAATGAAGAAGAGAATGACGAGATCATATCGATGGCATATATACACATTTACTCGGTTTCATATGTTTTGCACCCCAAGGAATAGAATGTAGTTTATATGAACCATTAGCCAAAATACTCGAAAAAGACAACAACCTAGTTCCCTCAAAGCAATTCCACCAGATTGTTCAAGTCAAAGCCCTTAAATATTACATGTTTGGCATATTATCGATTTTGAAGCTATCATATCAAATACTTCCAAATGTGAAACAATAACAAATGTAGTGTTCTAATGTTGTGACCTATATCTCGCATGTTTTGAAGGTTGCGCTACCAGATAAGCATCCTATAAAAGTTAAATGATTTAATTACTTAATATGGTCTGCTTTTTTACTGAAAGTTTTTCTTGTTTGACATTTTAATTTTAGCGCTTTTTTAACTCCAAGATTTGCATTTCTTCCCACAGCAGAAATTGGGTCTTACTCACGCAGAACTTAACTGATCTAAACACTAAAAAATAAATCGTAAGAGAAAATTTCATGTTGGAACTGAAAGTGCTAAAGAGAATTAAAAAAAAACTTAAAGTTTGTGAAAAGGAACCTCAAGGTACAGTAGGTAACAGTGCATTTCTAGGCGGCAAAAAAAATATGCTAAAGATGGCGGTTCTCCTTACTAAATATATTGTCATATATACCCATGCCTATCGGACTATGTTTATTATTTTAACCCTTCCAGGGTTTTATTTTTTACACAGGATTATACAAGATTAGAAATATTTAGGACTAGCTACGAAAATGCCCCAATTGAATAACATGGACGAAAAGAACATGCATATTAAGTAGAAGAGCGCAGAGTAATAGGCATGGTAGTTGTTATATATTCCCCACCGTAAACTTGACTATTAAAATACAGTTAATAATGACCCGCCTATGATGATTGTCGAATACAAGGGCTTGACCACTAGAATGTACTCAACTATTTTTAATTCTAAAATCCGACATGGCATCCCAATTATTAGTGTATCAAAAAATGTCTTTGCTACACAAAAAAAGTAGAATAAAAAAGTTAAATAAAAATGAATGATGACGTCCGAAACTAAATGACAAAAAAGTTATAGCCTTACCATATCAAAATCGTCATCCAACAAAATTTAAAAATTCAAAATCTAAGATGACGTCCGAAATAAAATGACTTGTAATATGGGCACGGAATGAAAAATCTTGACTAATCTAACACAACTAACTATTCAAATGCTAGATGGCGCTAAAAAGGCAGATAATTTTTTCTTGTAAACGCTATTAATATCAGTATCAAATGAAAAGGCTCGACTTGAAGAACACAGATATGTATATAAAAACTCAGAGTTCAAGATGCAGTCCGAAATTATATCTTCCCAGTATGGGTGTAAATGAAAAAGCTTGATAAGTGAACTCAGCACATTTTGAAAAAATTTCTTATCTAAAATTTCGTGTAAAGCAAAACGCCATATCTTAACATTTGGACAGTACTCCACAGTAAGGATTTGGTTTTAATTTTATCTAGATAGTGAAGAGCATATAGGCGATATTTGAAACTGCCGAGCATAGAAATTTTACCAGTTGGAATAAAACTTAGAATTAAAAATTTTACAAAATTTTTTAAAATTTGTGATTTTTCAGAATTATGAAAAAAAGAGTCGATCAAATAAGAACTTCTTTACAGAACAGATAACTATTAAATTTAAAATAAATTATTGAATTAAAGGATTAATTGATAATTCCTGCTTTATTAAAATGATTTCCAAAAAATATTTCCAAACAGCTTCTTCAATGATAACGAATAAAATATATTGCACTTTTTCTCCGTTATATGTAGATTAATCTAAACAACTTAAAAAAATATATTTATTAAACATTCATCCCTAATATCTAGACATTAATCTCTTCCTTATACAAATAAACTTTTACTAAACACACATACTCACATGCATATATATACATGTTAATCTATAGCACGAGTATTTACTCATGCAGCAAAACTTGTTATACAATATATCATCCTGATGATGATTTTCCGTTTTCCATTTAGTTACTTTTCCCTCTGACAATCTTTGCTGTTTGAGTGTAAATCGTGTTTTGGACTTCAAACTCAAAAATGTTGCTATTCAATCTTAAAGCAAACAATTTATGACCATAAGTTATGTTCGTTCAATAACCATATTAACTTCTCAATGATTCTTTTAAGGTGTTAAATTCTTGCACTTCAAATAACGAAAATGAAAGAAAATGTTTAAAAAAAACGATATTTATCTTGTTACATTAGATGTGGAGAGTATGAATATATTTTGATTTATGTTTGATGTGTAGGTATGCATGTTCTTACTTAATGTCTGCTATTCATTTTTCGCCTCTAAATCTACACTTGAAAACATACAGTTTCTAACAACAATGTTTTCTAACATATTAAGAGGCAGAGGATGAGAATAAAGTTAAGAATAGAAAAGAGTTATGAGCTTTTTTGTAAATAAGAACAAGTGATGATATAAAGTGTGAAAAGCAAAAAAAGAAAAATAACGAAAATTTAATGGAAATTTAGATTTTATTAAATTATATTAAAATAAATTTAAAGGAATATATAAAATAAAATTGTTCGAAAAGAAATTAAATTTACAAATTAAAGGATTTTTTTCTTTATTGTTTTTCATGATACTTCCATACAGGAACTTTCAATAAAAATGTCATCATAAAAATTAATGTGCCCAGGTTTTCTATTTCATCTCTATCTCTGTCTCTTAGACTGTCTTTTTTTGCCAAAGATTTTTTGTAGGTGCTCCCAGTTAGGTGCAATTTCTTTTGTATTAAATTTCCGAGACATTATTGAAGAAATTTCTTGGTTCAATTATTTTAAAAACATAAAAATGGTCTAAAATTTGTTTTCTCATATTTATGACAATGAGTGAAGTTTTAATTGCACAAAGTATGCTGATTTCATCTTTAATTAGATTTGTGGTTACGCCGGATATACCAAATTAATATGTTTTAATTTGACTTATACCAAAACAGAGACAATAAAGTAAGGCAACATAGTGAGAGAAATATCAAAGAAATTGGATAAATGATAAACATAAGATTTCTATACAGTCCGTTGATTTGTTAAAACATATTTATTAAGGTGGTGTTAAATAACACTATTTAACATGAGTGATAAGAGCTGAATTAATAGCATGAAAAGGAAACGTAATCTGGAAAATTTACACATAAATATTACTTTTTGAAAAACAAATTTAAGTGAAGATTTTTTAGAAAAAGAGTATATTGAATATTTTCTACTTATCTTCTATAGAATGCACATTAATAAAAAAAAACTTTTTTACGATAAAACTTAATCACAAAAAATATTTCAGAAATTGAAATTTTAGCCGATCTCTAATCAAGTAATTGTAATAAATATGCTTTAAAGCTTATATTTCTTATTTTAATACTTACTGCTGTATTCATAAAATCTATATTTATAAGGTTTATAAAAGACTTTATTGACAATTGTTGTCGAGAGACTTGTCAAATAATTCTTCAATAACCCAAAATTTTTTTATGAATACGGCAGTTAGACGCTAATTTCTACCTTTCATTAATGATCACAATACTAAACAAATAAGAGACTTATGAAACTTACTGTTAGTCTTTAATGTGTGATAACTGTTGAAAGTTTAAGCATTTTTAAATTGCGTGTGCTACTGTCAAAATTACTTAAATTTTTTTTTAGATTTTCCTTCATAATATACTCACATTTATTGGCCAAAAAGTAATGGTAATACTGCTTTTTAAAAAGGTGTCAGGTTTTATACTCACATATAAATACCAAATATATTTCAAATACTCAAGTGGTTTGAATTGTAAATAGTTGAAAATACCTGAATTAATTGTTTTAAAATTTTGAGATAAATTGCCGACACTCACCTGTAATGAAACAGAGAAGGAGAAAAATTAATAAAATATTCTGTGGGAAAAAATTGTTTTAAAATTATTCTTGTACAAAAACAACAGAATAAATAATATTGAATTAAAAAATATAAATTCTAAAACTTATAATTTTTTTCTTCTATTATCATTTCGTTCTCAAATTAAAATTTTGTTTAAAACTATATTAATTTTGTTCTAAATCTTATTTATTTAATTTAAATCTAAAATTTTTTTTTAATTAAAAACTTTTTTATAAAATTTAAAATCAAATTAAAATTAAAGTAATTATTGTTATTAAAATTGTGATTTTGTTTTTAGTTTTGCACTGAAATTATAATTTTGTACTAAAATTATGAATTTGTTCTAAAATTATAATCTTACATTACAACTGTAATTTTGTAATTAAAAATTTGTTTTAAATTTTAATTTTTATTAAAATTCCAATTTTTTAATAAAATTCTAATTTTTTACTTAAATTCCAATTTTTTTTATACTAAAATTCCAATTTTTTACTTAAATTCCAATTTTTTTTATACTAATATTCCAATTTTTTAATATTATTCAAATTTTTTACTATAATTCCAATGTTTTACTAAAATTCCAATTTTTTTACTAAAATTCAAATTTCTTACTAAAATTCAAATTTTTTACTAAAATTCCAATTTTTTACTAAAATTCCACTTTTTTACTAAAATCCCAATTTTTTACTAAAATTCCAATTTAATACTAAAATACCAATTTTTTTACTAAAATTCCAATTTTTTACTAAAATTCCAATTTTTTACTAAAATACCAATTTTTTACTTAAATTCCAAGTTTTTACTCAAATTTCAATTTATGAATAAAATTTAAATTTTTTACTAAAATTCCAATTTTTTTTTACTAAAATTCAAATTTTTTTGACTTAAATTCCAATTTTTACTAAAATTTAAATTATTACTAAAATTCTAATTTTTTACTGAAATTTCATTACTAAAAATAAATTTTTTTAAAAAAATTCTAATTTAATACTAAAATTCCAATTTTTTTACTAAAATTCCAATTTTTTACTAAAATTCCAATTTTTTACTAAAATTCCAATTTTTTACTAAAATTCCAATTTTTTACTAAAATTCCAAATATCAATTTATGAACAAAATTTAATGTTTTTACTAAAATTCCAATTTTTTTTTACTAAAATTCAAATTTTTTTTTTACTAAAATTCCAATTTTTACTAAAATTTAAATTTTTTACTGAACTTTAAATTTTTTACTGAACTTTAAATTTTTTAATGAACTTTAAATTTTTTACTGAACTTTCAATTTTTACTAAAATTCGAATTTTTTAAAGTTCTAATTTTTACTAAAATTTTAATTTTGTAATTGAATTTTAATTTTGTATTAAAATTAAGTTTCGTACGTAAATCATAATTCCGTTCTAAAATTATAATTTTCTTTATAATTTATTTAAGCAAAACCTGAACCGCTTTGCTGGCTCTAACAATTTTTATGCATTTTATTCATTATGTCTGTGGGTATCACTCACCCTTTCCCCCCTTTCCAGTTCCAATCAGAAAAGCTGAATGTCATTGTACACATAAGACATTCCGATAGATGGCTTGATAACTTTTCAAGTGATAATAAAAAATCATTATATGGAAAAATTAAGGCATTTTGTAGACATTTGTATAGGAATATAAAGGAAAACCTAAATGCCACCACTGGGCCGATTTTGTGCAAACGACACACAAATTATCTGCAGACCATCAACAATGTGCCCTGAATTTGGGTTGAAATTGGTCGACCCACTTCCGCAGTTAGTGGTGATATCAAAGTGTACACTTATTTTTAGGTTTATAATTTATAATTTATAATAATTATAATTATAATATATTATTATAATTTATATATAAATTTTTATTAAAATTATATATATGTACTTGAAAAGCATTTGTTAATATTTTTATGGAAATTATATTTATGTAATTGCTTTCACTTAAAATTTCTACTTTCAATATTTTTTCGCTTTTTAATTTCGAATGCAATTTCCCCTTTAATTTTAAACATAATTCAACATTTATTTTAATTGTCACCTTGTTTGTTTAGTCAACTTATTTTAAAAATTTTCCTCTAAACAACATGATGGTAAAATAATTTTAAATTTACTATTAAAAAAAAGAAAAACATCTTTTTGGCCTCGTGAAAATTGCGTGCTATTTTTTTTTAACAAAAAGTTTTCATTTGAAATCTTGCGGCAGCTTTTTCTTCTTCTCTCTTTGAAGTAAACTTATAAGTTTGGGCCAGACATTATTTGTTACTTGTTAGTGCAATTGGTCGTTATATAAATGTTGTTCATGTTTAAAAAAATTATTTTTGTACGTTTAAACTACTTGGATGTTGGTAATAAATATAAAAATTTCAATTTAACATATTTGGCAGAGGGAAGAAGAAAGGTTATAATCAGGCACATGTTAGCTATTAACTAAAATGTAAATGCAAGTTTGGTAATATTTTTAAATAAGTCTGGCGAGCAAACTCTTAATAAAAAAAATTATATTCACAAACGGGAATTTTACTTATTTATTTTTTTTTAAATATAAGACATGTTACTTTTTGTTTTAATTAAGTAATCGAGATCTATTATAAATTGCCAATAAAATGTTATTATGATATAATAGAGAAACTTCAAAGTATATATAGAAAGAAACAATTTGTAAATCATAAGAGATCAAAAATCTAAAAAAATGTAATTAAAAGTAAGTCACAGGTTTAAAAATTTATATAAGCCAGGATATACGGCTTTTAGGCCAGACATATATTAAAAATATTTTCCCACCCATTATGAAGTTTTAATCTTAATTTTTTTATTACTATTACTAAATTATTTATTGCCATGTTTCAAATGTAAGAACATAATTGCTGCTGTTATATCTTAATTTAATGAAGTAGCTAGAGTCAATTGAATTTTATAAATCAATTAGTGGCTCATAAAATAAGTCATACTACTGGAGTTTTATAAAACTCACATAATTCTCTAAACCATTAAATCGCATATTTAATATCAACAATTAAAATAAATTCATTTTTACTGTATTTTGTCTGCAGATTTTATTAATTGACAAATTGTACAAGTTGCGATCGGTTGGTGTAAACATGTACTTATGTTGTCAGTTTTTATATTTTAAATGAAGATAAATCCATATATATAAAAATCAATGTGTGTTTCTATGCTTGTATGTTTGTATGGTTGTTTGTACTTTATACACGGTTAAACGGCTTGACCGATTTCCTTGAAATTTTCACAAAATCTTTCTGTGTGTCTGTAAGGAACTGTAGGCTATACTTTGGTTTGAAATTGTAAGTGGGCGGGGTGCTACGCCCTATTAAAAAATAAGTATTAAATATTATATATCACGAAAGTTAATGCAGCTAGAGTCTTCAAAATAATTACGGTAAACTTCGACTTCCATACGAACATTTGGGTAAAAATTAGCGGACTTGCAATAGTAGGCGTGGCCACATAAATTAAATACTAAAAATTGTATATTTGGAAAACGATATCGATTAGAGTAGTAAAATTTTGCAAGAGAAACTTTGACACCCAAATGCACATTTAGGCAAGAAATGGGTGCATTATCAATAGTGGGCGTGGCACCTACCATATTCATTGAATATTAAAATTCGTATATTTGGAAAACGATATCGATTAGAGAAGTAAAATTTTTCAAAAGCAACTTTGATATTCAAATAAACATTTATGGAAAAAATGGGTGCATTAACAATAGTGGGCGTGGCACCTGTCATATGAATTAAATACTAAAATTTGGGGTGGCGAAGCACACCAGGTATCAGCTAGTATAAAATAAAATAAAATAAAATTAAAAGTGTTTTAAAATTAAGTGTTTGTAAATAGCTGTTTGGTAATTAAGATGGGTCTAGAAAACCGGGATAATTATAAAAAAAGAAAAATAACTATAAATTAAAGCAGAAGAAACTTTACTATTACAAACTGCATTTTGTAGTAAAACATACTAACATAATAAGTTTATGCTTAAATAACAACTTTGTTTATAAAATTTAATATTGTGCTAATAAGAAAGTTTTGTACTAAAATTATAATTTTTTACTACAATAATTATTTTTGTAAAAAATTTTTAATATTGCGCTAAAAAAGTTTTTTTTTAAGTTACAGTTTTATACCCTGTTTAGACAGATATTTTTAATTGTTTCAATTTAGTGTTGATTGAGCAATTAAAATAAGTGTTCAGACATACTCAATTTATCTTTCTCCATTAGCATTTGATAGCTGTAAAATACGATGTATTTATACCAAATCAAATAATGCCTTCTTTTCAGTGTTTTTCCTGTTGATAAAATATATTTACAATTATATTATCAAAAATTTTTCATTTTCTTAATTTTTATTTATTGTATATTTATTTGTTTGACATTAGAAATGCCACCTATAGAGTTTTCTTCTCACTGAACATACTTCTCAAGAGTTGTATTTCGAGTTTTAGACAATAAGTGAAACAATTAAGTAGATATATATTGCTCAATTTAAAAATAATTTTTAGTATGGTAAATTGAGCTCAATTAGGCCTTTAATTGTGATAATATTATAAATTGACAATTAGGGTGCCTGTGTGAACATAGTATTATGCTAAAATTTAATATATTTTTTAAGCGTAATTAACATGGATGCTAAAATTTTAATTTTATCTTAAAATTATGTAACTTTTCTTAAAAGCCGATTTGGTATTAAATCTAAAATATTTTCCTAAAATTATTTATCTTGTAATAAAATTATAATTTTCAAAAAATAGAATTTTTATTAAAAAATTTTTTAACTTAAATTATATTTGGAACTAAAATTATAAAATGTTGCTAAAGTTAAAAATTTGTAATAGTATTATGACTTAGTGCCAATATTAGAATTTTATAATCAAGTTATAATTTCGATCTGATATTTCAGTTGTGAAATTTTATTTTCCTACTAACTGAACTATAATTTTGCTTTAAAATTATAATTTTGTACCAAAATAAAAGTCAAATCAATAAAAATTGATAAATTGAAGTTCCTGCAGGACATTCTTTGCTCTAGCTACCAATATACCATTAATGATTCAAATAACGTCCTCACGATAGAATGAAAGAAATTCAGGAAATAATTCGAAAGTCAAAGTGAGAATGAAGATGAGCCGGATTATGTCATTGAATCTGGTTATGGCGACTATAAATTAAGCAAAGAACCTCAAAAGCGTTTCCTAATAAAATATTTTTTATAAAATATTGTCTATATACTTTCCTTATCACGTATTATCATTGGTGTAGCCACAAATTTTTTCTGAAGTTGGAAAAGCCTAAAAGAAAATTCTTAATAATCTTATACTTAGTTAATTTTAAATAAAATATTTAAATTTAACTATTTTTTTTTTAATTCTGGCGAACGTATTGCTCTCCCAGATTGGTTTGCATACATTCATGGGCATTACCAATATCGTTTTTAAGGTACACGTTCTTTTATTTTATTTTAAACAAAGTTAAAGAACAAGGGGTATAACTGCGACTTTCCTTACTTCATAGGTAATCTTTGGGTATACATATTTGCATTATCTTAGATTAAAATATATCATCGTATCTCTGCTAATTACAGTTAATATTCCAAATTCCATCTAAAGTTTTTAATTGGAATTTGACTTTAATCACTTTTCTCTCATTACTTTATTATAATTAAGTACCTCGGATATTCTTATATTCTTTTCCTTATGATTCTTTATTATTTTTAATTAACACCTCACGCAAAAAATAAATTTTGTTATTCTTTTATATCTGTGGTTTTCATGGGCAACCACGTATGTCTTAAAATCAATTTTTTCATGAGAGCCACAAAACCGTTTTATATAAAACAACGGGTTAGGTATTGAATTTTTTAAACTTTTTTCTACCATCCATGTTAGTAAAGATCTTAAAATTTTTTAGAAAAATTTCAGACAAATATCATTTTAAAATTATATTATGGAGAATACCAAAATAAACAAAGTGGTAAGAAAACTGAAAGTGTATTCAGATAAAGCAGAGTATTTCAACATAGGTTGTACACAAGTAATATAAACTGAAAAATTATCAGAAAATAACTTTCAAATGTGTTCAGAAATAATATCGTATGTTGTTGTGTGTTTTTCTTAAAAATGAAATAATTTGTCATTAAGCATACGTAGGTCAACATACTGCGTTAGTGATGAACGCTTTTTGAATATATATAGAAGTTACGTTTTTATGCCATTAAAAAAAATCTGAATGAGTACATCTTTTTCAGAAATTTTTAAATCCAAGTAAAGGCCGTTTAAAACCAAACAATATGGCATTATTAATTCAAAATCATAAGAAATGAAATGAAAATTATAGATATAAAGGAGTAAAAACTAGCATCAAAACCTTTGAAAAGTGAAAAACCTAAACAAGAGCATCAATATTGTGTAATGATCAGTAGTGTTCACTTGTTGTACTGTAGCCAACTTCAATACCTAACACTTTGGTAAAGTTAGTTGTTAAATTGCAAAGCGTTGCCGGCACGGTGTTTTGATTTACTTCATTTCAAATTAATCAATATGAACCTGAGAATTTTTGATAGACAAGAAAGGTTAGGTCCTTATAAAAAATTTATATCTTCTAGATAAAACAATAAAGTTTTTAATTGCTTTTTTAAACTGCTCTATTAAATAAGGACTAGGTATTAAATAATAAAAATCTATTATAAAATCGACTTGCCCTAAAACTAACAATGTACAAGAGATCTAACCATAGTACAGGTAAATACAATTATAACATTTTTCCAATTATTTTTAATTAAATTTTTAATAAACCCATCTTAAAAGTGCTAAAAATAAACAACTACATTTCGCTGACTTCATACAGTTCTGAAAAAAAAAGAAAACAATAATAGAAACACCCAAAACATATGTCCACAATTAATTATATACTAATTAAAAGTTTATAAAATTGTTAATGTTTTTAATACAAATAATAAATAGATCTTGTCTTTTCTTGGCCAACAATGTTTTTTTTTTCTATTTAATTCATTTATTTAACAACAAAGTACACGGAGTCAATTGACAGCGAACGTACAGCACATACATATTTACTACACTTTATTAAAGAGTTTATTATGGAATAAAAATGAAAACAACAACAACATATATATAAACAAATAAAATAAAAACCACTTAAAAGTGTTTAAAAATTCTAAAAAAATATTATTATTTTAGTGTTGTAGTTGCTGTAGTTTTATTGTGTTTAATGGCTGCACCCATATAAATTTATTAAAGCAACAACGACAATAAAACGTTGGTTTGTTGTTTACAGGCCTGTTGTTGTCGGTTGGAATGTTTTTTATACCCGCCACCAAAAAAATGGTGGGGGTAAATTCATTTTGTCATTCCGTTTGTAACACATCGAAATATTCATTTTAGACCCCATAAAGTATATATATTCTGAATCAGGGTTTGATTTGATGACGATCTAGCTATGTCCGTCCGTCTGTCCGTCTGTTGAAAGCACGATAGAGGTCGCACCGAAAAAGCTAGAGGGCTCAAATTTTGCCAGAATCTTTCTTATAGACAAGGTTTGTTTGGTATTGAAAATGGGCTAAATCGGAACATTAGAAGGAGAGTTATAGCTCGTAAAGCAAGAGTAGGTCGAAAAAACCGTGTCCTTCAAACACCGAATAAAATGGAATTGTGTCCAAACGCATTAAGGTAGAGTCATGAAACTTCGAATATATATTTCTCGAGTCAAAACAATATTTCTCCCTAAAAAATTATCTATGCATTAGGAGAGGAGTTATCGATCAAAATGTACGAAAATTTATACCGCACAGTGTATTTTTCGGTATATTTAAAAACAAAAACGTCATAAAAGCAACAAAAATGCATGTGCGACTCTGAAAATTTGCACACTTTGTTTTTTGGTGAGACGCTTTTTTGTAACGGAAAATCAATGTGCCACGCCCATTTTTACGCCCACCTCCCATATAACGTTTTACCTAAAATTCATATAATTTCTCTATTAATAATGATTTGGGAATAATAAAGGGCTGTATTGAAACACCTAAGTTGTACTCATTCGCAAAAACAACTTTGACACGCCTACTATAACGCCCACTTTTCACGTTGTCTACCGTTAATGAAATTTAAAAGCTCATAAAACCGCCAAAATTAGAGGTATGATGATAAAATTTGCTACGTATATCCCCCTAGGCAATGTCATTACTGTGCAAGAAAATTAAGGTGCCACGCCCATTTTTACGCCCACCTCCCATATAACGTTTTACCTAAAATTCATATAATTTCTCTATTAATAATGATTTGGGAATAATAAAGGGCTGTATTGAAACACCGAAGTTGTACTCATTCGCAAAAACAACTTTGACACGCCTACTATAACGCCCACTTTTCACGTTGTCTACCGTTAATGAAATTTAAAAGCTCATAAAACCGCCAAAATTAGAGGTATGATGATAAAATTTGCTACGTATATCCCCCTAGGCAATGTCATTACTGTGCCAGAAAATTAAGGTGCCACGCCCACTTTTACGCTCACCTCCCATATAACGTTTTAACTAAAATTCATATAATTTCTCTATTAATAAAGATTTTGGAATAATAAAGGGCTATATTGAAATATCTAAGTTGTACTCATTAGCAAAAATAACTTTGACACGCCTACTATATCGCCCACTTTTCACGTTATCTACTGTTAATGAAATTTAAAAGCTCATAAAACCGCCAAAATTAGAGGTATGATGATCAAATTTGCTACGAATATCCTTCTAATCAATGTAATCGTTTTTGGGAAAATAAAGGACTATATTGAAATATCTAAGTTGTATTTATTAGCAGAAACTTTATTGACACGCCTACTTTAACGCCCACTTTCATTGAAAGACTACATTTACAAAAGCATTTTAGTAGCATATCGAAGTTATAGAGGGTGGTTGAATTTTAAGGACCGATGTTGAATTTAAATAAAACACAAATTATTTAGGATATTATTATCATTTCTTTTTATAATGATAATATTTATATGGTTCAATTATGTATTTAACAAAATATCTGCCAAATGGCCCCCCATCCTTGGCACCACTCCTCTAGCTGATGGTCCAAATTTTCAATGACAATGTTGATGCTCAATTTTTGGGCATGATGATGAGTCGAGGTTGACTGCTCTTTTGCCACACTATCGCAAAAAACAGCAATGGTTCCCATTCAACGAACTAAGAAGGCATTCACAGATTTTCTAACATTTTATACAGGCCTGTTTTGCAGAAATTTAAATATTTTTTACAATTCTCCCGATTGTGGACGAATTTGAACGATTATCTTGATCAAAACAATTACGAACTGCACAAAATGCATTTTGATTTAAACACCCATTTTTATAAAAAACCTGAATAACTTTAAAGCGTTGCTCATTTGCGTATCTTTAAACGGATCAAATTGAGTAAGTTTGAGATTGAGAAATGTCAAGTGAAATGTAGAAAACAAAATTAAAGACTAGGTGTAGTTCACCTTCAACATGGGCATTTAAAATTTAACAGCCCTCTACAAAGAAAGTGATTAACATTTTATTATAAAGAGATTATTCCATAGCGATTAACAAAATAATAAATATTGTGCTTTAAATGTACATAAAATTGGTGGTGGGTATAAAAGATTCGGCACAGCCGAATATAGTGCTCTTACTTGTTTTTAATTTATTTTTTTTATTTATTAAGAATTAAAATTGCTGTTGCTGTTATTTGGTTTGTACATATTACATTAAACCAATTATTTGCATTTTTGGCGTGGGTTCTTGTTGTACTCAGAGTAAGTTTAACTGTAGTTAAAAGGAATATTCTATTGATTGAGGGAGAAAGACAGTTAAAAAAAGTTAAAAAGTTAAAAAACATTTATAATGTTAAAAAAAACTTATGGTTAGAATATACCTAAGCAACTTGTATACATTTATGTGTCAAAATTTGGTTTTCAAAAGGGTGTACACAACATATTAGGGATAATCAATAAACTAAGTGTCCGGTGCTTTAAAAATGCAAAGAAGCAGCCAAATTGACTGACCACATTGTCCTTTTCCTAAATTTATTTATTTTATTTTTTGTTACTATTAATGGTAGTTAGGACTTTTTGGCTTGAGCTGAATTACCAGATTTTGCTCTAATCATGTGTGGTCGTATAATTTTATTACATATGCAATATTGTTTACATTTATAGCTCAGAAATTGCTATTAATATGTAAATTTAATTAATTGCAATTTTTACGTGTTAGACAGTTATTACGAATATTCTAATTTAGTCTAATAAAAAATCATGTTTCTTTAAGTAGTCAAGGTATTAAAAGTGTACAACGAACACAAATAAAAAAAACTGATTGATTTAATCGGTAGTTAGACTTTAAACTTAATGGCAGTGAGTTAAAGATTTAATTATGCGCGCTAATTATTTAAAGTTGTTGCTATAAATTAACACAATGATGTAAACTATTTGGTTCAGTTCGCTGTTCAATGGAAATTTTAATGGCTTAAATTAATTACTTTATTGCTGAATATTTATATTCAGAAGTCATTCTACCTAAATGATGACAATGATAAACTGAGCTTTTATGTGCAAATAGTGTGTGTGGGTTATACTGATAATAAGTTTAATGGATTTTAAAATAAAAAAATTTTGAGACTTTGAAAGACAGAAAAAAAATTCGGTTCATATTTTAGTTAAATGAAATTTATTTAAAATAAATTGCTTATAGATTTCAGTTTAAATTTTCAAATGATATGGAAATGAAAACGTTCGAAAAAGTCAGAAAACTATGTCTGCTGCACGTGTGTTTTAAAGCGTATGAATAATATTTTTTCTAGTTATACTGGATGTATGATTGATATTAAATATTGTATGGGTGAAAGAGAGAAAAAAGAGGAGCGTGAAGTAATGAATATATGAGTTTACAGTAAATAATAAAAAATTGTAAAAGTTCTATATACGTATATATATTCAAATTAAATAATTGTATAAATTTATTTTGTTTTTAGGCCACAAAATTTATGTGATAATAAAAGATTATTTGTAAAATTAGTATATCGAAATTAGTTGCCCGAGTTAAAGGAATTTAAACAATAAGAGCACTATATTCGGCTGTGCCGAATCTTTTATACCCACCACCAATTTTGTGTACATTTAAAGCACATTATTTATTATTTTGTTAATCGCTATGGAATAATCTCTTTATAATAAAATATGTATCACTTTCTTTGTAGAGGGTGGTTAGATTTTAAGGGCCCATGTTGAAGGTGAACTACACCTAGTATTTAAATTTGTTTTCTGCATTTCATTTGATATTTCTCAATCTCAAACTTACTCAATTTGATCCGTGGAAAGATACGCAAATGAGCAACGCTTTAAAGTTATCCAGGTTTTTTATGAAAATGGGCGTTCAAATCAAAAAGCATTTTGTGCACTTTGTAATTCTTTTGATCAACATAATCGTTCAAATTCGTCCACAATCGGGAGAATTCTAAAAAATATTTAAATTTCAGCAAAACAGGTCTGTATAAAATGTTAGAAAATCTGTGAATGCCTTCTTAGTTCGTTGAATGGGAACAATTGCTGTTTTTTGCGATAGTCTGGAAAAAGAGTAGTCAACCTCGACTCATCATCATGCCCAACAATTGAGCATCAACATTGTCATTGAAAATTTGGATCATCAGATAGAGGAGTGGCGCCAAGGATATTTTGTTAAATACATAATTGAACCATACAAGTATTATCATTATAAAAAGAAATGATAATAATTTCTTAAATAATTTGTGTTTTATTTAAAATCAACATCGGCCCTTAAAATTTAAACACCCTTAATAACTTCGATATGATAGTAAAATGTTTTCGTAAATTTTGTCTTTTAGTGAAAGTGGGCGTTAAAGTAGGCGTGTCAATAAAGTTTCTGCTAATAAATAAAACTTACATTACATGAATTTAAGATAAACCGTTATATGGGAGGTAGACGTTAAAGTGGGCGTGTCACCTAAAGTTTTTGGCACAACAATTACATTGATTAGAAGGATATACGTAGCAAATTTGATCATCATACCTCTAATTTTGGCGGTTTTATGAGCTTTTAAATTTCATTGGCGGTAGATAACGTGAAAAGTGGGCGTTATAGTAGGCGTGTCATAGTCGTTTTTGCTAATGAGTACAACTTAGGTGTTTCAATATAGCCCTTTACTATTCCAAAATCTTTATTAAAAGAGCAATTATGTGAATTTTAGGTAAAACGATATATGGGAGGTGGGCGTTAAAGTAGCCGTGGCACATTGATTTTCCATTACAGAAAAGCCTCTTACTAAAAAGCAATGTTTACAAAATTTCAGAATCGTACATATAATTTTGTCCGTTTTATTAGGTTTTAAATTTTAAATATACTGAAAAATACACTGCGCGGTAAAAATTTTCGTATATTTTTATCTATAACTCCTTTCCTAATGCATAGATGTAAACAATTTTTGGGGAGAGTTATTGTTTTGCCTCGAGAAATATATATTCGAAGTTTCATGACTGCACGTTAATGTGTTTGGACACAATTCCATTTTATTCGATGTTCGAAGGACACGGTTTTTCGACCTACTCTGGCATTACGAGCTATAACTCACTTCGTAATATTCCGATTTAGCCCATTTTCAATACCAAACAAACCTTGTCTATAAGAAAGATTCTGGCAAAAGTTGAGTCCCCTAGCTTTTTCGGTGCGACCTCTATCGTGCTTTCAACAAACGGACAGACGGACGGACATAGCTAGATCGTCATCAAATCAAACCCTGATTCAGAATATATATACTTTATGTGGTCTAAAATGGATATTTCGATGTGTTACAAACGAAATGACAAAATGAATACACCCCCACCATTTTTTTGCTGGCGGGTATAAAAAGAAAGAAGCAAATCATTATCAGTTTTAGTACTAAATCTTAAAGTTGCATGTATAAAAAATAAAATATATCATTTTTTCTTCCAAAATAATTAATAGTCAAATGTTCCGTTAATTTTTAATGTTGGCTTAAAAGATTGGCTTAAGATTTTTTTTTTCTAGTTCTGCAGATGTAATATTTTAAAAACTATTTCATTCCTGATTTTGTGTTATCCTGACGTTTAATATCAATTGATGTTTAACAATTAAACGATACAAAACGAGTTAACAGAAATTGTATTTACAAGTAAATAAACCAAAATTTTATCTCAATTGATGTTACAGAATACAACAAGGGGTTGTAAATTGTACAGTTATTAAATTTTAAATAAATTTTATTTAAAAATGTATCTTTAATAATTTCAATGTACAATTAAATATTATCTTTCATTATTTAGTTTCGGATTTTCACCGTTTTTTATGACTCCTTAGCAATTTGCCACATTTTAAAAATATTCCTTCAAAACACTACAAATCAAATGCCATTAATTAAATTAAAATTCCTTTCAGATAAATAAAATTTAACAAAATAAACAAAAGCAGTGAAAAACTAATATCATACAAACATGTCTCGACAACTACCAACAAAATATAAATTAAAATTCTAAACGTAATCAAATGCAACTACATTTACATTAAAATACACTCCAAAGCTCTAGTAAATAAAGCAAAAATAGCAAAAACTAAAGTAGTAGACAAAAAAAGAAAAAAACAAACTGTGTAAGAAAACTGAAAATTCAATAAAAAAAAAATCAAAGAAACCATATGTTAACTCACACACATTCATATGAATGCCGTTGTAGTTTTGAGTGCCAGTATTGGTTTTATAGTGTTTTAAAAATTTACAAAAAACTAATGTTTTCGCACACTTAAATTTGAAAACTTTTGCTTTTAGAAAACAACAAATAAAATATTTGTTTCTCTAGAGCTAGTCCAAAGGTGTGCATTGTGGTAAAAAAAATTCTGTATATTAAATGTACTATGCCAACATCTCAGTTTTATTCCGTATAAATGTCTGTCGGTATGTCTTTCCTCCCATCTGTCTGTCTATATATTTGTTTGTTTGTTTGCGCAATATTAACATTTAATTCCTGTTATTTTTATATTAAAGATCGTAAATCAAATAATTGTAAGAAAGCTTGGACATTAGTTTAAAAAAAAGTGAACGAGCCACTAACAAACTCATCTTAACAACTAAATATGTTTAATAAACAAAAAAAAAATTTAGCAATAATGTACACACATTTATGTTTACGCTAAATTCATTTATATTTAGGAAAAGAGTAAAAAATATTATTAAGGAAAATATAAAATTAGAGGATGGTGTCCATGGTGAAGCAACTTATAAGTTATATAGGTACTTTAGAATTTTTTTTTTCATTTATGAAGGTGCCCCGGTGGACTAGTCAGTAGTGTGCTGGTCTGCTAGTTTGGGGGTTGCGGGTTCGATTCCCGCCAGAGACTCTGTACTGATCTGTTTCTGTTTCTCTTTCTTTTCTATTCTTACTATTCTATCATATGGAGCGCACAACATGCCCATTTGCCATAAGTGTATACCTGTCGTGGGTTTGGGCTTTTAGTGCCCCTCCTTTTCAACCTTACCAAGCCCAAAAATTTATGAATCTATAATACTTAAAGTCTACTTTAAATTTTAAAGAATTGTAGTGTTACTTATATAATTAATTGATCTAGTCCACTAACAAGCCCAGCAATAAATCTATGACAAAAAAGTGATTTTGCAGGGGTTAAAACTGGTGACGAAGTGATTAAATTTAGGTGAAAACACTAATGACTTTAATATTAGCGCGTCGTTGAAGATCATGTGTTTACATGAATATTTTAATGAACTGCACTCTATTTTAACAAGTGCACAGAATTCATGCATATATGATGGAAAGCATCCTCTGTTACATGAGTTAATTGTGTTTGCTTACATCAATTGTATAAGATATTTTGCATGATGTTGCATTAATTTTTAAGCACATCATTTATGACAAATTGCTTAGCATTTAGGGAGTAATTTAGAATTATTGCTTTTACACAATTAATTTAGAAGTCTTTAAAATGTAATACGCTTTGCACAACATCCAATTTTTTTGCTGGGAACATAATAATAATTTTTCAATTACATATTAATTATATATTTTTGTTTAAAAAATATCTAAAGTATAATGCTGTAAGTATAAAAGTCAAATATTTTTCCTTGTGATAAATACATTGAGAGAAAGAGAGACAAATTTAAATTATATTCCGAATAAAAAACTGTCAAAATTCTAATTAAACAAAACAAACAAAAGTGTAAAATATTATTTATTAATATTAAATACAATTTATAAACTTTTGGCGTAAAATACGTCTTACCTTACGGTATACGGAGTCATGTCAGATTGTTATTGTTGTAATCTTTATTTGACTGATTATGAGGAAACGGCGAGATAACTTTTTTTAAAAAATTTTTTTTATAGGTAACTGAAGATGTTAGCTTTCGTTTGATATACATTTCATATTGGTTGATATCTTCCTAATATTTAAATTTCTCAAATGAAAATTGTTTAAACACATACACTCAAACATATGTGTGGTGTTTGGTTGAGTGTTTGCGTTTATAGCGTGAACACAAACTATGCTGTTGTTTTGATTGATGAAATATTGAAAATGAAATATATAAGCGATAATTTGGATAATTTGGATTATATTCAAAACGATGCTCCCACAACTATTGATAACACAACCATTGACTTAGTTTTTGCGAGAAATTTGAATGTTAATTTAAAAACATATTTATCCTATTTTTCCTACCATAAGCTTATGTATATTATCAAAAGTAACTATCAAATAAATAATTTCATTTTTAATTTATTGTTATATATGTTTTCTGTCGTCTTATCGGATGGCGTATTTTACGTTAAACTTAATAGCCGTGTCTCTGACACAGCCTGCAGGGACAGTCCATGACAACTGTCTGCCGTTTTTTTTATTTACATCTTAAACAGTGTAAAATATACTTTCTTTTGTTAAAGCAAATAATAATAATATTTCTATAATATTGTTACAGATTTATTTTTAAGTAGCTTAATTTACATTATAATTTATTTTAGTTGTAGTAGTTTAATTTGTATTAGTTTATTTCGTTGGTTGTTCGAAAATGATGTTTGTTATTATGTGTAGCATACGTTTAGGCACTTCTATTATTCGTGCATATTACTTAACGTCTTAATTTAAATGTAACGGTTTTCGAATGTACTAGAATGTACATACGAGAACTTTGTCGAATGTTACCGAACACCACTATGTTACTATAAATAGCTGAACAACACAGCTAACATGATTACAATAGAGCTTGTTAAGTGTGTGTCAAAGTGAGTTTGACAATAAAGGTGTATAACAATAAGTAAAGTGATATAAAAGCAATATCTAAGTGTGTTTAAATAAATAAAGTGCTCTAAATTTTATAACGAATTTAAACTGTTTTTAATTGCAATAAAAGAACTCAAGAGGTTTATTTAAAGGAAATAATCCAACGTTTATAAAAGGTATAAACGTAACAATATGATGACTCGTCCTTTGGTTTGGTTTTCTCTAATCGATTAAGTAATTAAAATTTCACTAAAATGCAGAAGAGGTCTCAGTTATTTTACTTAAATATCAAAATAATTGTGATTTTAAATATTTTAGATATCAAAGTAAAAACTTAACTCATTTTCCATTCTTTACAAACGACTATATCTGTAGTTGAAAAAATGTTAATTTTTTTTTGTTAGAAACATAAATAGAAATTACCAGAGCTATTAAATGATCTGGTATGCTTAGTAAATGAACAGCTAAATTATCAACATTAAATTAAAATAAGATTGTTTTATGAGTGATCGTTAGACCGTACCGCAAAAATTTTTAATGTGTACCTACCTTCTAATATAAAGAATTTTTTAAAGCGATTTTAAAAAACAACAAATAAGAGTGCCGTGCCAAATCTGCTATTACTCTTTATAATCATGTACTTCAGTATAATGACCATATTTAGTTGTATTCTCAAATACTAGTCACGCCCTTTCAATTGATACCCATATTGATGGTGTTAAGAAAAATTATTTTGTTTCGGACACCATTTTGGATTTTACATTTTTTTTTTAAATTTTCTGTGTTCTGTTGGTCAAGGCCTTTTATTTGATACAAATATTGTGGGGATGGAAGGGGACAGAACCATAGATAGTAAATTCGACCAATATATCCGTCATTTTATTTTGGACGCCATCTAGAAACTAAGCTTTACTCTATTATTCAAGTCCTTTCGTTTGATACCAATAATATTGACCCTCTCGGAAGCAGAACAAAATCAATAATCCTTTTAAATTTTAGCAAGAATATCGAAGCAGTTTTATTTTGTTGTTTATATCTTAGTTAGTTAAGAACCGGTTTGTTAGTTTTTTTTCAGCAGTAATTTTCGAGATTACGGCTTGTAATTTGGTGTCTTTAAAATGTCCAGAAATTAACTAGAAGTCTTAATAAATTAATATGTTTCAGAAAAAAAAAACATATATTTTTCCAGATAATTTTTACCTATAACTTTGCGGGCTAGGAACAATTTGTTTGAAATTTTTGATGGAAGCATTTAACGCCTATAAATAGTAGCAAACGTGTCTATAAAATATTCAGTAGAAAAATGTGGAAAAAACAGAGGCAGTAGTGTTTATTTGCTCATATCTCAAATTCTTATCAGGCGATTGCGTCGGATTATTACCTGATATTTTCAAAAGACTGCTACCACATACAGGTCATACTCATATTGTTATTTTTCTTTATAGTTTTGATTATGTTTGTCAACTTAAAAAATATAAATGAATTATTTTGATTAAAAAGTTCTTTAATTATATTTTTGTTTAAGATAATTTGATGTTATTTAAATTCAGAACTTATGGTTTCGATTCGATTGGTTTAGTAGAATATTTGCCGCCATAAATTTAAAAACTTTGGAATTTAAGTAAGAAGAAAAGTTTAATTATTATATTATTAAGAGCAATTATAATATGATTGCTCTGCAAATATACTGTTGTAAAGCTAAACATTTTATGGTTATTTGTCTTTAAAAGTTTTTATATGTGTATATTTAAATTTTGCAGATTTATCACTTCTTGCTTGTCGAGTAATTTTTTTAAATGTTAAAGTATTATTATTGAGGACAATCATATCGAAGTTTTAATTAAAAATATAAAAGAAATGTAAAAAAATCAATATAATTTATGGGAAGTAACTATAACTAACAATAACTTACTAAATATTATTATAGAGATAATAATATTAGTGTAGGGATCATGGTTTTTCTTTGCGTGTATGTCTAAATCATATTATTTTTGAGTATAACCATATCGAAGATTTTTCTCTAAACAACTTTATTACCAATTTATTTGTGAGATTAACAGGGATTTTTTTATTTTCTAATTTTTTTTTTCAAATTTACAGGTAATTTTTTTGCAGTGCAATTCGCTTAAGTGAGTCAAATATTTGTCTGACTGTTTTGGTTTTACAATAATCCAATTTTATTATATCGTACAGTAAATTTAAACTTACATGTAAAATTTTTTTTAAAGTTACTCGTTTTGTAAAATGTTTTTTTTTTTTTTATAAATTTTGTAGTTCTTTATTTTTGCGGCATACTACTTATGTGTGAATGTGTGTGTTTGTAATATTTAAATTTATGTGATTTTAAATATTGATTTAACCGACATGGTCAATACCAGCGATAAGGAAAAGTAAAGCAAAAAAAAGCAACTACAATTTTTCTTGTTCTTGCAAACTTAGCAGTAATATTTGAGAAAAAATTATTAATAATAATGAGTTTAAGTATCGCATCTACATGCCACATGCAGCACTCATTTGGTATAAAAAACATTTTTATTTTTTTCTTAAAATTTTCTAGCAATCCCTGCATCAAACGTATTAAATGATCTAGTTTCTTAGAGAATTTTGAATATAGCTGTCTGGTCGTCCAACTGTCTGTCCGTCTGTCCGTCCGTCTGTCTGTCTACATATTAGTTGAATAATGCATTTAGCAGAATAGAGTTCAATTGCTTTTTTAATATTTTTTTTTTCATTTGGTTTAATAAAGTGTTTTTTTCGACATATGTAAGTATGTTCGTTTAATATTTGGCTGTTAGGACTGAAGTTTTGTTATTTATTTGCTGATTTGCTGATATTTATTTATTTATAGTTCATAGTCTTTTTTGTTGTTGTTTGTCTAAAGCCATTAGTGAGTTTGTTAAAGTCTTAACAAGTTATTTGTTTGTTCGTGCGTGGTGTTGCGAATTTTGGTGCAACACTAAGAAAAAAATTAAATGTTAAATTCTGGTTGAAATCATACTTGTGTATTATTAATCTGTAATTACAAGTCTATGTTTTTTTTAACAAGTTTTGTGTGGTGAAAATTTCTATTTAAAAAGGTGCTTAAGTTTGCGAATAAAAATAAATTTTTGAGTGAATATTTTAAAAAGTTTTGTTATACTTACAAAAAAAAAATGTATATATTTTTATATTAAAATTCCATTTTCTTTTTGTAAGACCCACACGTACTAGACTTACATATTTTTAGAAATCTCAAAAAAAGTGTTTTTTGCAGACTTCAATTATTTCTGAGTTTTTATTTAAATTTTTCATTTTTTTTAACACAAACAATATTTGCTTCATATTTTTTTATATAATTTTTTTTATTTGATTTTTTTTTTGCTTGTTGTTTTTTGTGTTGAAATAAGTTCATAAGCAAATAAAAATATTTGCCGGCTTTATTATTTCTCGTTAAGTACGTGCCAGGAAATTGCGGTGTGAACTTGTTAAAGCTGCTGTTTCTTTTTAAAATTTGTTTGTTTTGTTTTTGTAGCTTTTGCTTTACCTAAGGTTTTAGTTTTTAAATAACTTTTTCAATTGTTGCAAAAAAACATCAAATAACTGGATAACTTTCCGTCTGTCTATCTCTCCGTCTGGCCATTGGTCTGTAAAATACCATAAGTTGGCAACAGAAAAAAGAAATCTCATCACGTTGGTAATAAGGTGCAAAAATTCGTTTTTTTTTTTCTTAATAACTTTGGTATCAACTGTAAACCTTTTGCTCTAGCTGCTAACACCGTTTGTCTCTGTGTATTTTAGGATTTAGTTTTATGAGCTTTTTCTTTATTTTATAGTATAAATATACTGTTTCGTTTTCATTTTAGCTTTTAAGTACTATAGACGTAATAACCATAATGGTAATAGTACTGATGGTAGTGGTGATGATGGTTATAATGATGACGTCGTCGAAGGTGATCTTATTAACCGATAGTAAATTGGCAATTTGTGGTCAGTGTTTGATTATTGGATATTGAAATTTATGGGATTAGTTTTGTGTATTCGTTTTTTATTGGATTATAAAAAAAAGTTTTTATATAAAAGTAAATTGCGAAGATTTCTTTTAACAGCAAATTAGTTGCTGGTTATAAAGACAGTGGAAAAGCAAAAGTATTACTGCACATATAATATTGTGAGTATTCAGCCAAGGCTGGAATTTGATATACAATTTGAAATAAATTTTTTTTTAAAGCAGTAAGTTAGAACAAAAAATTTCCATAGCAAAAATATACACTTTAGTGAAATATTATTTCTGTAATATATTTTTTTTAAACGTTGTTCTATTATTCAAGCTTTCGTTAATTATCTATATATATAAAAAATTGTTGCAAGTGCGTTGTGACTGTGACGGGCTCACTTAACCAAACCAAATGTTTACGCTTTGGTTGGACTATTTAGTAGATGGTTTATGTAAAGTTTGCACAAAATCCGACGAGCGGTTAACGGATAAAAAAGGGTAAAATCAGTAACTCAGTATCTTCGGGCTTAATCACAAAAATTCAGAAAGGATTAAAGTGCCTGTTAAAAATAATTGAAAAGGTGTCTGGTACTTTTTGAAAATTTTGAATTTTAAGGGGATAAAACGAGTAAAAACTGAATTTTGGTACTTTTTTGAACAGCACTTATCTTTGGAGGGATTGCAATAGTAAAAAAGTAAAAACGTAGTTTTACTCTCCTTAAAACAGTCTATAATAAATGTATGTACTTTTTCGAAAATTTGGAATTTAGGGGGAAAAGGGCTTAAAACGGGTACAATCGGTAATTTTGTATCTTTGGGACTAATGCATCAAGTTTTTTATTATTTCACTTGATACGTAGCGAAGCACGTACCGGGCGGCTAGTTTAAATCCAATATTTTGCTACCACATTAGGTAGCTCCTTGAGAGAAAAGTTTTTTAAAAATTAAACAATTAAAAAAAAATTATGTTTATTGAAATATATTTAGGCAGATATTTTTTTTGTTTTTTTTTTTAATTGTTTGGTTTTAGGCACAAGTACGGCACCCTTTAAGCATTGTTATTGTATTGTGCAGAAAATTGCTAAAGTCTGGAAGAATAAACTATATTGCACAGGTGTGTTTTAAGACATCAGTCAAGCATTTCATAAAGTATAGCCTTGTAACATTGGTGCAGCTAAAATTTTTACTGTTGAAAGTTCAGGCTTAAAAAGGGGAAAAACAATTCTGGAAGGCATTACACTACACAGAATGGTGTAGTTAAGTCCATTCCTTGTGGTCTCTTAAATAAAATTAAGCATCTTTTTAATCTGTTTTTTAAGTTTTTAAATTATAGATCGCTTTATGTCCAAGGCAATGTGGATGATTCTTTGTTTGGCGTTATTAAATCTGGGATTCCACAAAAAAGCGTTTAAGGTCCTATTGTCTATACCATTTATACGATCAATTAGCGCATAGTTGATGAATTAACAATAGCAATGTATGAAAATGATACAGCTTTTTTGTCCTCTAAAGATTTTCCAGTTGAGGCATCGCAAATATTGCTAATTATGATTGATTTCTAGTTGCGAAAATGGAATATTAAAATCAATACAGAGAAATCTGTCCACCTTATTTTCATAAAAAAAGCAATTATCCAACACTTTATTTAAAAGGAATTTATATTTCAAAATCAATAATTCAAAGTGCTTAATTTGGATAGTAGAATTACAGGGAAGGATCATGTTAAATGACAAAGAGAATAATTAAATATAAAAACCCAAGAAAATGTATAGGCTCCTTGGACAAAAATCTGATTTGAGTTTCGAAAACAAGGCGATTTTTCGAGACAAATTTAAAGCCTGTTTGGACTTATGATGTTCAACTCGATGGAACAACCAGTAATTCAAACGTTGAAATACTTCTACGATACATAAAACATTCAGACTATTAGCTAATGTTTCTAAGCTTTTCAGCAACAGCTGCGTATGTAATGATCTTAAAATATCTATGATATCGGAGGATAATAATAGTTTTAGTCAAAGACTTAGTAATCCTTTAAATGTGCTGCCTATAACATTTTTAGTTGAAAGTGATAAGATACAAAGACTTAGAAGATTTCATGTACTAGATTTGCCTCTCAGGAGCTAGTTGTATGTACTTTTGTAGATTTATAATACAAATTGGTTATTTTATTGCGTTCATTGCAACTTAATGAAAAAGATATTATTAGTTGTTATCAACTTTGTTTAATATATCTTGTTAAATAGAATGTCAATTAATAAAACCAAAAATAAATAATTTTAATAAAATAAAATACCCTTCTTTGAAAAAAATAGAAGGTTTCTAAAAGCCTGTATTTTTATTAGAAAGTTAAAGTTATAAAAACCTTTTTCCCATTTTTCCCAATTTCCTGCTTATGAATATAAAATACAAGATCCCCAAACTCTTTGTATGTCTTACATTTTACTTCGTATACAGTGTTTAATAATTATCACATTTAAACATTATTTTTTTTTTTGTTGATTGTAATCTTTAATAATTACATCTTTATAGACCAACATATTAAAATCTTGTTAAAATTTTGCAGACATATTTTTTTTTGTAAACATGATTAAACGAAAAAATATTCACACACTCATTTTTGTTCAAAAAACATTTAGTTAAGTCAGCAAAGAGACATACATGTGTGGAGTTAGTATAGGGTGTATTTTTGAGCTTGTAAAAATAAAATTATTAACTTGAAAGTAAAATACCTGGCGTTAACTTTTAAAATTGATTTAGGGTATATGGACACCATTGCTGTTCTTAATGAAGCATTTTCAGGACGACACCCAATTTTTTGAAAGTTTTTTGACAATTGTTACATCAATAAATGTTGAACTACAATCGCTACTCCCTTATTAGCATGGTGAGTTTAAGTAAGCCCATAAGAAATAATTCAGAGGTGCCTAATTGAAGGATTTTGGAGGGAAATCGACAGATCCATTTAAAGAAATCTTTTATTTTAATAAATTAATTATTGTTGTCGGTCTACGTCATGTGTGGTATACTGTCGATTTGGCTCTCTGCATTTGAAACAGCTTTGTTAATTTATATCCTAATTGACCTTCCGCCTAATACAATTGTGCGATAAAAGTTCAAAGTTAATCTAAATAATTTTGGCAACTTTGTTTCAGTATCAACCTATACGTGATAACTAACCATCATTTTAGTGGTCTTAAAAAAAAAACACCCGATAAATATATATGACATGTTAAACTTATGAACAACACTATTGATAATTTAACAATTTTTCATTTAATACATTTTAAGGTAATTTTTCTAAAAAAAAAAATATGTAAAAAGGAAAATACAATCATGGGGCTTATTTTACGACTGTTGGGAAAACCAACAACTAAGAGTGCAATGTTGGTGTGCATGTGTTGGCCATTAACAATTAAATTTAGCATCATAAAACTACCGCTTATTTTATATTACCAATCATTTGTTACAACAACCACAACTACAACAACAACAACAACTTGAACCACAAACAAACGATGGTCTAGCAAATTGTTTAGTTTTTGGATTGAAGCAGAGCACAGTGGAGTAGATTAAAGTGATCCAGGTAGAAACATTAAACAAATGAAGATAGACAAATATTTAAACATTTGCTACAACGACTACCAGCACCAACGGGCCGTTATTAGTCTAGTAGCAAACTGAGCCCCATAGAAATAAACAACTTTTTAATTTCAAAATGATCTTATGCGGATGTTTAAAGCAGAGCTTCTAAAACTTTTCTAAAAACTTTATAAACAAAAAAAGAACAAGAAGAGAGTTTGTTAGGTATTTTCTTAAAATATGAAATTTATTTAAAAAAATTCAACTACAAATGGTACTCCCTAAAAAAGAAAACATTTAAAAACAAGGCATTTATATAAAAGAGTAAAGAGACGACTGACGCAAAAGGAAGGAGACATGAAATTTAAAGAGTAGGTTCTTCTTTTGATTTGTAAATACATTAAGAAAGGATTTCTGAAAACTTATGCTTGAAGGGGTAAAGAAATTGCAAAATCGGTAACCTTCTATCTGTGGCTTGGAGCTAAAAGGGCTAATGTCAAAATATTTACTTTTGAACTTTAACTTTTATACGTGCTTTCATAGTGACATTGGCCAGCATTTTATTTATGAAGCTGGCTTAGGTATGACTAGCTGTTTTATCATAATGAAGTAGAGCAAGAAAACAAATCTAATGCAATGATTAAATCAAAAAAGAGCAAAAAAGTGACATTGGCCCTTTTAGTTCCAAGCCACAGATATCTAATAAACTAAAAGTCTAAAGAATTGACTTGTATTAGTATTATAATTTAATTTTAAAATAAGCTGACAGATATTTGAAAAATTTTATATTTTCAACCCGTAAAAGGCAAAATAGGATAAAAAATCTATTTTGGTAATTGTTTGGTACCAAATGTATATAACACATAAAGATGGGAAAAAAGTTTAAGCCGAATTTGTTACTCCGCAATAACAGTAGGTTTACATGATGAATTTTATGACGTCCAATTTTGGACGTCATTTTTTGTTTGTAAGCAAGCGGTGTAGAGAAGAAAGGGGGGTAGAAAAATAGACATGGTTTCTGTTTTCATGGTTTTTTTTTTACACTTCGCTTTACACTTTTTTCTGTTCTTTCTGTTACGTTTTATTTTTATATTCTCATCAACTGTTTTGTGCTTTTTGACTGATAAAAATATTAAACAGTAATTAGTTTTTTCTACATTCAAAACAAAGAAAATAAAAAATATTAAAAATATAAAATTAATAGTCAAATTTTCTAGCAATCCCTGCATCAAACGTATTAAATGATCTAGTTTCTTAGAGAATTTTGAATATAGCTGTCTGGTCGTCCAACTGTCTGTCCGTCTGTCCGTCCGTCTGTCTGTCTACATATTAGTTGAATAATGCATTTAGCAGAATAGAGTTCAATTGCTTTTTTAATATTTTTTTTTTCATTTGGTTTAATAAAGTGTTTTTTTCGACATATGTAAGTATGTTCGTTTAATATTTGGCTGTTAGGACTGAAGTTTTGTTATTTATTTGCTGATTTGCTGATATTTATTTATTTATAGTTCATAGTCTTTTTTGTTGTTGTTTGTCTAAAGCCATTAGTGAGTTTGTTAAAGTCTTAACAAGTTATTTGTTTGTTCGTGCGTGGTGTTGCGAATTTTGGTGCAACACTAAGAAAAAAATTAAATGTTAAATTCTGGTTGAAATCATACTTGTGTATTATTAATCTGTAATTACAAGTCTATGTTTTTTTTAACAAGTTTTGTGTGGTGAAAATTTCTATTTAAAAAGGTGCTTAAGTTTGCGAATAAAAATAAATTTTTGAGTGAATATTTTAAAAAGTTTTGTTATACTTACAAAAAAAAAATGTATATATTTTTATATTAAAATTCCATTTTCTTTTTGTAAGACCCACACGTACTAGACTTACATATTTTTAGAAATCTCAAAAAAAGTGTTTTTTGCAGACTTCAATTATTTCTGAGTTTTTATTTAAATTTTTCATTTTTTTTAACACAAACAATATTTGCTTCATATTTTTTTATATAATTTTTTTTATTTGATTTTTTTTTTGCTTGTTGTTTTTTGTGTTGAAATAAGTTCATAAGCAAATAAAAATATTTGCCGGCTTTATTATTTCTCGTTAAGTACGTGCCAGGAAATTGCGGTGTGAACTTGTTAAAGCTGCTGTTTCTTTTTAAAATTTGTTTGTTTTGTTTTTGTAGCTTTTGCTTTACCTAAGGTTTTAGTTTTTAAATAACTTTTTCAATTGTTGCAAAAAAACATCAAATAACTGGATAACTTTCCGTCTGTCTATCTCTCCGTCTGGCCATTGGTCTGTAAAATACCATAAGTTGGCAACAGAAAAAAGAAATCTCATCACGTTGGTAATAAGGTGCAAAAATTCGTTTTTTTTTTTCTTAATAACTTTGGTATCAACTGTAAACCTTTTGCTCTAGCTGCTAACACCGTTTGTCTCTGTGTATTTTAGGATTTAGTTTTATGAGCTTTTTCTTTATTTTATAGTATAAATATACTGTTTCGTTTTCATTTTAGCTTTTAAGTACTATAGACGTAATAACCATAATGGTAATAGTACTGATGGTAGTGGTGATGATGGTTATAATGATGACGTCGTCGAAGGTGATCTTATTAACCGATAGTAAATTGGCAATTTGTGGTCAGTGTTTGATTATTGGATATTGAAATTTATGGGATTAGTTTTGTGTATTCGTTTTTTATTGGATTATAAAAAAAAGTTTTTATATAAAAGTAAATTGCGAAGATTTCTTTTAACAGCAAATTAGTTGCTGGTTATAAAGACAGTGGAAAAGCAAAAGTATTACTGCACATATAATATTGTGAGTATTCAGCCAAGGCTGGAATTTGATATACAATTTGAAATAAATTTTTTTTTAAAGCAGTAAGTTAGAACAAAAAATTTCCATAGCAAAAATATACACTTTAGTGAAATATTATTTCTGTAATATATTTTTTTTAAACGTTGTTCTATTATTCAAGCTTTCGTTAATTATCTATATATATAAAAAATTGTTGCAAGTGCGTTGTGACTGTGACGGGCTCACTTAACCAAACCAAATGTTTACGCTTTGGTTGGACTATTTAGTAGATGGTTTATGTAAAGTTTGCACAAAATCCGACGAGCGGTTAACGGATAAAAAAGGGTAAAATCAGTAACTCAGTATCTTCGGGCTTAATCACAAAAATTCAGAAAGGATTAAAGTGCCTGTTAAAAATAATTGAAAAGGTGTCTGGTACTTTTTGAAAATTTTGAATTTTAAGGGGATAAAACGAGTAAAAACTGAATTTTGGTACTTTTTTGAACAGCACTTATCTTTGGAGGGATTGCAATAGTAAAAAAGTAAAAACGTAGTTTTACTCTCCTTAAAACAGTCTATAATAAATGTATGTACTTTTTCGAAAATTTGGAATTTAGGGGGAAAAGGGCTTAAAACGGGTACAATCGGTAATTTTGTATCTTTGGGACTAATGCATCAAGTTTTTTATTATTTCACTTGATACGTAGCGAAGCACGTACCGGGCGGCTAGTTTAAATCCAATATTTTGCTACCACATTAGGTAGCTCCTTGAGAGAAAAGTTTTTTAAAAATTAAACAATTAAAAAAAAATTATGTTTATTGAAATATATTTAGGCAGATATTTTTTTTGTTTTTTTTTTTAATTGTTTGGTTTTAGGCACAAGTACGGCACCCTTTAAGCATTGTTATTGTATTGTGCAGAAAATTGCTAAAGTCTGGAAGAATAAACTATATTGCACAGGTGTGTTTTAAGACATCAGTCAAGCATTTCATAAAGTATAGCCTTGTAACATTGGTGCAGCTAAAATTTTTACTGTTGAAAGTTCAGGCTTAAAAAGGGGAAAAACAATTCTGGAAGGCATTACACTACACAGAATGGTGTAGTTAAGTCCATTCCTTGTGGTCTCTTAAATAAAATTAAGCATCTTTTTAATCTGTTTTTTAAGTTTTTAAATTATAGATCGCTTTATGTCCAAGGCAATGTGGATGATTCTTTGTTTGGCGTTATTAAATCTGGGATTCCACAAAAAAGCGTTTAAGGTCCTATTGTCTATACCATTTATACGATCAATTAGCGCATAGTTGATGAATTAACAATAGCAATGTATGAAAATGATACAGCTTTTTTGTCCTCTAAAGATTTTCCAGTTGAGGCATCGCAAATATTGCTAATTATGATTGATTTCTAGTTGCGAAAATGGAATATTAAAATCAATACAGAGAAATCTGTCCACCTTATTTTCATAAAAAAAGCAATTATCCAACACTTTATTTAAAAGGAATTTATATTTCAAAATCAATAATTCAAAGTGCTTAATTTGGATAGTAGAATTACAGGGAAGGATCATGTTAAATGACAAAGAGAATAATTAAATATAAAAACCCAAGAAAATGTATAGGCTCCTTGGACAAAAATCTGATTTGAGTTTCGAAAACAAGGCGATTTTTCGAGACAAATTTAAAGCCTGTTTGGACTTATGATGTTCAACTCGATGGAACAACCAGTAATTCAAACGTTGAAATACTTCTACGATACATAAAACATTCAGACTATTAGCTAATGTTTCTAAGCTTTTCAGCAACAGCTGCGTATGTAATGATCTTAAAATATCTATGATATCGGAGGATAATAATAGTTTTAGTCAAAGACTTAGTAATCCTTTAAATGTGCTGCCTATAACATTTTTAGTTGAAAGTGATAAGATACAAAGACTTAGAAGATTTCATGTACTAGATTTGCCTCTCAGGAGCTAGTTGTATGTACTTTTGTAGATTTATAATACAAATTGGTTATTTTATTGCGTTCATTGCAACTTAATGAAAAAGATATTATTAGTTGTTATCAACTTTGTTTAATATATCTTGTTAAATAGAATGTCAATTAATAAAACCAAAAATAAATAATTTTAATAAAATAAAATACCCTTCTTTGAAAAAAATAGAAGGTTTCTAAAAGCCTGTATTTTTATTAGAAAGTTAAAGTTATAAAAACCTTTTTCCCATTTTTCCCAATTTCCTGCTTATGAATATAAAATACAAGATCCCCAAACTCTTTGTATGTCTTACATTTTACTTCGTATACAGTGTTTAATAATTATCACATTTAAACATTATTTTTTTTTTTGTTGATTGTAATCTTTAATAATTACATCTTTATAGACCAACATATTAAAATCTTGTTAAAATTTTGCAGACATATTTTTTTTTGTAAACATGATTAAACGAAAAAATATTCACACACTCATTTTTGTTCAAAAAACATTTAGTTAAGTCAGCAAAGAGACATACATGTGTGGAGTTAGTATAGGGTGTATTTTTGAGCTTGTAAAAATAAAATTATTAACTTGAAAGTAAAATACCTGGCGTTAACTTTTAAAATTGATTTAGGGTATATGGACACCATTGCTGTTCTTAATGAAGCATTTTCAGGACGACACCCAATTTTTTGAAAGTTTTTTGACAATTGTTACATCAATAAATGTTGAACTACAATCGCTACTCCCTTATTAGCATGGTGAGTTTAAGTAAGCCCATAAGAAATAATTCAGAGGTGCCTAATTGAAGGATTTTGGAGGGAAATCGACAGATCCATTTAAAGAAATCTTTTATTTTAATAAATTAATTATTGTTGTCGGTCTACGTCATGTGTGGTATACTGTCGATTTGGCTCTCTGCATTTGAAACAGCTTTGTTAATTTATATCCTAATTGACCTTCCGCCTAATACAATTGTGCGATAAAAGTTCAAAGTTAATCTAAATAATTTTGGCAACTTTGTTTCAGTATCAACCTATACGTGATAACTAACCATCATTTTAGTGGTCTTAAAAAAAAAACACCCGATAAATATATATGACATGTTAAACTTATGAACAACACTATTGATAATTTAACAATTTTTCATTTAATACATTTTAAGGTAATTTTTCTAAAAAAAAAAATATGTAAAAAGGAAAATACAATCATGGGGCTTATTTTACGACTGTTGGGAAAACCAACAACTAAGAGTGCAATGTTGGTGTGCATGTGTTGGCCATTAACAATTAAATTTAGCATCATAAAACTACCGCTTATTTTATATTACCAATCATTTGTTACAACAACCACAACTACAACAACAACAACAACTTGAACCACAAACAAACGATGGTCTAGCAAATTGTTTAGTTTTTGGATTGAAGCAGAGCACAGTGGAGTAGATTAAAGTGATCCAGGTAGAAACATTAAACAAATGAAGATAGACAAATATTTAAACATTTGCTACAACGACTACCAGCACCAACGGGCCGTTATTAGTCTAGTAGCAAACTGAGCCCCATAGAAATAAACAACTTTTTAATTTCAAAATGATCTTATGCGGATGTTTAAAGCAGAGCTTCTAAAACTTTTCTAAAAACTTTATAAACAAAAAAAGAACAAGAAGAGAGTTTGTTAGGTATTTTCTTAAAATATGAAATTTATTTAAAAAAATTCAACTACAAATGGTACTCCCTAAAAAAGAAAACATTTAAAAACAAGGCATTTATATAAAAGAGTAAAGAGACGACTGACGCAAAAGGAAGGAGACATGAAATTTAAAGAGTAGGTTCTTCTTTTGATTTGTAAATACATTAAGAAAGGATTTCTGAAAACTTATGCTTGAAGGGGTAAAGAAATTGCAAAATCGGTAACCTTCTATCTGTGGCTTGGAGCTAAAAGGGCTAATGTCAAAATATTTACTTTTGAACTTTAACTTTTATACGTGCTTTCATAGTGACATTGGCCAGCATTTTATTTATGAAGCTGGCTTAGGTATGACTAGCTGTTTTATCATAATGAAGTAGAGCAAGAAAACAAATCTAATGCAATGATTAAATCAAAAAAGAGCAAAAAAGTGACATTGGCCCTTTTAGTTCCAAGCCACAGATATCTAATAAACTAAAAGTCTAAAGAATTGACTTGTATTAGTATTATAATTTAATTTTAAAATAAGCTGACAGATATTTGAAAAATTTTATATTTTCAACCCGTAAAAGGCAAAATAGGATAAAAAATCTATTTTGGTAATTGTTTGGTACCAAATGTATATAACACATAAAGATGGGAAAAAAGTTTAAGCCGAATTTGTTACTCCGCAATAACAGTAGGTTTACATGATGAATTTTATGACGTCCAATTTTGGACGTCATTTTTTGTTTGTAAGCAAGCGGTGTAGAGAAGAAAGGGGGGTAGAAAAATAGACATGGTTTCTGTTTTCATGGTTTTTTTTTTACACTTCGCTTTACACTTTTTTCTGTTCTTTCTGTTACGTTTTATTTTTATATTCTCATCAACTGTTTTGTGCTTTTTGACTGATAAAAATATTAAACAGTAATTAGTTTTTTCTACATTCAAAACAAAGAAAATAAAAAATATTAAAAATATAAAATTAATAGTCAACAATACAAATTAGAAATTAGACGTCCAAAAAAAACCATCGTATAAATTTGAGTAGTTTTTGGAAACAACTTCAAAAGGGAATTAAGAAAATTGGACGTCATAAAATTCATCATGTAAATTGAGTGTAAGTTCAAAAATGGTGTTGGAACATTTTTTAACCCCGCATGTACAAAGCGTAAGAATTGTCCCACTTTTTGGTACTTTTTTTAAACAAAAAATTTCTTTTTATATTATACAAATTTTCGGAATCTTCCAGGGGGACAAATAAAGGTACAAAAAAGAAAAAATTTATGTAATTCTAATTACTGGGCCATTTTGGATAAAATGTGTTTTAGAGATTCGCAGGACATAAAAAATTGTGTAATTTACCGAAATATTAAACACGTTAATGCGGGCAGAAAGGAGAATTTTCAGAAAAGCAGTGTTGGGTGTAGTTTAGAACATATTTGTTTTAATGCAAAAAAAGACGCATTTTTTTTACCTAAAATCAGTTTTCTACAAAAATATTTTATCGTAAAAAAGACTTTTTAATAATAAAAATTGGCATTTGTACATTAAAATGCAAAATCCAAGAAGGTACTTTTTCGCATTTTTTATGGTACTTTTTTTAATCTTTACATTTATAAAGCTAGAATTTTCCAATTAGGAAATATTGATTCTAGTTATGAAAGAAAATGATATGGGCTTTGGAAAAGGTACTTTTTCATATATTTATGGTACTTTTTTATTTTCCATGTTCGTGAAGTTCTATAGTTTTGAAATTGGGGACTATTTATCCGAGATGTATCAAAGAATGTTATTATGCATCTTAAAATACTTTTTCACATTAGTTTAGATTAGATTCTTTAAATTTGTGACTATCGATCCGAGGTTTGACTAAAAATTATATGGTGGAAACAAAATGTAATTTTTCCCCTTTTTGGGTATTCTTTGTATATTTTATATTTTTAAATCAGGTCCTATAAGGGCAAGAGAAAAGGCTATTTTTCTTATTTTTTTAATGTAAAGTAATTTTTGCATTTTTTGAGTATATAAATCTAAATTTTGGAAACTAAGAAGATCTTATCTTGGCTGAAATAAAAAGTTATAGGGGAAAAAGAAAATACTTTATTTGAATTATTAAATAAATTAATTGAGGTAATTAATAACCTTAAAAGAAGTAAATAGTTCCGAGCTACTTACGTCTTTGAAGTACTTTTAATTTTTCTAAATAACATATGTTAGGGTGAACCATTTTTTAGTTATTTAAAAAGGAACTTAAGTATTGAATAAATAGTAACGAGGTAGCGGATACATTGCTACTATTGTATGTAAATGGCTGATAAAATAAAAAAATTTTTATATATAAAAGCAATGATTTATAATGATTCATATAAACGTTTTTTTATGAATTAAAAATGTTGTTCCATTTTAGCGGAATTTTTACGATCACATTAAATTGACATTTTGGGAATCACTTTGTATTTAGGGATATGATATTATATTAACAAAAATGAACAGCTAAACTCAGGCATATTTACAGTTTGTGAGTACAAAAATATTCACATTCACAGAGATATAATGATCTTAAACATTTATAAACATTTATATTTTGTTTATTAATTTACAAATGTGGCAATTATAAACTGTCATGATTTAAACAAGCCTTATGGTACTGGCATTGCAGTAAGAAAATATATATATACATAAGTACAACTATCCATATGATTAAAAAAAAAAATAACTAAATACAACATTAGAAATTTTTCATGAAATACAAAAAATAAATAGAAAACCTGGCTTTCGTGGCAACTTAGGCACAAATAAACTCCAACTGCTTTATATTATTGCTTAGGAGTGGAAATGATCAAAAAAGGAAACAAACAGCACACACTATAATTTATTTTTTGTTTTCACAACAATGTTGCATCATCATTATCAGCATCTACCAATAAACACCAGAAGGAGCCTATAACCAAACAACAGACAGAAGACATTCTTTTTTTTTTACTATTTTGCATTTCATATCTCTTTGTTTGAACATGATTTTATATGTTGCTGATTAAAATATGAAAGAAAATGTGTTTGAATGTGTTGTGATCATATGTAGATAGATAGATAGATATCTTTGTTATTGAGTTGACACTTAAATCGTTTTGATTGTAAACAATTATAAAATTTTTCTATAAATCACCATTTACTCATACATGCATACTAACTGAGGATTAAGTAGCCATTAACACTCTTTAACAATAAATATAATTTGCAAGAAATATATGCAAAAGATGACCGGCAGATAATTAAATAAAAGTTACTGGATGTTGAAATATTAAAAAAATTATCTTAATTGGTGAAATAAAATCTTTTGTAAGAAGTACTGGCTTTATACAGAAATTTTTTAAAATATCAACATAGATGACATTTTTGCAAGAAAAAAATTTAATATATTTAGTCCATATTTTTAAAAAGAAATACTTTTTAAATTGTATTTATATAAATGTACTAGCAATATACTCGGTAGAACAGTTCCTAATATTTTTTTATAGTTATGCTAAGTGATTTTTTTTTACTAAAATTTAACTATCGGGATATAGCTTGAAACTTTTGAGTGTGTTTTGGTTTATTAATTACGTCCATTTTACAGATCAATATAATGATGTTGCCTTCTATCCCACTGAAGATCAATGCTTTTGAATTCTCATATTTTATATTACGAAATTCAAATAAAAGCAAAAATTACTTTATTGCTCTATTATATTTAAAATCAATTTGAATAAAAAATCTCTTGTTGATAATTTTTTTTATTTATACCCTACAGATAATATTGGACTTCGTGGTCCATTTTAGCTAAATGGACTACTTACAACATGGTCCTATGTTATATCATTTTTAAATAAGAGATTGTAGTTAAACGACAAGTGTTCGTGTTTAAACGATTACATATATTGTTGTCAAAACGTGTATAATGGTCGTGTAGGTGCTCCATCGAGTAGAGACAAAGAGTATTTTTGAGACTACTCCGATGGGTTATATGGTCCAGCCCTAGGACATCGTAATGTTAAATCGACCATGTTTTCTCCATACATTTGGGTGATCTTTGGATTAGTCCTAGTCAGTGTTGCCGCCGACCAACTTTTTTTCGCAGTGAAATCGACAAAAAAAAAAAACGCAGTGAAGCGCAGTGACGAGAAATAAAAAAATTTCGTTTTCGTTTAGACAAAAAAAAGGAAATTTTTTTTTACCTTTTTAAAACTTTTTTGCCCTTTTTTTAAGAATTACTTGTTTTTTAACTTTTTTAGTTAATTTTATCTCAACTACTCACCTGAAATAGAAAAAAATTATTAATTTTTGATTGTCAACAACAGTGCAATACAATATAAAAATTAATTAAATGGACTGAAAAGCAAATATTTTTTTCGCGAAATAGTTTTTTTTATGTTTTTCTAACGTGATTTTTGACATTTTAATTCAAGACCTAATCAGTCAACTGCAACGTAACGTAACAGCAGAAAATGTTGCCATCTAGCTGTTATAGTTTTAACAGGGTGACAATTTTATCTCGTTGTGTTATAACCTTTACAGACTTACGTGTTAAACACGTTTCAGGTAAATCATGTTAAGGCGTTGTTGATCTGATGATCCATGTCGCAAAACCTTTCTTTGCACAATATGCTCATTTATAAGCTGATCTGCAAGTGCTACTAGACAGAGCCTGCGTCTTATGTTTTTTTTTTGAAATTCCAGGCAGGATTCATATCAGTCAATATGACGTAGGAGTTGTATGCTGATACATCTATCATATTTAAAAAAATGCAACAGGCCATCGCCTAGTCATGTGCTTACATGCGTAATTAGCAACTAGTTGGTCAAGGTTCAGGTTCAGGTTTCTTTTTTTATCGTCTCTTACACCGGTTTAATGATGAAGATACCTTAAGAGGAGAACGTATTTATTTTTTTTTTGTTTTTTTTTTCAACATAGGAAGCTATAGATATATTTTTTGAAAACAAAAAATCAGAGTGCAATAAGGGCTTTTTTTCATATCCAGAATTTTTGATGGCAAAAGTTTTATTTTTACGTACAGTGCCAACTAATGTAATATTCTCACAAAGAAGTTGAATGGCAAGATTGTGTGTAGTAAAAAATATTATCACATATAATTGTGCATCCCTTTGGGAGAGGGTCTGATAATGTTAGCACCACTCTCTCACCTAAATTAAAAATATGGAAATATAAAAAATGTAATGCGAAGTAGAAGAGTCTCTCGTTGATTTTCTTCTGACTGTGGATTGTAAAAAAAAAATTAATTACTCTACTTGTCTCAAACGTGTCTTATCGGTGCTAGTTTGTCACAAAGTCTTCTTTCTTCTTCATCTTCAGAGCTGTCAAACCGTAGACACTTTGATACGCTCGCAAAGAGCTTGAGACTCATTGTTGCTCGAAAAACAGGTCACCGAATTGCAATTTAAATGAACTCTTTTTTTTACAAAGTTAAAGTGTCAATGGGTAACTATTTCAAGAGATACTTTTACGGTATTCCCCAAATACCTCCCAAAATTGGAGAATAACAAAATTTTGAATAAAAAATATTCAATAAAAGCGATTTTATTGATTATCTGACTGAAAAAATGATTAATCGATGATTCTGAATCAAGATGAACTTAATTCAATTACATTCAAAAGGAAAAAAAATGGTAAAGTGGAATTAAACTTGCAATATCGCTTGTTGGGTCATATTGACCCAAAAAATATTAAATGTGTATAAATTGTGTTTTGAAATGTGGAGGGGGGAGGAAAATTTTAAATTTTATCATTTTCTTTTAAAGCCATAATTTTCGTCCCTGTAATGGATATATTAAAGTTTCAGGTTCATATCTTATAACTAAAGGCAAAAATTTTGCGTTTGAAAAACAAAATTGGGTCAAATTGACCCAAAGAGTGCAGAAGGGTTAAATCAAAATGCACACACACACACACGTACTTCATCTCTATAATTGTCTACTGACAAATTATGTGTTTGCTAAATTTTAGTTTTAAATTTATTTTCACGTATCATATAATTTCCCATCATCATTATCAAACGACATGTGTGCGAGCGAGTTAGTGTTGCACAAGCACAAAAAAAAAATACAATCAAAAATGTTGAAATAAAAAGTGTTAAATACTCAGTTGTACTAAAAAACGAAACAAAGACTCCTGCCAGGTAAAACTACAAGAAAAAAAAAAAAACGAAACCTATAAACGCATTTGTAAGCCACACTATAATAATTTTTGTTACTTAAATTTTGTTTGGCCAATCACACATACACACGCTCCTTTTTGATACCTGTATAGACTTGTGGCATTTCAAAACAATTACAGACATTTTGCTGTTAGAGTAAATTATGTATAAACAACCAAATGTAACTTAAAACAATTATTATCTGATCGGAAAAAAAGAAAAATAAATAAATTTTATATGATTATTTTTTTATTTTGTATTTTTATTTTTTCTATATGGTGTCTAAAACTCTTTTATGAAGGCGAGCAACTCGTATGTTTGAGGCAGTGTTTTTGTGTGTTCAACTTTGGCGTTTTAATTTAAAGTTTATCTCTGTACTCGCTGGTGTTGGAGGTTTTCATTTACAGCTGCCTGCGTTTTCATTTCTTACTGTAAGAGTTTAGCAAATAATTTTTATTTTTTTTTTACATATTTGTTCATTTGAGTCAAATAAAAAGCACCTGTCATTAAATTGCAAATTTGAATTTGATTTTAAGCTGGTAGTGTGGTGTTTATGCAAAGTGCTGGGCTTTTTAAAATTTTAGTTTTTTTTTCAAATATTTGAAGTCAAATTGCTTAAATTGTTTTATATATTTTTTGTTCAGAAATTATCTAATTTTGTTAATTTTTTTAAATGTTTTGTTTGTATTTATTTAGCTGAAACAATTAAATTATTGCTTAATCCAAATTAGTAAATAGTTAAAATAATATTTAAAAGAGAAAGAGCGGGGATCTCAGCGTATTTGATTAAACATCGTCTAAATCACACGAATGTTTCTCTTTAAGATTACTTATTACAACCCTTAGAATTTGCAACACTTAGGTTGTTTTTGTAGGACTATTGAAAATCCAATTTGTAAAACTAGCTGTCATGCTAATCAAATGTGTTAAGCTTTTTTGCCAGTATACTTTGTCACCAAGGACTTACACTTGAACAATATTTACAAATCGTTATACTTGTTTGTCTAAACTCGCGCTTTATTTGCTTAGCCCGTAACCGTCCATATAAATAGGTAATGCGTAATAGGTTAGATTGATTTATGACCACATTTATTTTTGTTTTTTATATTATCCATCTAAATCGAATTTTGACCGTGCGCACAGACAGAATCGCTGTCGATTAGCGACAGAGGACTGGAATTTATCGGTACGACGCCTGTCTCAGCAACAAAATCCAACTGGTGTAATAAATAAATCCAATGGACCATCAATGGGGTTACGTAAAATCTCTTCTCTATGCTAATAAATCAGCAATGAATAATCATTTTGAAGGTAACATTGGAAGCACTATTGATGAAATAATACCGGGTATGTTTGAAAAATTGGTGCGAAATTGGACTGACAAGATGGCGTTCATAAGGCGCCATATGATAAAAATTATATGAAAATTTTATATTTTAATATTTTGTTAACAAAAGATTCTATACATCTAAGAACACTCTATACAATATCCAACGAACCTTCGTCATTATACATAATTTATAAAATTTATTCAATGTAAATAATTATATTATTTAATCATACATCTATGAGAGGAAAGCTCTAGTTGCTGCTGCTCATTTTTATGACATTTTTGCTCAGAATTATGATTTGTAAGCTAGTTAAGCCTATGGGAGCGGATTAAAAGAAACTCATAGACTGTGCTTTCAGTACTCGATAATATATTTGAACTGCCGTTTTGTGCTATATTATACTTAAAAAATGGGAAAAAATTCCCAATGACTAAAGAATTGAATAATTAAGTTTTGGAAGTATGTCATATGTCTTTCTTGTATTCCATTTTTGGTATCGGTGTGATAGGACTTGCATCGCTCTCAATTGGATTTGGGTTTCGTCGTTTAATACACTGTTTTATCGTACAATGTTGACATTTTCAACTCAATTTTTAAATTTAATTCAAGTGCCACTTAATAGCTTTAACTTTTCAATTGCTTTACCGATTATTGCCGATCAACGAATTATGTATTCGTATTCTGGTGTCTAAAACTGTCCTGAATTTGACACTCATGGAAACAATAAGTATGTATGTAACAGTTTTGTTTATTTGGGAAAGCTCGGTGTAAAAGATTCTAAAGTAACAACATTCTTTGTGTTACTTATATTTTCTAATACCTTCACCTTTTGAAAGCCATCGTCTAAAGACTATTGATCTAACCCATAGTCGGTTTGCTGTAAGAGCTCTCTCGTCTTTTATGATAATTTTATTTAATATATGTAGATGTAGTTCTTTTAGCTCCTTTTGTGTCAGGACAACTTTTTCGTAGAGTCTTTTAAATAATATTTATAAGGAATTTAAATATTTATAAGGACTTTTTATCCATCGAAGTTTAGCACAGTAAGTGTTTTCTTATCATTGGCATAATCGCACCTGTATAGCCTTTTTGTTTTAACTAGTGTTAGGTCTTAGATTTAAATACAAGTCCGGCTTAAATTAAACTTTTTAGTACTTTCATCCAAATGGCTCTTTTTTCAGATAACGAATCTAAATTGCTTCTTGGATATTGTTGCTTTCCTGTCAAGAAAGCAAGATAGAGATATAAAACAACATTATCCCTAAATCGATCTGATCTGAATACCGGATCAATTTGGATCTATAGGAGATCTATTGCTAAATATTATAATTATAATATTAAATATATAAATGATTTACTTTTTTTTCCAAGTAAAGTTGAAGTTTTAAATGATATATTTGAATTAAAAATTTGGAAGAAAAAATATTAACTTTTAGCTCGTACTAAAATAAATAGCTTTCCTTACAAGACGGCGATTAACCATAGTGACAGAGTTTTTTAGAAATGTGGAAAATTTTTTCTATAAATAATTTTAAAAATTTCATACCTGTAGAATTAACCATTAAATTTTTAATTATTTTTTTTTATAATTTTAAATTCATTACTAATTCATCGACTTGATGATGTAAATATATCGAGGATTAAATAAGGATTTTAATGAAAAATTTTTCTAGAAAAAATTATTTTTACAAAAAAATTTATTTAAAAAATTGGTAAAAAATTCATATCAATTGATTTTTTTTTTTAAATTTCCCATTAAAAAATTTTTCCAAAAAAAATCTTACATTTTTAAAAGAAAGTTAAAACAAAATTTGTATTTAGATAACATTTTTAGTGAATTTTAGACAAAATAATATTTTAATCTTTTTGGGGTTTTATATAAAATAATGGTATTTTTTATAAAAAAAAAATTTGTGGTTTAAATAAAAAAAGTTAGCAATAAATTTTTATTAAATACATTTGTATGAATTATTTTTGCAAAATTCTGTGTTTAACAATTGAACTAAAACAAGAATTTTTTTAAATTTTTTTATAATAAATTTTTTGATTTTAATTTTTTTTTTAATTTCAAAACTTACTTGCTGTCTTCTTGTGTTGTTATTTTTTTTCAATGTATTTGCAATTTCCTATCCTTCGACTTTTATTTTACAGCCATTACCGTTATGATTTCTAAATTAAACATAGATTGGTTAAATCAGCACATTCCCACAAATTATAATTTCTTATCTGGCTTAAAACAAAAAAAAAAAAAAAACGACTACAAAAACAAAATAGAAATGCAGTTTAAACATAAATTTCTATTTATACTTAGTTATTATCAGCTGTTGCTTACAGAAAACTACTCTGAAAGCGCAAAAAAAAAACAACTATAATTTAAAACCCTGTATATAGTTTAGCCACAATTTTGTTGTTGTTTTGAATTGAAAAATATCGCAAAAAAACATTAACGCATACAGACAGATGTTAGTTTTTAACTATGAAACACGCATATGGCATGCCAAGAAAGGAAAAAAAAAAGAAAAAAATAGAACTACTCCTTCTTAGCTGATAACTACTAAACTTGAGTTAAAAGAAAACTGCAACGGAAAAAGAACACCCAGTTTTTCTAAAATATTAACTTAAGCTAAAGCAGTGTTATATGGTGGTAATAGTTGATGATGGCATTGGCAATGCTAATGATGACGAAGAAGTAGAAGAATGAGAATGAGTAGAACTTGTACAGGAATAAGATGCTCACGCATGTATTTATTTTATAAAATAAACTGTAGTCAGGCTAAAAGTTGACAGCTTATGAGATTATTATGTCATGGTCAACAAAATTAACGATTAACTTTTTTAAGCTGCATTGCTGGTTTGTTTGCAGTTTTTTTCATTCCTTTTTTGCATTTGTCTGGTGTGTTAATTCTTTTTCACAGGATCTGGGGTGTTTTGTCTTTAAAAGGCATGTGTTTTTGTTGTTTTTTTTTCCTTTAAATGTTAAAAATATTTAATAGAAACTTTAATTTATTAGCGAGATGTTGAAAACGAACAGTTAACTAATCACTTAGAAAACTATTAGAAGCAAACAAATGAAAAACTAATAACAAACATTTACTTTAGTTAGAAACCTTGATTTTCTTAGAGGTCTCCCAGGAGAACAAATGAAAAGCTAACGAAGAGTTTGTAAAGGAAATAATTAATTGAAAAAAATTAAAGAAGAAACGAAATACTACAAAAATCAATTTGAAAAGGGAAAAGTGTTACTAAAGTAGAATTTGCGATAAATTTTCTATTAAAAATATTTTTCATATTAAATTTTTTTAAATAAATTTTTAAGGTTACATTATTTGAAAGAATGCCTTATAATTGTATTTTTTTTAGGAAACATTTGATTACAATTGTAATAAAGACGTACTCTATGTGTGCCAAGACACTTCAAGTATGTTCGTGGTGTCTTCTATTTTTATGCCCTTCACATGTGTTGCCTATGGTATTTATAGCTTTTTCATTTTATTTGTAATTTCTACAATATTTGTTTTCAAACCCATAAAGTAAACATTTTCTAAAAGCTTTTGAACAGGGAGATCAATTAGCTGATGTCCGTCTAATTTTTTGTACATCTGTCTATGTGCTGGTTGAAGTCAACTTTTAGAAGCCCCCATATTCTTCATAGATCTGTATGTGGTATAAAACGTTTGAAAATATTTGGTTATGAATTACTTTTAAAATCCACTACAAACGACCTTAATTTATCTGAGATATGAGCAAATAAACACGAGTTCCTCTGTTTTTTCTTTTTTGGAAAATTTTTACACATATTTTTTTTTCAATGGTGCTTACTAAGAATGCACATTTTAATAAAAAAAAAACAGATATTTGTTGAGATACTTGTTACCTATTTTATTGCGTTGTATGAAAGACATGTTCCGAAAAAAAAATCGTCAAATAGCCCTCACGAATCTCATATGAAAGGCCATTATTTTTTACTGAGAACACATGTCGTTCAGATCCATGCCCTCCAACTCAGGGCACAATAAATCCTTTGTCTTGTTTCTGTAATAGTGAACGTCATTTACAGTCACTAATTTGTCTGTTTTCTTTACAGCATTATCCTGCTGGACGAGATTTCTATATTCTTTCCTTAAAGATAAACATTTGACGTAAAAGAACAATTAAGCAATCAAACTCATAGTGTATTGATATCGACAATGCGAAATTTTCCAAAACATTTTACCTACCGAAAGACAGTTAATTTGAGATTGAGATCAAATTAACCTACATAGGGCACAAGGGCTTACTATGAAATTTTTTTTAGAAACATTTTTGCTTTTGCTTAATGTGAGCTCTTAGACAGAAATATCAATCCTCACAATTTGTTTGTTTGGATTTTTTTCTTGCATGATTTCTATTGCCAACGTAATCATTTTCTATTGTAACGTAAGCGTAACTGGACCTTTCTATGATCCTCCTGAATTTTTTTGTATGACTAAAAATACATTTTATATACATACAAATGATTAATCCTTTGCCAGTCCTAGAAAAATTTTTTTCTACGCCAAAGGTGCAAACATTTTGAAATCTTATTATATTGCCTGAAGATCAACTAATGCAAAGAACCCACTGTCAATATTTAAGAACTGCTACGGCTCCCGATATTAAAATGGTAAAAAGATAAATAACCAATTTTGAGAATTATGGTGAAGCAGAAAGATGTAATGCGAAAAAATTTTTCTTGATTTGTTTGGTTTCAACAAGATGTGAAAAGTTGTACTCAAAGGTGTGCTACAATAAATTCTAAAAAGTTTTTTTGAGGATGTTTTCATGTAATATGAAATTGACTTAAGAATAATTGGCTAGGAATGCTTGACAACTGGTAAAATACACAAATAGATTCATTCTGCTGCTTAGAGAAAATGACAGCATTATAAGCAAGCCCGAATTTAGGCATCAGAAAATCTAAAGCTACATATCAGCTACAATAAGTCTCAGTTGAACTTTTAAATGTAAAATTATAGTTAATAAAAATATGGGTCTATACTACTTCGAATAGGACTTTTCATAGTAGTTGTAGTAGTTGTGGTATTGACATATGATTTCAGCCGGATCGGTCTAAAGGTATACCTGAAGATATACAAAAGCGATGGACGACGTTTTTGGTTTTGGATGGTTTTGGATGGAGGGACGTTTTTGGTTATCAAATAACTTTGAGAAAATATTAATTTTGCATGACGTTGAAAGCGGTGTAAATACTTTTGTACTCTTGAATTTAAATACAATTTGTATGTATTCGCCTTTTTTTTTGAATTATCGTATATTATTTAAATATTTGAATTTATATAAATTATAATCAATATTCCCATCTCTGCATGTCATATTTTTTATATTTTTAACGAGTTATAAATAATGAGTCTTTTGGTCGATAGCGCCAAGTTTATGAAATTTTTTTCGTTGGTTTATTAACTTTTCAACGCTCAACCAGGCCAGACGTTCAACCAGAGGACTCATCAAAAGGATCTCTTTTCCCACCCATATAAGTATTTAATAAAATAATGTAAGTTGTTTGAAACAAATCCCTTGTTGTTCATATTTGATCAATAGAAGATCAGATATCCCCTCTTGTTGTCTTATAATTGACCCCCTTTTCCCCGCAACAGATTGCTCTTCAGTCAATTTGTTGATTATAAGTTTGTAATCCCTACAAACTAATTTCCATAAAAGTACAATTCTTGTACTTCGATCCCTTTATGAACATTTTTTTTGAAAGATATATTTTAAAATTGTATAATATAATACACAGTTTTAAACACATGGTTCCATTTTCCGGATTTAATGGGCCTCAGTTTGTGGGGTTTCTAAAAAGAACTTGTTCAGAAACAAAACGACAATATTCGCACGAAAACAAAGAGTATTTAAATCATGGCATAAATAAAAAAACTGCTTAAAAAATAAAAAAACAAATTTGTAAACGCTTTAAAAGCCCTCAGTCCAAGTGGCATACCTTGGACAAAGCCTTTGTTTACCAAGTATAACTACTAGATTGTATCTTTGACCTCAGACAAAAATATCTTAAGTCAAAAAATTGCAGTTTTAGTTTATGATTTGGTTTTTATCAATTTGATCTTTCTTTTACTTGGTATCAATAATTTAAGTCTTAAGTCAAGTACAATTGCTTTCAGTCGTAATCATGCGGTCCTAAGGAATTAATTTAGAAAAATGCAGTTTTTGGTATAACTCAAAAACATAACAACTTTTAAATAAATAATATTTTCGAGCATTTTTTTTTATTAAATATAATGCAATTTTGCTTCATTTTTTATTAAGAATTAAATTACTGATAACTAAGATACAGTAATGTTTGCCATTTATCAGCAACTTATTAAGAGTACATCAACATTTAAAAATATCAAATGAATGTCAAATCATTAAATTCTGATGAAAGCAGTTATTGTGAAAACTCGTAATATTAAATGACTTTTACTTATAAACTCCTATTCAACATGGGTAGCCGAACAGTAATTATTTAAAAGCATTTCGCATACTTTTTTCCACTAGAGGACTGTGCAATATTTCATATTTAATTTTCTATACTGTGTAGGGTCTTCTCCTAATACACTCATTAAGATTTCTGTTAATTTTCTCTTCTGTTGAGCACTTAATACTTTTTTTATAGCCCAACATTGGTTTTAAATGTTTATGTAAAATTGGCAGTAAGCTGCCTACAACAACAGTGCAACACCCATCATCCTTGCCAGATACAAAGTGGTAAGGTGAGTAAAAAAATTTAATTTCGATTTTCATCTTAGGTTTAAAACAAATTTTAAACCAAAATGAAATGAACATCATTAAGTCACACATACACAAGCAGCAGCAACACATTGTATCATTAAATACTTATGCACATGTGTTTTGATCATTGTTGTTTTTGTTGTATACATATTAGCAACATTAACATTAAAATTGGCATTACTACAATGAAAATGAGGTAAAACGAGTGAAACAAAAATTATATTTTTGTTGCGTTAGTTACCAATTATATACTGTAAACGTGTGTGTGTGTGTGTGCGTGTACATAGCTAAACTGAAAACTAACTGGTAGTTGTTTTGTTGGTAAAAAAATTTTAATACATTGTACACACTATCATCTACTAGACTACTCATGTCTCTGCTGTATTTGCCTAAACTTAGCAATCGTTAGTATTTAAGTTGCTGTTAAAAATTGTACCAAATGTTGCAATCACTACCAATTTTGGGATGTTTGTTCAAACGGTTGGATAGTTGGTTGTTCGATTTAAGCAGACTCTTAGTGTTCACTGGCAAAGAAACCTGACCATAGTGTTTGTTTGTTGTAAAGAGCCGTTTGTGGCCAGGGGTACAAAAGCATGTATTTTGGTAAGCTGCGCGGTAAAGTGGCAAGGTAAAAGATGTGCATCTCAGCTCTTTTGCCATAACCAAATGTATGCTATAGATTTCTGTACATAGCAATTTTAGTGTATTAGTGTTCTAGGTCTATTCATACCAGTCGTTGTTAAAAATATAATATTGTCAATGAGAAAAGAATGCGTTTTTGTGGCCAACAGGTAATTAAATGTTATTTTGACTTTATTTATGGTATTTAAAATGCAAATAAGGTAATATTGTTTGCTAAACTAAACATTGTTAGTAAATATTTCTTTTAAATAGGTTTGTATGTAGTATTTCTTTTTTTTCGTTTTCCTAAATTTACCATGAGATTAGAGTGGTAATATAATATGCAAAAGGTATGTTGTTTTTAAGAAAAGCAATTTAAAGTTTCAAATTTAAGAAGGGAAAACATATCATACAAAAGAAATTTTATTAGATATTTTAATATTATTCTATGTAAAAGCTAGGAAATATAGCAGATGTCTAAAATTGATATTTGTTGCATTATTAAAATTAAATTATCAATAGTATCTAAGGAAAGATCCACAAGCTTGATCAGTATTGACTATGGAGTTTAAAAATTGAACAGCTATTTCGTTTATAGTATATCTTTTATATTTTTTTTCTGATTATACAAGTAAAATTTGTACCAGAATAACAGAATTTTATTATTAAAATCAACCGTCAATCATTTTAATGCAAAAAGCATATCGTTGACATTTTGAGGAATAGGTACCTATTAAACCCAAGAATGATAAATAATGTCATTCCTTTTGTTAGTTCTACAATTTTCATTTCCCACCCTACAAAGTATATATTTTCTGAAAGCTTATGAATAGAGGAGTCGATTAAGGCCTGTCCATCTGTCCGTGTGTTGGTTGAAATCAACTTTTAGAAGCAACTATATGTTCCTCAGATCTGCATATGGTATCAATCTCTTAGAAATATCCAGGAATGAATCGCTATTGAAATTCAGCAAAATCGCTTCATAACTTTCTAAGATATGAGCAAATAGACGCAACTGCTTCTGTTTTTTCCCATATTTTTACCACCAAAATTAAAATTTTTTAGCCATAGGTACCTTTGCAACTATTTGTAGATATAATATATCTTTAGAAATCTTCGTGAAAAATTTTAAATAAATCGGGCTCTAATCGGTAAAGTTATAGGCAACAATTTTTTGAAAAATATATATTCCAAAAATTTACAAACAAAAACCAATTTTTTTCAGCTTCAAAGAGAGAGTCAATATTGGTATCACGTGAAAGGACTTGACTAGCGTTATATAAGCACTATAAAAAAAATTAAAATTCATGATGGTCGCCACTACAAAATGGCGGACAATAAATTTATATATGTGCCAAATCTGGTATTTTAAAATGTAAATGTATCAAATAAAAGGGCTTGACCAGTAAATTATTAAAAATTAAAAAATTAAAAATCCAATATGGCGTCTAAAACAAAATGGCGGAACAAATTTTTTAACCCAATCAATATGGGTATTAAATGAAAGGGCTTGACTAGTAGAATACAGATAACAACGCAAAAATTCAAAATCAAAGATGGCGTCGAAAATAATAAAGAATAATTCTAATTCTGCTTTGTACGCTGTCACTTCAGCATACAAGTCGTTGATATTACAAGTAAGTGTAATAAAAAAGTGAATAGAATGCTAAAATAAATAAAATAACAATAATTGTAAATAATAATAAAAATATAAAATAAAAAAGTGATTTTTTAAATTAACTTAACAAAGGAAATAACCATATAAGCCGTAATATATTCAAAAATATACTTTTAAATAAACTGTAATAAAATTCCCTTTTTAATTTATATAAATTTCACTATTAATTTAATACTCTGGCTATGTGCGAGGCTGATGTGATGATTTTTTTTACAGTCGAAATGATTGTTTTCATCATTCCAGAGCATGTTCGACAACATTCGTGCGTAGCTCAATCTTCACCATTTAAAGACATGTTTGCCGATACTGTAGCAAAAAATTTTTATTCTAAATGGCTTTTACTTTTTAGAGCACCCAAAATAATTAATAGAAACCAGGGATTTCAATTTGAATCGGCATTGTTTTCAACCCAAATTAATTGGAACACATCATGTTAATGTTAATATGTAAAATAATTTTGTTTTTGAATAACTAATATCAAATAATTTTTTTGTACTGCTTTATAGTCTGTAAGGATCTAGAAATAAGTGAATAATAAAATAAATAAATAATAAATAAATAAGTGAATAATAAAAGAACAACACCCTACCATTCAGCGAGCAAGAGGATGAATAAAAGATCGCACCGAACATTTAAAGCATCTTTAATATGTATCAAGGACATTCCATCGCAGTCATTTGATAGTAAGGATGTCCTTTGGACTCAGAACATCATATAAAAATAATCTCAAGGCCTTTGCGGCTGAAATGCTTTAGGGCACAACGTTATCAGGAGACTTTTATTCTAATAAAGATGCGCCTTGAGACCTACAAACCTTTTTGATTAAAATTTTCAAATTGATTCTTCAAGCTCGAGGTCTTTATAAATATTTGTTGTTTTATTTATTATTCAATATTTCGCTACTCCTTTGTGTAGCATCTTCAGGAAAGAAATTGTTTGTTTTTACAAAATTTTATATAAAATTTAAAATTATATAAAAATTATATAAAATTTTGTAAAAACACACAATTTCTTTCCTGAAGATGCTACACAAAGGAGTAGCGAAATATTGAATAATAAATAAAACAACAAATATTTATAAAGACCTCGAGCTTGAAGAATCAATTTGAAAATTTTATAAAATAAAGGTCAAATAAGAGCAATAAGAACTTTTTGATTAAATTTAAAGAAAAACGCAACAAGTTAATGCAAAGCCACCAATGCATCACAATATTAATAAAATCTTTTATGTTCATATACATATGTTTACTCATGTATGTTTACTACGTAAAAATTATGTCAAGAAACCACTAGAGCCGCCTTATATTTAGTTGATGATATGCAATAATCAATAGAATATGAGACTGATTATTTTCAATTAATGTTATAGTAACATTCAATACGTATTAGAGGAAAGTCACCAGCATACTGATAAAAATCCAGATGATCAATCAATACCTTTAAGAACGTATGAAAGAAAGAGAACTCTCGTTTTTAAAAATCCAATAGCCACGACCAAATCTCTAGGGGAAGAGTCCTGCGACAGCCCTTGTAAAAGCACTTTATAAATACGACTCTATATAACGAGGGCAACAGTTCTGTAAATTAAGCTTTTTTTATAATAAAGACACAAGCGTGTAATTTCTTAAAATTATAATCGAATTTTAATATGGAAAGAAAAACGTATAAGTGTTGTAATTTACAATGTTGTAAATATTTATTAATTTGTATTTATTTCTACGATATTTTAAATTTGTTTTGATTTGAACAAATTTACAGACAGACACTTCTTACTTTTTTCACGTCATTCTGGTGTAGTTTAGCAGATATAAAGTTTCCAATTCCCTTGTTTAAAACTGTGTGTTCTATTATACAATTTTAAAATATATCTTCAAAAGTATTTATAAAGGAATCAAAGTACAAGGATTGTACTTTTATGGAAATTAGTTTGTAGGGATTACAAACTTATAATCAACAAATTGACTGAAGAGCAATTTGTTGCAGGAAAAAGGGGGTCGATTATAAGACAACAAGAGGGGATTCCTGATCTTCTATTGATTAAATATGAACAACAAGGAATTTGCAAATTGGTTAATTGCAAATTTAGGAATTTGTTTCAAACAACTTACATTATTTTATTAAATACTTATATGGGTGGGAAAAGAGTTCCTTTTGATGAGTCCTCTGGTTGGCCTGGTTGAGCGTTGAAAAGTTAATAAACCAACGAATAACTTCATAAACTTGGCGCTTCCGACCAAAAGACTCGTTATTTATAACTCGTTACAAATATAAAAAATATGACATGCAGAGATGGGAATATTGATTATAATTTATATAAATTCAAATGTTTAAATAATATACGAAAATTCAAGAAAAGAGCGAATACATACAAATTGTATTTAAATTCAAGAGTACAAAAGTATTTACACCGCTTTAAACACCCCTTTTTACAATATCAAAGTCTGAATTTTCCAAAAATTTCCTATTGGTTCTATACAGAAACCGAGGGTTAAATGTTGGGTAGTTGGGCTGTGTGATCATGCAGTCGTCGTCTGTTTGCGCATCATAAAGGCTGTTAAGCAACCTAAGCTACAGTCTATTTGTTATATAGTTGAAACGTTATACATAGTTATGGTGACTAAAAGTATCCTGTGTAAAATTAATTATTTTAGACATCATTAAGTATGTAAGTTTCTCTAGAACATTTATACTTACATTTTAAAGAAATTGTGTTTGAGAATTATTATTTACCTGAAATGATAAAAGAAAATATTTTTTAGAAACAGTATTTGAATTTAAGTATTTCTGTACATAAACATATAAACAATATATTTCAGGTATAAGGGTCAATTTTAATTCCAACTTTCCCACCAAAATTCTTCATAATCTCAAGAAATTTTTATGTACTTTTACATTTCTTTATTTTCATCTCCTACAGCTCAAATTTTTAATCAAAAAATGCACCTGCTTTAACTTTTGTTTATTTTCATTCCCAACAAAAATTGTAATAAAAATTCCGCTAAAAATACTAATTACCTTTTAATTTATTATAATTTACAATAAATTACATAAAACTGTAAGAAAGAGCAACCGATATAATAATATTAACAATGAACAAAATACGCTTACAAGTAAAGCAGATAAGAGATTTTAATATCAGCAAATTAACGAATTTTGATTTAAGAAAATAATGTTGAAACAAAAAAAAAAAAAACTTAAAACAGCGTATAAAAGCTTCGAAAAAATTGCCAGCCAGCCAACCAATCAAATAAAACTAAAATTTACAAAAAAAGAAAATATCCAGAAACTTGTAACACAGGTACATTTTTAAAATTTTAAAATAAAATAAAAATAATAAAAGAAGATATATAAAAGTACGAAGCAGACTCCAAAAAGAACCCTTAAATAATCATATAATAAAAGGCTTTAAGGCGTCGTTCTTTATAAACTAGCAGGAATCCCTAAAAAACACCAACAACAATAAAAACATTAATAATATAATAAAAACAAATTGTTTTTTATTGTTCATTAAAAAACTAAAGATACAGTATACTGAAGTTTATAAAAATATTATTATTTTTTTTTTTTTTTGGCAAAATATTACATGTGAAGTAACCAACAAGAAGAGACACATTTTTTCTTTTTTTGTTTAGCAAATATCAAGTCAAGATATGATGGAGTCAACAACAACAGCCACCAAATTTTTGTACACACTCTTAAATGCAACACAACGATGTCTACAGTAACAATAAAAAAAAAAAACAAAAAAAAAACTCTGGCAACAAATCGTGTTTTAAGCCAACTGGTGTTGAAAGCAATTTTAAAAATGATGAGTATGATCGAATGTTTTCCTTTTTTTTCGGTTTGACTAAAAAACATACACACACACACATACATAAACAATTTCATGTATAGAAAAGGCTATAACACCCCTACAGTTCTGTTGAAAGTTTACTGACTTAGTAAACTTTAATGTCTTTCGACCCCTTTCGTTTCCAAGAGATTTTATGGCTTCCAATCGGTATCCAAATCTTTACTTATACCTACGCCATGCAGGCTTTTTATCTAGAATAGAATTAGATATTTAGATTACCAAGGGACATATTAATACAAATTAGCGTAAATAACCAGCTGTGATATGATGGTATTAACTGTGGAAAATAAGTAGATTCATGCAGCCCCATTATTCGTCAGTTTGGCCCCTTTCGCATTAGGCAATTTTAATTTCGCAAGTCTTATGTTTGTGGGTGTGAGAGGAAATGTCGGTGTGAAGGGGAAAGAATTGCCGAGATTTGAGTACAGACTTGCTTGTAATTGGCAATTTTGTTCTGCTGTCATTCTTGTCTTGGAATATTTATTTGTTTTTGACATTGTCTCTTATTTCTTCTCCCGTGTGTTGTGTAATTTTGTGTCTGTGAAAATTTTATGTGTTTATAAGTGAATCAAATATTTAAAAATAAAAATAAATAAAAATTAAAATTATACTTGCGCAATTAAAATTGCCTAATGCAAAAGGGGCCTTTCTTATTAATGTCTTAGACCAAAGCGCGGCATTCATACGTGATCAACATTTTAAAATCCTTATTAGATTCTCTATACCAAAAGCGCAGTTAACACGATCGTTCAAATACAAGTCGAATGCCGTAACTTCCCCTGATCGGATAATGCTCCAAAACTTTGCAGGCGATATTGGTCCCCTTAATATATTGTCACAATATTTATTGCTTAGTTATGAATATTATCAGATATTGGAATTTTTAAGTGAGCACAAACTCATATTAATTAAATCCAATCATAATTTTATTTGTTTTAACATACAAAAAAGTTTTTTTGTTGTGTTGTTCAGCCGTTTTATTAAACTCATTAATATGATTTTCTTTTTTCAATTCATTTGCTTGTTATGATTTCATAACAAAACCAAAAATTCAACGCAATAAAAAATAGTATTTGATGTTGAATAAGAATTGCGTCTGCAAAACCCAGACAAAAACACCACAAATAACTAAATCAACATCAGGAGCGCACAACATGCCAACTGGGCATAAGTGCATACCTGTCATGGGTTTGGGCTTTTATACCCCTTCTTTTCAACCTAACCTAACCCAAATCAACATCAGTATCAAAAAGAACTAAAATATGTTTTAAATGTATGAAATTTTAATGAAAGAAAGAGAAAGAGAGCAGAAGAAATTAATACTAATTTTTTTATTTATTTTGTCTTACCAATATATTTTAGACGTTTCTTTATTCCTGATTAAGGTTTTCATTCAATGTTCAAGTCTTTTAAAGCAATATGACGATTAACCTTCAGATATTTTGTAATTTTTCCACGTTAATGATTTATCTTTTTTTTGAAAGTTCATATTGAATTATTTTGAAAAGTTTTAAATATTTTTTAACGTACTTTTTTTTGCTGTTAGTCCATCTTGACCGAAATAACAGTTAAAAAATAATGATTAAGTAAAGATAACATCTAACATATTTTAAAAATCGAACGTGACTATAAATGAATTGTTGGATCCAAGATACATTTAGGCTAAAATTTTGATTATAAGTTTTTTCTGAATCACTAATTAGATTGGAGGAAAATATATTTTCCCTCTTTCAGTTTAAGGTACAAAAGCTCTTGTGACGCTTATATTTTAGGTGTATGATATCATTAACAGATTTTAAGAAAATGCTACAAACAATTTTTATGGCAAACATTTAAACATTTAAACTTTTGAATAGAGCCCTTTTTGTTCCCTAAAAAAAATAGTAAGTGGCTCAAATTTCCTACAACATTATTTGTTAAAAAATTCTACATAAATCATTCTACTATAGATTAAATTTTATTCCATAAAAGTTTTATGCCTTAGAAATAGAGCTGAAATGGTTTTTACTCAATTTTGAACCTAAAATGAAAAGAAAATAATTTTCTGGACTTGACGTGTCCTGAGAAGCATTGTAATAAAAAAAATCGTTTACCAATTTCGATATATTTTAAAAGTCATTTAGGCAGTCTTTTTATTCAATAAGAAGCCACAACACATTAGTGGCGTTCATTAGGCATTTTTTATTTTCCAATTCGTTTAGGCGAAAAAGTTTTTGGGCGAAAAAAGATGTTGAAATAAACGTATCCAAACAAATTTGCCATACAAAAGTTTTATGACGAACGATCCATATGTGATTAAGATCCAGTAAATCTAATTAAAGTGTTAGGAAAATTATTTTGTTAATGGATCATTATTACATATTCATAGTTGGTATAGGGTGCCTTAAGGTAAAAAATTGCTTGTCACAATTTCTGTTTCCCAGTTATTATTTATTTAAGTGAGCATTTTGTTGTATTGTTATGATGCTAAAACTTTTGTTGTTCCCATTGACAATGATGAGCTGTCAGTTATTTCTCTCAAAAGAGAGAGTAGAGAATATTTGAAGTTTATTGCATATACAACAAGTAAGAGCACTATATTCGGCTGTGCCGAATCTTTTATACCCACCACCAATTTTGTGTACATTTAAAGCACAATATTTATTATTTTGTTAATCATTATGGAATAATCTCTTTATAATAAAATATGTATCACTTTCTTTGTAGAGGGTGGTTAAATTTTAAGGGCCCATGTTGAAGGTGAACTACACCTAGTCTTTAAATTTGTTTTCTGCATTTCACTTGACATTTCTCAATCTCAAACTTACTCATTTTGATCCGTGGAAAGATACGCAAATGAGCAACGCTTTAAAGTTATTCAGGTTTTTTATAAAAATGGGCGTTCAAATCAAAATGCATTTTGTGCACTTCGTAATTCTGTTGATCAACATAATCGTTCAAATTCGTCCACAATCGGGAGAATTGTAAAAAATATTTAAATTTCTGCAAAACAGGTCTGTATAAAATGTTAGAAAATCTGTGAATGCCTTCTTAGTTCGTTGAATGGGAACTATTGCTGTTTTTTGCGATAGTGTGGCAAAAGAGCAGTCAACCTCGACTCATCATCATGCCCAATAATTGAGCATCAACATTGTCATTGAAAATTTGGACCATCAGATAGAGGAGTGGCGCCAAGGATGGGGGGGCCATTTGGCCGATATTTTGTTAAATACATAATTGAACCATACAAATATTATCATTATAAAAAGAAATGATAATAATATCCTAAATAATTTGTGTTTTATTTAAATTCAACATCGGTCCTTAAATGAAATGAAATTCAATGAAAGTGTGTTAAAGTAGCTGTGTCAATAAAGTTTCTACTAATAAATACAACTTAAATATTTCAATATAGTCCTTTATTTTCCCAAAAACTTTGTCAATAGAGAAATTACATGAATTTAAGGTAAGCCGTTGTATGGGAGGTAGGCGTTAAAGTGGCCGTGTCACCTAAACTTTTTGGCACAACAATAACATTGATTAGAAGGATATACACAGCAAATTTGATCATCATACCTCTGATTTTGGCGGTTTTATGAGCTTTTAAATTTCATTAACGGTAGATTACGTGAAAAGTGGGCGTTATAGTAGGCGTGTCAAAGTTGTTTTGGCGAATGAGTACAACTTAGGTGTTTCAATATAGTCCTTTATTATTTCAAAATCTTTATTAATAGAGGAATTATATGAATTTTAAGTAAAACGTTATATGGGAGGTGGGCGTAAAAGTGGGCGTGGCGCCTTAATTTTCTGGCGCAGTAATGACATTGCCTAAAATGATATACGTAGCGAATTTGATCATCATACCTCTAATTTTGGCGGTTTTATGAGCTTTTAAATTTCATTAACGGTATATAACGTGAAAAGTGGGCGTTATAGTGGGCGTGTCAAAGTTGTATTTTCGAATGAGTACAAATGAGATGTTTCAATATAGCCCTTTATTATTCCAAAATCTACATAAATTGAGAAATTATATGAATTTTGGGTAAAACGTTATATGGGAGGTGGGCGTAAAAGTGGGCGTGGCACATTGATTTTCCGTTACAAAAAAGCGTCTCACCAATAAGCAAAGTGTGCAAAATTTCAGAGTCGTATATCCAATTTTGTTCCTTTTATGACGTTTTTGTTTTTAAATATACCGAAAAATACACTGTGCGGTATAAATTTTCGTACATTTTGATCGATAACTCCTCTCATAATGCATAGATTTAGATAATTTTCGGGGAAAAATATTGTTTTTACTCAGGAAATATATATTCGAAGTTTTATGAGTCTACGTTAATGCGTTTGGACACAATTCCATTTTATTCGATGTTTGAAGGACACGGTTTTTTCGACCTACTCCTGTTTTTCGAGCTATAACTCTCTTCCTAATATTCCGATTTAGCCCATTTTCAATACCAAACAAACCTTGTCTATAAGAAAGATTCTGGCAAAATTTGAGCCCCCTAGCTTTTTCGGTGCGACCTCTATCGTGCTTTCAACAGACGGACAGACGGACAGACGGACGGACATAGCTAGATCGTCATAAAATCAAACCCTGATTCAGAATATATATACTTTATGGGGTCTAAAATGGATATTTCGATGTGTTACAAACGGAATGACAAAATGAATATACCCCCACCATTTTTTTGGTGGCGGGTATAAAAAAAGATATGGCGTCTATGTCGGCATTATTATGAATAAATATAATTTTAAGGTTATTTCAGCGTACATACATGCATACATTCATATATACCTTATACAAGTACCTTTTGTATGTAAAAACACAATTTACAAATACCATTACTTATTGGCCACAAACACTTGCAACAAATTCAATCAATTTAATGATTATGTTTATATATTTTTTTACTTAATTTTTTTCTTTTTATTTTCGTTTTCTTTGTAATGTTTTGTATTGTCGATGGTGTATTGTTGTCTTTATGTATTAAGCTTGATGATAATGATATTGCCCGATTTGCTACTTCTTTCTTATGGGTGACTTTGCTTGTTTTCTTGAATGCCATGCCATTTTGTTGGTTTTTATATCAAGAAATAATTACAAAAATATTTAAGTACAAACCTATTCCTACTGATTATTTTATAACAAATTTCTGTGTTATGAAAATGATATAAGTTCGTCAAATTTTCTAATTAGTTCAAATTTTCAAACATAATTTCTATGTAAAATATTTTATATCAATTTTATAGTTGAAGAAATTAATAAATGAATTTTATAGTTAAAGAAAACATATAATGTTTCCTTTTAAATTATTACAAAAAAAAAAAAAAAATTATGTAAAAATGTTGTTTAAATATTTTTATTAATTTTTGTCTTAAAAAATATTTTTATTAATTATTTATTATAAAATATTTTTAATACTTTTTTTTTAAAACATTTTTTTTTAGGAATTTTTTCCTTTTCTAAATAACTTTTGTTCAATTAGAAAACTTTTCTTAAACTTTTTCAAGTTTAAATTATTTTTAATATTTTTGGCGATATTTTACCTTAAGCAAAAGAAAAAAAAAATAACAACAAATTTATTAAAAATCTTGTTATGACAACTACATACTTTCTGAATTACTTAGCAGTAATTAAGTAATGGCTTGATTTACATTGTGATATGTAATTATTCTTTTATCATGCATTTGCTTAGATATACAATCTGCATAATTAATTTTTTTTTGCAAACATTTTTTATTATCTAATTCTTACAAATTAAAAATAAGTGATAATATTTTCAAAAAACTTTGTAGAGAAGCTGATAAGTTAGCTGGTGTCTTATAAATTGCCGCTGATTTTTTATTTTTGAGTAAAAAGTATCGCAGAATTTTCATTCTCACATTAACTGAACTACTTCTTTAAGTCCCTACAAGCAGTAGATTTTTTAAATCAAATATATATTCAGACTATTAAAATCTAGTAATTTTTAAGTGCGATTAAAGTTAGTACCTTTTAAGTTCGCATAAATAATGAGAACTTGCCTCCAACAGCATCGTCGTGTTAAAATAATAGATTTACTTACCAGCTTTAGGCATAAAATTAATGCATTTTAAACTATCAACTCATTATTTATTCCAGAGAGTTTTTGCTGATTTTCGTTTTAATAGGCTTAAAAATAAATTATGTAAATTTCATTTCATTGAAACTTGTGATCTAAATACATTCAACACTAAACATTTTGATCAAAGAGTGCTGATAATAAAACCGTAGCTGGGTTAGAAAATGCATTCTACTCGACTAATGTCGGGATAGTACTTACATTTCCAGCTTATTTTTCCATCATCAGGATTAACAATTTTTAATTTATTAATCAACTTATAAATTTATATAAAAAACAAATACCAAAACACTAAACCAACAAAAAACATATATATAATAAAAACTCGTGTCCTGAAGCTGCTACACAAAAAAGTAGCGAAATATTGATCAAATAATATAAAATAAAACAAAAACATTTTATATTATTAAAAAGACGTTAAGCTTAAAAAAACTATTACATGATAAATATTACCTTTAAAAAGGTTTAAAAGTACTTTGTTAAAACTACAATTATTAATAGCCATTTGTACAATTTTTGTTTTTAAATACTGTTGTCCAAAGGAGTTCTCTCAAACAATATTTGTGTAATTTATTTATTTGTTTCTATTAAAATTTTATAATGTAGTTTTTCCGGCTCTGAACTAGGCAATTGTGATTTGTTCTTTCGTATATACGTACACACATAGCACTTTGTTTTAACATTCGAAAAAATCTAAATTTTAATCCTTATACATTTTCCATTTTTTTGGTGTGTATCTCATAAACCAGACAGTCAGTCATCCTGCGGCTCTCCATTAACGTTATTTTATATAAATAAAATTAAAATAAATATTTCTCTTAATGAAATATGTAATTACACTGAAATGATATTGTGTTTTCTTATTCAGAGAAAAATCCCAATAATCCAGGAAACCTCTCCTGCCCCTTTCACCAGTAAGCCTTTCTTTAATGTTTTTAATTAACTTTTATTCTGAAGGGTTATAGATATTAGGAGTATTATTTTAAATGCCCTTCTAATTAAACATTTTAATAATTGTAAAATTTTCTTTTTGTACTTTATTTATATGCGTTTGATTTTTAATATTTATCTTGTAAAATCACCTTAAATAAGATATTTCAATGTTTCTTGAAAATATTACTTAAATATCTTTTATGTTGTAAAAACTTAATAATTTTGATTTAGAGAGAGTTAACTGTAATTTTCTTCTCTATAAAAATGTTTGTAAAAAGAGATTAAATTAATTGTTTTTAAATTTATATTAAAGTTTATATAAATTGATCCTTTTAAATGAGATCAGTGTAAAAGTGATAAGGCACTTACTTTTTTTCTCTTATTGCATAGAACACTGTTGGGTAGCGTTACCAAAAATACTTGTTATTCAAATAATATTCATATTAATTTTTAGTTCACATTTGTTTACCGTAAGTTCTTTTTAAAAACGAAAATAAGAAAAAAATCTTTATCTGAACTTAACAAATTTTAGGTAAATGCATTTGCAAAAATTTTGTCGTTCGTTTTGTGCGGTGAAAAGTTATATTAATATTAGTACAATTACAATGTTGTTAATTAATATTTATAACAAGCCAAACCCGGCGCGCGTTGCTTCGCCCCTTAATGAATTGAAATGCATTCTGAATTTTATTTGAATATCAAGTGCGAAAACCTAAAAATTATAATTTTTTTATGGGCGTGGCATAGCCGACTTTTCTAATCACGAAATTATAAAGTCATAACAGCTCAATATGTGTGCAAAGTTTCAAAAGAATCGGACCAGTGCACGTACCTCAAAATTATAATTGTTTTTATGGGCGTGGCCCTGCCCACTTTTCTAATCATGAAATTGTAAAGTCATAACAGCGCAATATGTGTGCAAAGTTTCAGAATAATCGGTCCAGTGCAAGTACCTAAAAATGATACCTATTTTTTATGGGCGTGGCACTGCCCACTTTTCTAATCATGAAATTATTTAGTCATGATAGCTCGATATGTGTGCAAAGTTTCAGAAAAATCGGTCTGGTGCAAGTACCTCAAAATTATAACCTTTTTTTATGGGCGTGGCCCCGCCCACTTTTTTAATCACGAAATTATAAAGTCATAACAGCTTAATATGTGTGCAAAGTTTCAGAAAAATCGGTCTAGTGCAAGTACCTTAAAAATAAAATTTTTTTAGGGGCGTGGCCCCGCCCACTTTTCTCATCACGAAATTATTTACTCAATACAGCTCGATATGTGTGCAAAGTTTCAGAAAAATCCGTCAAGTGCAAGTAGCTAAAACTGATAACTAATTTTTTATGGGCGTGGCCCCGCCCACTTTTTTCATCCATAAACACTCCCTGGTATATGTACAACAACTTACCAAAGTATGAGCCCGATCGGTTTTACAGTTTCGGAGTCTATAGCTAACACACACACACACACACACACACAGAGTTTCACTTTTATATATATAGATGATGTTAATTTAGAATCTACAATGTTGCTAAAGTGCTGTTAGTTTTTATTTCCAATGTTGCAACAGTGTTGTAAATTTAAATTTAAAATGTTGTTGCAGTGTTTTGAATTTACATTTACAATATTGTTACAGTGTTGTTAATCTATATTTAAAACATTGCGACAGTGTTAAAAACTTATATTTAAAACGTTGCTAGAGTGCTCTAAATTTATATTAACAATATTACTTTTTTAATACTTTTCTATTGATATAAATTTTATACACATCCCAAAGTTTTTGTAAATGATTCTACTTTTTAATTTTGGTGTATTCTCGAACGTATTTCGAAAGTGGTAAATTATAATTTTTATACAAGTCTTTTTTGTGTATTTATTTTTTGTGTATTTATTACTTTTATATAAGTATACTTCGTTCTTTGTAGGTTTTATGTATGTTTAGTGCCACAAAATAATTACCTTTTGTGAAATTTATTTCATATGATTTTAATAAATAAGTTTTTATTTTTTATCTCCGAGGCGCTTACAATTACAATTATCACAATGCCTGTGTATTTGGTTTGTTTCAAAAAAGCTTTTGATTGAAAACGTAATATTTTTAAGAAGAAACTAATTTGATTTTGATTTCCCTGAGTAGAAATTAATGAGGCAAAAAAAAAACAACAACATCTACAACCACATTATAGGTACGTATGTATTTATGAACGTATCATGGTCGAAATTATCGATAATATGAGTTTGAATGTAGTTTTAAACAAGCACGCAATTTTATAAATTTTTAGTACACTTTTGGTTTTATTTTGTTTTTTCAACCATAGTTTCTGTAATTTAACGATCGTGCTGCAGCGATGAAAGCAGTTTTTGCAGTTGTAAGCTTTTTTTTAAACATTTAAACTACACAGAAACTTAAATATATTAGCTTTTGCTTAAGGTATCCATATTCATACATTACCAATTAATGGCCACAAAAATTTTTAAAAATTTTCTTAAAACGTTACTTTTCTTTGAGCAACATTATGAACAAATATCTTCTTTTAGGAAAAAAATATTTGTTTAACTTTTCAAAAAAATTTGATTTTGTTGAATATATTAAGTTAATATTTATCTCACTACAGAAGTTGCCCAAAAAATATCTGCCTTGAAAAAGCCATTTAATATGACTTAGGCCCACGTGAGAAATACTTTATTGAAATTTTTGAATCTATTGTTTTATTTTATTAATTTTTTATTAAACTCTTTTTTGTTTTTGCCATAATGTAGGGCTTATTTCATTCCGTATTTGATTTTTAAAGCCATTAAATACCCAATTCAATAAACATGTAAATTTGTTTTTTATTAGAAACGTATCAAATTTGTATTATGGTCTAATCAATTAAAAAAATTAGTAAAAAAAAATGTAAAGAACCATAATCCCAAAAAGGTATGTAACACACACGTTGCCTACATAACACATCAATATACAGTGTGACAAGAAATAAATGATACTACTTTTGCACTTCAAAAATAGATATAAAAGTTTTTTTTTATAAAACACTGAACAATATTTTCGTAAATAAAATATGTAATAGAAGAATAAAATTCTAAGTTTTTAAACAAAATTAAAATTTTATAGCAAATTTTAGAAAAAGCTTTGTACCCAGTGACAATGAATTAAGCAACTGAAGATTACTCCAGAGGGAAATATTCTGACGTTAGAATATCGACAATATGCTCTTTGCTTTAAATATAAAAATTATTTAAATAAAAAAATTATATTATTTTTTTGTGATTTGATTTTTTGTTGTGTATCTCTCCATTACTAATTGCATAATCTTTTCCGATATTCCACTAATCATGACAATATTAAATTTTTGGCACATTTTGTTTTCCGATTTTATTTACTAGACTTATAGAGAGAGTCTTTAATGTCAATTTTTTTTTTTTTAAAAAAACTATTTACCTACAATTGTTGCCACCAAAATACTACCGAAAAACTTAATCTTTCTAATAAAATTGCTGTGTTACTATATTTTAAGGCCAAACAAATTAATAAAAATAATTGTAAGCACCACACTGCAGGTACAAATGATGATTGCTTCGGTAAAGCTAAAGAAAAACAACTTAAAATAATAAACATTAGGCCAGAAGCTAAAAAGTATTTGCAACCATTTACCTACATTTTCATTAAAAAAAACTACACAGCAAATAGAAATCCTTTTGCTGGTATTGTGTTAAAATCAAAACGAGATTTAAACGTTTAACATTTTCCCAAAAAAAAAAAATATGTATTTACAAATATTACCAAATTATCAAACACAGCATGTAGACGAAACTATTTTTAGGGGGTTTTAGTAGCTATAAGAGACTCATATGGAAAATATTTTATTTAACACACTACAGTTGGTATAAAAGGAATTAAAAATATAAATTTAACCTTTTCAAAATGTTGAAAATCTATCGTTAGTTATTGTGAGAAAATACGAATATAACGGATGTTTTCTATGGAGTTAGAAAATTTTAGATATATATAAAACATAGAAATACGTTATAGTATATGGTTTTATTAACTATCGGGTGTCCCAACTACAACGCAATTTTTAAATTTTAAATAAAACACAGAGATTAAAAAAAAATCGTGAAACTTTATTATATCGTAAAGTAGACAGAATGAGGTTATGTATGGAGCAATATATCTTTTAATGAAATTTTTAATGACCTTTTTGCATTAATGCTGCGGTATTTCATTAATGCATCGTCCAATTTCCTCTTTTAATGCTTGAGTCGTCGTCGGCTTATTCGCGTAAACTATCGACTAAATCACTAGTTAAATCACACGATCTAGGCGGCGAATTCTGGTCTCATCATTTTCATGTTGGCTCTCCAATACCCAATCAACGAACTCCCTTCGCTGCTTCAGTTCCTGAGTCAATTGAAGTTTGTATGCATGAAGATGCAAATCTTTCGTCAAAATTCGCTGCATAGTGGACTTGGAGACACCAATTTGCTGAGCTCGGTGTCGAATTGAGGTGGATGTGAGCAATATCATCACGTACACCTGCGACATTTTCGGTCGATCGACCTGGTCGAAGTCGCGTTGTTGCCTTTACATCACTAACAGACCCAGTTTCGGCAAATTTATCCATTAATCTCTTTGCAGTTGACTCTTTTGGAGCACTATTGTGACCCCAAATTGATCGCAATTTGCGAACTGTAGCCGCAAAACTTTCACCATTTTGGTAAAACAATTTCACAATGAGAATGCGTTGTTCATTCGTGTAGCGCTCCATTTTTACTAACCTCGTACCTTCTACTAGCAAACAATAACAATTGTTCAAATGACAAACAATGACACTTCGAATGGCGCCAAATTAAAAATTGTGTTCTAGTTGGTACACCCGATAGAAGTTTGTATCTCATTAATAGGTATGAAAACTGTGGCTAGCGCGTAAATCGTGCAATCTAGAGGTTTAATTTTCACACAATCTAATATAATAACGCGTCGAATATTTCCTTCTAATTAGCTCATCTTTCCTGGCTTATTTGAATAGATCTGGTACTCCGTACCAAAAACTTTAACAGCAAAAATTTTTTCTTGAATCGCTTACTTAGTACTTACTAGGGTGATCGACTCGGTTTTAAAACCGGTGGAAAACCCGGTTTTTTCCTCTTTCTGCTGACGTTTTTTTTTATAGGATATAAAACTAATGTTAAAACTTAAAGGTAATTGAAGCATAAACTTAGCTGATCAATGACTTTAAGGTAAAGGTTACAAGAAATAAAAACCAATAATCTCTTCTTCCAGATCCTAATTATAATTAATGGCATTGAGTGTCTGTCAACTTAAATTTCAATTAAACCATGGAACAAACTAGTTAATGCCTATATTTGTATGTCTGTCAGGAGTATAAGAAAGAATTTTCAAAATGAAATTTTAAGGATTTTCTCCCTAGCTTTTCAAATTACAGAAATCATTTCAAACAAAATACGTTAGTGCATATTAGTTTAAAAGATCTATTTAACATTTAAAAGTGTACAAAAGGAGATACAAAAATGTATAACTTATTTATTTATGTATTTATATTACTTGTAAAGAGTACCTTTTGTCGTTAAATTCAACTAATTAAAACCAAATTAGTCAACTGCATTCATGTCAGTTATTGCGTTTTTAGGCAGCAAAACGTATATAAACTGTAAAAATTTCATATTTAGATATAATTTTTATTATAATCTTTTTTTTTAATATTTTTTAATTTTTTCTTTAAATATTATATTTTATATATTCGAACCGGTTCACCGGTTTTTTCTCAATTTTCAAAATAGCAACCCGTTTTTTTTAAATTCTAAATTTCAAACTATTTGAAAACCGGTTTCTTAAAAAAGTCGAATAATCGATCACCCTAGTACTTACCAACTTCCAAAAGTGCTTGCGAAAAACCAAGTATTTTAAATGCGATTTCTCTCTTCGTAGGTAAGCAAATAAAGCAAATAAGCAAATGAAATCTACACTGCTTTTAAAATAAAAAAATAAAAATAATGGCATTAATTCTCAGGTTCAGTTCTTAAAATTATTCGCTTGTCAAATCTATTTTTCAGTCAATTGATTGTAAACCGCGCTGCGTGATAAGTGGCACTAGCCTGCTGAAATCACATGTCCACAAAAGCAATGTAAAAGTAATGTTTCTATACCGCTCACAAACGACAAAATTGCGATAATCGGACAAGGCTTATATTTTGACAGCTGTCTAGTTACCTTTTATACATTCATGCCATCTATACCCTCTCTTATAGGCGAACAAAAACCCAGTAAAAAATATGGCAAAGTTCCAAAGGAAAGTTAGAATCTGTGCGAAAAGGAAAAGGATCTTTATATTAATTAAGAGAAAATAATTTAAAAGTATTCTCTTATCTCTTACAGGAAAGCAGGCTGTACTGCGGTGGCTTTTAAGGAAGCGCTTTATAAAAGTTTTTATACCACAGTTTTGAAGTGAATATTCGCAGTTGAAAAACTAAGACTCTTGTCCTAAGGTAAATTTTACTTGTGGTAGCTACCACCCATATAGGCTTAAAGTCAGAGGACACATAGAGTGAAGTTTATCTAATTTTTTTAAAACTAGAAAATACGTTTATATGACTTTGCAATAAATTTGCATGGCCACTACAAAATATAAATACATGTATTTATATAATTCTTGAAATTTCTAGAAGGAACATATTATCTCAGTATCGGATCTATATCGAATTCTGTCTAATGTTGCTCTTTTGGTTTCTAATATGTGAGTTAAATGTTTTTTAATTCAGTCATTCTGCATGTTCCTACGATCCATTTTACCTTCTTATGGGCTTAAATCAAGGGATTTCTTTGTTAGTATTGCCATAGGACTTTTGCAAAGCAAGGCCTAGTCATTTTCTTATTATGCTCTTGTGGTCTGGTGGAGGCTGCCCTAATTCATAATTTGCAGTTTGCGATTGCTTGTGACTAAAAAAAACAATTCAGTGAAGGCATTTGTAAGCTTACACTTGCAGTTTAGGATATCAAGATTTCTATTTCTATCAATCAATCAATCAATTCTAATCAATTCAATTGTAAAAAAATTTTTTATGACCTATTTCCGAATTATAAGCTATAACTCTCTTCTTAATAGACCTATTAAGCATATATGCCATACCAGATATTTGTGATATATAGAAAACATTTTGGCAAAAGTTTATCGCCCTAGTTATTTCTATTCGATCTACATCGTGTTTTCAACACATGGACAGAGGGACTGATATAGTTAAATAATCGTGAAATACAATTAAATTACAGGGCCTCAAAACATATGTATGGGTTATAAAATGAATATTTGGATATCAAGATTCGTTAGCTTGACAATGGCGTATTTGCTGTATACAACGTCTTACCTGCAGATATTCGAATTTGTATGATACGACTAAAGATTATAATATTCCAAAGGCTTCGACTGTTGGAAGGAATGTTTTTTATCTGTAGGTTTTTTATTTAACAATAACCCGTTTGGCGTGATATTTTAGAAGACTCCATTTAAAGTGACAATATATTGTACTAAAAACAAAAGCAACACCCTTCAGTAGAAGTGCACCATGCCAGGAACCATTTCACGTTAAGAATATTTGAGGGAATTTTTTGTTTAAATACACAAGCAGTTTAAAAATTTTCAACTGAATTTAAATATTTTTATATATAAAAGTGAAACTCTGTGTGTGTGTGTGTTAGCTATAGACTCCGAAACTGTAAAACCGATCGGGCTCAAACTTTGGTAAGTTGTTGTACATATACCAGGGAGTGTTTATGGGTGGAAAAAAGTGGGCGGGTCACGCCCATAAAAAATTAGAGATCATTTTAAGCTACTAGCACAAGACCGATTTTTGTGAAACTTTGCACACATATCGTGCTCTTATGACTATATAATTTCGTGATTAGAAAAGTGGGCGGGGCCACGCCCCTAAAAAAGTTTTAATTTTGAGGTACTTACACTGGACCGATTTTTCTGAAACTTTGCACACATATTGAGCTGTCGTGACTTTATAATTTCGTGATTAGAAAAGTGGGCAGGGCCACGCCCATAAAAAAAAGTTCTAATTTTGAGGTACTTGAACTTCACCGATTTTTCTGAAACTTTGCACACACATATTGAGCTTTCATCATAATAAAATATCGTGATTAGGAAAGTGGGAAGTGCCACGCCCATAAAAAAAAGTTATAATATTAAGCTTCTTGCACTTAATTTAAATTCAGAATGCATTTTTATTCATTAAGGGGCGTAGCAACGCGCGGCTTTTCTAGTATTTTTAATAAAAAATACCAGTGTTTTTAGAAAATCAAATAACTTATTGTGAAACATCTTAATAAACTATCAAAAATGTTTTTTTCTACAGAAAATATAAATTATTAAAATTTTCCATTAAAATATAATTTGAAACATTTAATTGTGAACTTAATTATTTTCTGCTTTCTGTAGCTCCCTTTTATGTCATTATTACCCTCCAGCTTCATTAATTTTCCATTTTAATATCTAATGTCTGTGTGTGTGTGTGTGTCTGTGTCTGTATGAGTGTGCATTTTTGCCTGAGCATGACCTGTAATTTAAATTGATTGGAAAATATGCAAATACTCGTTTATATTTTCGGGCTAATAATGCACTTGCTTTGTGTCTTTGTATTTCAATAGTTAAATAATAATAAAAAAATGCTTTAATTTTTTTTTCTTTCGCTTAATAACGAATTTTGTTTATGTTTTTTTTTTACCATTTTATTTGCTGTTTTTTTAAATTATAGATTTCGTTTATTTTGCATTTTTTTTTTTTTTGTTGAAAGAAAAAATAAAATAAAATGGTTTAATGGTTACTTGATATTTGCTGCAAGAGTGCAGGGAACAGTGCTGGCAAGCGAAAAACTATTTTGCATGACCCAAATATAGTTGATATTAGTCATGCAATTGATTATTAAAAAATAATGCAAATAAACAAATATGAACGGCAAGTAGAGAAACATTGAATTTATTTGCAATATTAAAAAAATGTTTGCATTAAAAAACTCATATAAATTAAGGGTAATAACAGCAAACGTATTAAATCTGGGTAAAAAGACTTAACTATAATTTATTCACTTTAACAGTAATAAAGTTTTTTTTTTCAATATTCTACAAATCATATTTTTCTGGTAGTAGATATTAAAAGAGTTTGCCATAAATCTTCGACTTTTACATCTTAATTTTTTTAGAAAACTATTTTCTTCTTCCTCAGTTAGTACTAATTAGCAGTAAAAATTTTGTATAAAAGTTATAGCAATAAAATATAAAATTCCACTCATCACAGTTATGAGGAAGTTGTAATTTTATGAATGAAAATATATAAAGAGAAGAGAAGTAATAAAGTGTTGTCGAGTTCAACATGCTGTATACAAGCTGTGCAACTGCTATTATTTGCATACAAATGGCATTAATTAGGTTTAATTTTAACTTTTTTTTGTTAACAATGGTTAGTTATAATTAAGAATATTAACAAATTTATATCCTCTTTGGCGTTCAAGTATTTTGAACCTGATGTTACTTATTAGAAAGTTAAGGCTTTAGGCCAGCAATTTTGACATCCGTTAATAACGGTGCACTGTGGTATTGTACATTGAAATTACGGTTAAAAACTATATTAAACAAATAGTTAAATAATTGTTGAAGGTTACTATTGACAAATCGCAAGGAAGAAGTTTTTTGTTTAAATGCGTTTGAGCAATGATATGCTGGCAACAAAAAAAAACAGCAATAAAATTTATTATTTTGTTAATAATTATCTTTTAAGTTCTTTCTTTAAGTCGTATTTTCTAAAAGGTTATTTTCCTTTATTTAGTCTCAAAATAAAACCTAAATATTTTCACAATAAGGATGTTGTTGTTGACTTGTTTTCACTACAACATTTGAAAAGTGAACGTTAAAGTAGGCATGTCAAAGTTATTTCTGCTAATAACTTTAACTTACCTATTATAAAATAGGATCCCATTTTCTTCCAAAATCTCTGTCCATAGAGAATTATATGAATTTAAGAAAAATCGGTTTATGGAAGGTGGGCGTGTCATTTCATAATCCGTTATTACAAGAATGTTAACTAAAAGCCGATGTATTAAATATTACGATTATTTTAAAATCGTACGTGTTATTCTGTTGGATTTATGACGTTTTAAATTTTACTAATTGTAATTAGATTATGTCATATGTAAGAGGTGGAACTTAAACTAGGCGTGTCAAAGAAATTTCTGATAACGATTTCCATTTTGGTATTAAAACAGCGAGACCATTATTCTTATAAGTCTTTTTCCATAGAGAAGTTACATGAATTTAAGAAAGACCATTATATTAAAAGTGGGCGTTAAAAATGGTAGTGTCACCACTCATTTTCCTTTATAACAACAATTTTAGCTATGAAGCTATATTAGCCAAATTTTGGAGTCATACATCTAGCTCTGTCGACATTGTACGGAGAAAATATTGGTTGATTTTTATATAAATATTTTACTGGGCACATATTTAAACAGTTTTTGGAAAAACCTGTTTTTTTAAACAAGATTCCTGTGACATTTTATCAATCTACAACTCTGCATTTAGACGTATTTTATTCGATGTTAGATGTTTATCGTGGTGCTGTTGCATTGAAAGCTAAAAGTCTTTTCTTGATAAACCGATTTAGTTTATTTGCAACGCCAAATATATTTAATGTCTTAGACATATTCTAGCAATATTTATGCTCCTATCTTTTTCCGTTCCACTGCTACAGCTCTTTAAACAGACAGATGTTTGGATATAGCTAGATCTTTCTTAAATGAAACCAGGACTCAGAAAATTTATACTTTATTTGGTCTAAAATTAATATTTTGACGAGCTACAAACGAAATGACAAAATGATTATACCGCCAGTTTTTTGGTGATGTTTATAAAAAGTAGTTTTATTTAAAAATATGTTCTTCAAAAATTTATATTGAAAATAATCCAGTATTCTTTATGATTTCATTAACAAAATTAGCCAAATTTATCATTTACTAAGAAAAAATTTTTACCTACCCTCAGAATTCCCATTTTTGTTGTGTGATTTTATGTCACATAATTTAGGTGCAAAAATCCAACATCATGCTTCGAAATAGAAAATCGCTGTAATTTTTGTGTGATTAGTCTAATATAGCACATATATGTATCTAGTGGTTATGTATTTGCATTGCTTTAAGAAAAAGTAAGTAAGTCTGGTAAAATTGTAAATATCAAAACTTCTGAGTGCTGTCGGAAACACAGTATGTCGATCACGATATTTTAAAATTGTGCAGGAGAGAGTGAGGCTTGATAACATTTCGAATTTATAACTAAAAAAATATATTTTTTGTCTAGAATACAAAACAAAGTTTTTTTTGTCTGTCTGTCTGTCTGTTTGTCTTTCAGAAAGCGATTAACTCAAAAACTAAAAATAGTTTTTATAAAATTTAGCACATAAGTACCTGAATGCCTCGGTAAGCATACATGTCACCTTTTTTTTGAAATAATATTGAATTTCTAACAGAAATTAAAAAAACAAATGGACATATCAAATTTTTCTAAAATGGTACTAGAGGGTAAGTAAAATATAAACGGATGAGAGTGAGAAATATAATAAAAATTTTAATAAAAATTTATCTAAAAATGAGCACAATACAAAAACTTTTTTGGGACCGGTGTAAACTAGTATGTAATTATTATTATTATTAATTTTATATTTAGTACTTTTATATAAAACTAGCGAACCCCCTGCACACTTCGTAGTGCAAAAAAAAAATAAAAGAATCAATTCGAATTCATTTAAATCAGTGTTCTTTAAAATTGCTATAACTCATGAATCAATACACATACAGAGACCGTTTATACATAGAAACCTTGGTATTGATGTCACCCTTCATATGAACTTTGAGAAACAAAATCGGTTCACGCATTCCAAAGAACATCAATTACTAACACAATGCAACTTATTTTTATATACATATATAAGATTATGGCTACTTACAATATATGAAAAATTTTTAAGAATTTTAAAACAATTTTTTACGAAATCTTTTTTAATAAAATAATTTTAATTTGATATTTTTAACTATTATTTAACACTAGAAAAGCCTGGCGTACGTTGCTACGCCCCTTAATGAATAAAAATGCATTCTGAATTTTAATTGAATATCAAGTGCAAAAAGCTAAAAATTATAACTTTTTTTAATTGGCATGGCACTGCCCCCATTTCTAATCAGGAAATTATAGTCATGAAAATTCAATATGTGTGCAAAGTTTCACAAAAATCGCTCGACAGAAAGTACCTCAAAATTATAACTTTTTTTGGCCGTGGCCCTGCTCACTTTTCTAATCACGAAATTATAAAGTCATGACAGCTCAATATGTGTGCAAAGTTTCAGAATAATCAGTCCAGTGCAAGTACCTCAAAATTATAACTTTTTTATGGGCGTGGCCCCGCCCACTTTTATTTTCACGAAATTATATAGTCATGACAGCTCAATATGTGTGCAAAGTTTCAGAATAATCAGTCCAGTGCAAGTACCTCAAAATTATAACTTTTTTATGGGCGTGGCCCCGCCCACTTTTATTATCACGAAATTATAAAGTCATGACAGCTCAATATGTGTGCAAAGTTTCAGAAAAATCGGTTAAGTGCAAGTAGCTAAAAATGATAACTAATTTTTTATGGGCGTAGCCCCGCCCACTTTTTTCCACGACTCCCTGGTATGTGTACAATAACTTGCCAAAGTTTGAGTCCGATCGGTTTGACACTTTCGGAGTCTAGAGCTAACACACACACACACACACACACACAAACACACACACAGAGTTTCACTTTTATATATATAGAAGATATAGATTTTTCTTAAAAACAATGTGCCGTTTGAACTATAAAAAAATTCTTTTCCAAAAGCAACCCTTGCCGTAAAAATTTTATACATATACGTTCTCCATAAATACATTAACAGGCCTTCATAAACTTCCCAAGAACCAAGATATCAATCTACATGTTTTTTTCCCTCTACTGTCTGTCTTTGTCTTCTTCATTGTTAACTGATTTAACTTTTTAGTACCAAATGACCCTAATCCTGGGTATTGAATAAACAAATCATTCTACAATACAATTTCTTTAAATGCAATCACAAACCATAGAGAGCGAAAACATTTGCAACCACGGTCAATAACGACAACAAAAACAACAACAGCAAAAACAATTGCTTTGTAATGTCATTATATTGAGCGATGGAAACTGATGATGATGATGACAACGACAAACTTCAATGTACAATTTTAAAAGGGAAAAAAAAAACAAAAATATAAAACGCAAATAAAATTAAAAATAAATTTTTAAGGAAAGGGAAAGGGGAACTACAAAAAATTCTTACTAGAGATTAAATAACCATGATAGTCCTCATTTATAGCCTAACATATGAGTATCATCAGAGGCAACATTAGCCAGCTAGTGCAACCAAAGCGTATTTACAAGCATAAAATGCAAAATAAAGCTAATTCATTTAACCACTTGTTGCTTAAAGAGCAAAAAAAAAGAAAAACAAAAAATATATATTTAAAGGAAAACAAAACCGAACAGCAGCAGCAGCAGTAGTAGTTGAAGTTTGAAAAGGAGCTACAAACTGGAACAGAAAGGAGACAGAAAATAAAAACAATGATTCTAAGGAAAGAAACAAAAATAAAGAAATTTAAAAATCGTTTTAAAACATTGAATAAAAGTTAAGTAAGTAAATGCTTAAATGTGGTTAACAGCCAACTAATTTAGCAGTGTTACCATAGAGCAAAAAATAATTGAACGATAATAAACACGTTTGATACCAACTATTAGTTATTCGTTCAGGCAAAAAGCACTTCCTGAAAGGAAATATTTTTAAAAGTGCTTTTTTAATTTAAAAAGGGACCAAGAAATACATATATTTTAATTTTTTAAAATTCGAAGATGTGTTTTGGAAATTTTCTAGTTTACTAATTTTCTTTTACTTCTAAATGTGTATTCATAAATTTAGTTTTATATATCCAAGATTTATATATATTACAAAGTACGATATTTTTTTATTAATGCTATCATATAATAATTAAAAACGTTTAAAAATGTGTGTGTTTAACTCAAATATTGGTGTTCGAATATAGAAATATTTTTACTAAATTACAGAAATAAGTGTAGTTAAGTTAATTTTTTTTAAAAATGTAATAAAGAAAATTTTTTGATAATATTCGAAAATTCGAACTTAAGTTCGAAAATTTTCTATACTCTACAGGTATTATTCAAACATTTGTTTTGAGCAAAAATTACAAAATTATCTTATAAAGCATCGTTTTTGCTTTGTTATCGATGTTCGAAATTCAAAATATTTCACTAACATTAGTTTAAAAGATTATTTTTTTATTGTGTTACTTAATGTTTTTAAACTTTACTATAAATTTATAGTAATAATACACAATGGCAACATTGCTACCCATCAACTTAAGCAAAGTAGAGTTAAAGGCACACTTTAAATCCCCAAAATGAAATTGCTGGAATAATGCGGCTGTGGCAGAATTAATTTTTTTTCTTTTGCTATTACTGCTGATTTCACTGATGCTGAAGATGCTGCTAGTGTTGGCCATCCTTATAAGAAGCTTGAAGAGACCTAACAGGAAAAAAACACTACAACGAAACGAAAATATATTCAACGACAACAATAACAAATATATTGTATGCCAAAGAATGGCGGCATTTAAGCTTAAGCCATTGCAATGAATTCATCGTTGACATATCTCGTTAATTTAATTTCTTATAGTAGTATGGTATGGAACACATACTATATACTGCAGCAGCTACAGCTACAGTAACATCGTCATCAAACTACAACAACATCAATGGTGTGGACATAAGCAAAAAATCCAGAAAGAAAAAAATATACAAGGAGCAAAAACAAATCCATAGACAATAAGCAACAACAAACACAAACTCTACATACTTCACATACAAAATTGTACGTTATAACCACATGCCGCCGCCGACATACGCGATACAATCCCAAGTATGAAATAAAAATGTATTCCTGTGCACTGACACACACTGTGTATATACAACAGTGCCAAATAAACCAAAAACCAACCACCAAAGCTTGATCTCAGTTTAAGGCTGAAAGAGTAAAAAACTATACGAAATAAGAAATCTTTTAAACTCAATTTTACTACTTGCTACACTACAAGACTTTGAAAAGTATTTAACATAAATCTGCAATTGGACTCGGTCAAGAACTGTTTACGGTTTCAGAAATCTTGACACAATTGAGCAAATATTTTACCAGCACAAAAAATTTTATAATAAATGGATCCATTATTTATTAAAAGAATCATTACTATAGTTGTTTACATTAAACTTTAAATATTTTGTTTCGTCCAATTGACGGACTAAGTCTAACCTTAATAGGTCTAACCACTTCACAAGTTCGTAAATAGACCCTAAATAACGCCGTTTGTTCGCTGAGATGGCTTTGTAGCCACTATATATACAAAAAATATTTGAGAGTATGGAGAGAAAGCAACTCTAGGTTTCACGATATGATCCTACTTAATAATTTTCTCTAAGATTCACAAATGTTACAGGTGTATGACAAATAACCGTTTAGCTTACATTGATCCGGATTGATGCAATAAAGTGAAAAGTGGTCCTCCCAGGTCCTAAATATGAAGTTTTATTTTTTTTTATTTAGGGATAGCATTAAATCAATACATTTATCTCTGATACATAATTTTTTTTTACAAAAATCCACAACTAGCCAATATTTCTCTCAGTGCCTTATTTTCAAAATATCACAAAGAACAAGAAAATAAAATATCGTACAGAGTTAAAAAATGGTTGATCTTAAATACTCATCGCTGTGTCTTGTAAAATGAAAAAAGTTTTATTTTAAAACTGTCCATTCTTTTATTTGTACTAACAATTTTTTGTTGTTGCTGATGTTGTTTATTTTTCCTTTAAACTTTTATTCTGCTTGATGTTGTTTTTGTTTTATATTTTTTCTCGTTTGGTATTTCTTTACGAATGGTATGCAAAATAGCTGAAAGGATGTTTTCTGCTTGATACTATTGTTGTTGGTGCTACAGTTATTGCAATGGTTCTTTACGTTATTTAAAAAAAAAACAAAGTCTTTGTATAGAATTGGCAGGAATTCTTTTTTATTTTCTACATTTGCTACAATAAATTTTGTCAAACGAATTGTTTTGTTTCTGTTGGTTGTTTGATATTTTATTGTATTTGTATATATTTTGTGCAGTTTTTGTTGCAAGGGTTTATGTTTGGTGTTGTTGTTGTTAGTTTTTTTAGCTTGTTGTATTTCTGTTTAAAACATCCTTTTATTTATTTGCTGTCATCATGTTGATCATGTTATGTTGGCTGATGTTTCCTGTAGTTTGTTCGAGAGCAGAATGAAAAATACTTTTATAGATTTTCAGTTTTCAAAATACTTGAGAGTTTTTTTTTGTTTTCTTTTGGGGGCCTCTTTGAATTTTGTTTTAAGTTTCAGCCTTGAATGTCAATCAATTTTATTTATTATCAAATATGTTGGGGGGCACAAAAAGAGAAAATAAAATTTGATGCATAATCAAGTTAATTTTAAGATAAAAAATAAAATAATATTATCAAGTAAAGGTGTTCAACTATCTTAAATCTATGGTAGTTTTAAGAAATATTCTCAACAGGTGTATGAAATGGTTAAGTTTACCATTTTTTTTAGTCTATTAGGATCTACAGTCAGTATTTAATAATCTCAGCAGGTTTTTTTTAAAAATTTGGCTATTTTATTCTTTGTTTTAATCTTCACGCAACCTTTGCGAATGTAATAAATAGGCATTAAATCGCTCTTCCTTGGTGGCTTCTTGAACTAAGATATTTAGATAGTCCCTTCTAAATTAAAAAGGCACCAACAAATTGGTTATATATCGTCTCTGCTCCAACGTGATCGGCAATGTGACAATTTATTTTGAGTTTTATTTAATTTAAAATAGTCTAAAGGCGTTAAATCGCACGATCTAGGCGGCCAATTGACCGGTCCCGAACGTGAAATAAACATTCACCGAACTCGTCTCTCAATAAGTTCATTGTTAAGCGTGCTGTGTGGCATGTGGCACCGTCTTGTTGAAACCACATGTCATGCAAGTCAAGCCCTTGCATTTTAGGCAAAAAAAAGTTGGATATCATCTCACAGTAGCGCTCACCATTCACAGTTAGGTTACGGTTCGCATAATCTTTGAAGAAGTACGGTCCAATGATGCCACCCATAAACTGCACCAAACTGGGACTTTTTCTGGATGCATTGTTAGCTCTTGCAATGCTTCTGGCGGATTTTCACTCCAAAATCGACAATTCTGCTTATTAATGTACCCATTGAGCCAAAAAGGAGCTTCCTGGCTGAACACAATTTTTCGATAAGAAGCTCGCGATGAACTTTCTTAACAGAGCCCGAATTTTGATAATAAAATTCAATAATTTGCAAGCGTTGTTCGTTTGTAAGGCGATTCATGGTTAAATTATAGACCAAACTGAAGATGTTTGATAGTGAAACAAAACACGAAACGTGCGTCAGCTGTTTAAGCCAGTGTTGCCAAAAAGATAATAGCTAAAAAATCACCCAATAGTATAGAGGACACTTTTTACCTGCCTCAGTTGAAATAAAACAAATAGATGGCCGTTGCTACCACTGGCTTATAAAGGACATCAAACAGTGATTTGTTTACTATGCAGATTCCTTTATAAATTTTGTTAATTTGAAATGCTTTAATATCGCTAGAAATAATTCTCATCGCTGAACAATATACTAAAAATTGTGCACAAGTCAAAAGACCCAAATTAAGCCATGACTTTGAAAATAAATGTAAAATATTTGCAATAGTTTCTTTGGTGTAAAAAATTTCAAACAAAATGAGGCATAAATACGAAACAAAATTGCCACATTTTACAACCGTATGATGCCTTAATCTCTGTGTGAAAATACACCGAATCAAACAATCAATAGCAATAATATATTAGAAATGTTTTAAGGAAATTTTTTTCCTCATAAATAAATTACTGTTATTTTGCCACAAAAAGAGTATTTCATTACACTAAACTTTTAGTACAGATGCGAAAAAATTCATGTTAAAACAAAAGGATTTTTTTATAAAAATTTTTTACTAACAAGTAGAGTCCAGTCCGTTTTGCTAGCTTCAATAAAGCATTGAATTCATTAATAATACCTGCCACCTTTTGTTAGATATACAATGAATATCATAAATACTATTTCATTCATGTGAGCGTATCCCTTATTCTTCTCCGATCCTTGCCATATTTGTTTTAGGAAATTGTCATCAAAATTAGCTCGTTCTAAGTTTAATCCAAATAGGGATCACAGTTTTCCAGAATAGATAGTAAATGTATTTTTTGGTAAGGGGAAGAGTCAATACACAGACCTTATAGCCATATCTGCAGATATGCCTTTAAACACATTATAATCTACCTTCATTTCATACTATCCCATTATTGGAAAGAATTACATATATAGTTTTTATTAAAATGTCTCAAACCAGAATTTATTGTTCGTAAAAGAGCAGATCACATATATATTATCTGTTTATATCACATTTTTAAATTTTTTCATTAATTATGTTCATCTTTACAGGTGATTTGTAAACAAAACTAAAAGACATAGAAACTTGCGGCTTGCGGCATTTGAAAGAGCGTTCTTTTTCCTATAAGAATCACTCAAAAAGTAAAAAAAAAAAATTTCGGCGCAGAGGTCCCTTTTCGTGGATCAGGTCATATAAGTTTTTTGTGATACCACACTCTCCCTGTACCGATCCATAACATTTTTAGTTAAAATGAGATAAAAGTCAAACACAAAATAATTGTATTATTTTTATGTGAAAGGTACTTTGTCCATTATTTGTATCCAGCCCATTTTAGGCTCAGCTGTGAATGTTGTTAAATATTATAATACAAATAGACCTATCAAGTTAGCTATTCTCCAATTTGAGATAAAAGTGAAACTCTGTGTGTGTGTGTGTGTGTGTGTGTGTGTGTGTGTGTGTGTGTGTGTGTGTGTGTTAGCTATAGACTCCGAAACTGTAAAACCGATCGGGCTGAAACTTTGGTAAGTTGTTGTACACATACCAGGGAGTGTTTATGGGTGGAAAAAAGTGGGCGGGGCCACGCCCATAAAAAATTAGTTATCATTTTAAGCTACTTGCACTTGACCGATTTTTCTGAAACTTTGCACACATATCGAGCTGTCATGACTTAATAATTTCGTGATAAGAAAAGTGGGCGGGGCCACGCCCCTAAAAAATTTTTAATTTTGAGGTACTTGCACTGGACCGATTTTTCTGAAACTTTGCACAGATATTGAGCTGTCATGACCTTATAATTTTGTGATTAAAAAAGTGGGCGGGGCCACGCCCATAAAAAAAAAGTTATAAGTTTGAGGTACTTGCACTGGACCGATTTTTCTGAAACTTTGCACACACACTAAGCTGTCATGACTTTACATTTTCGTGATTAGAAAAGTGGGCAGTGCCACGCCCATAAAAAATAGGTATTATTTTGAGGTACTTGCACTGGACCGATTATTCTGAAACTTTGCACACATATTGAGCTGTTATGACTTTACAATTTCGTGATTAGAAAAGTGGGCAATGCCACGCCCATAAAAAAAGGTATCATTTTGAGGTACTTACACTGGACCGATTTTTCTGAAACTTTGCACACTTATTGAGCTGTCATGACTATACAGTTTTGTAATTAGAAAAGTGGGCAGTGCCACGCTCATAAAGAAAAAGTTATAGTTTTTAGCCTTGCACTTGATATTCGATTAAAATTTAGAATGCGATTAAAATTCATGAAGGGGCGTAGCAACGCGCGCCGGGATTGGCTAGTTTGAGATAAATTAAAACAGTGGGCTTTTAAAATTGATTTGAAAGTGGGCGTGGTTTTTATTTCAATAAAACCCAACGTAGATCATGACAAACATTTGAAAGAAGAAAAAAAAATGCGAGATCAGCCGTTCTTATGTGATGCAATAACCAACGAACTACATTAAACTAATATTTACTTCTTTAGTAGGTCATCAAAAACTAATTTTTGGAAATAATTTTTGAGAAAGAAATTAACTGCCTGCTCAACGATGTCGAAAGAAAACCCAAGCGAAATTTCATTCCTACAAATACGTTGAAAACAAAACCAAATTTTTAGTTTTTGCTGTTGTTTTCAATATATTTGTACGAATGAAATTTCGCTTGGGTTTTCTTTCGACATCGTTGAACAGGCAGTTAGTTTTATTAGTTGATATATGATATATCGGTGTATGAAAAATAATAATACAATAATTATAACTTTTAAAACATCTTATTTTGTTTTTATATAAACCGGCATTATTAAGACATCATATTGGTTTAAATTCGCTGCTTATTATGAATTAAATAAATCTTTTACTATTTTTGCAACCACATGACACACGTTTTGATTTGTGTAAATTTTGCAATTTTTATTATCAGCAAAAAAGTTAAAATTTCTTATGAACTCCTTCAGTTTGTTACAATATATGATCAAAAAATATAAATATATTTCTTGTGTCTAATGCACATAAATTACAGTCGTGTTGGAATTACAACAGTTTTAGATTTCACATTTTTTTATTATTATTATGTTGTAGTGCACATTTGAAATATTTCATAATTTTTGTGGGCTCTACGGTATTTTTTTTTGGTGTCTAAAGTATGTTATTTTCATGACATTTATGAAGTTCATTAGTTTCATGTTAATAAAACATACAGAGGAGAAAAAAAACTAATATATAAAAGCCAAACATTTTTGTACGGCATTTAGGCAGACAAACATATATTGAAAACAAAAAGTTTCAGAAATATTGTTTTCATTTCTAAAATTTTTATGAGCATTAGGTGAAATAATGATGTTAACCTTTTGCAAAGAGGTGAAACATAAACTATAAGGGCAAAAAAAAATATTTTATTGCATTAAGTTAAAAAAAAATAAATGTAAAAAATATAAATGTAAACCAAATTTTGAAATACACTTAAGTTTTAATTAAATGTCATACACTTTCACTTTTGACATCCATCAACTAGCTAAACGGTTTTTAATTCTATATAAAGTTGTCTTTAATTAAATTGAAATTAATCATTCAAAATGTATTCATGGAGTACTTTTCTCTTCTTACAAAACTAATGATTTCCTAGTTAAATATTTTACGCTTTCTTTTCTCTAATATTTGTTTGTTTGTATTATATTATAGTAGCCAGCAATTATTAACTCATTTTAGCCAACACATCACAAGAACTGTTACACGATTTCATATTCTTTCATATGATGTGATTAAACTACTACCACATTGTTGCAAAGTTGACATAACTTGGTTTTTTATGATCCATACTAATATGTTTGTTTAAATTAAGTCTGTAGTTTTTATTATTCGGATCTAGACTGAAAAAATACTAAACAGAATTTTCAATACAAAGTCATTTTCTAAAAAACATAATAACAATTTTAAAAGCTAAAGTAGAAAAAACATATCACATACTTTACAGCAGCAGGTATTTTTTCAACCTCCACTCAATGTAGTACAAATGTAAACTGATAATATTTTTGCCAGATTAAAATAGGCATTATTTTAATAAAGTAACTTACAATCTTAATGACAATTTAACAGTACGGATATATAAATATACAGTTAAAGCTCCACAGCCAGAAAACTTTGGTAGACAATGATATATCTTGGTGCCTTATTTTGATGGTTTCTGCGGGAAGATGAGGACATTAGTTTTCTTATCTTATATATAGGGTTAGTCAAATTTTATCCCAATAAAAATTTATTTCTTTTAACCTAATACTAAGAGAAATCTCTTGAGTTATGTATTTCAGTCCCTCTGTCCGTCTGTACAGCCGTAGCGAAAAACAAGGAACAAGAAATACATAGCCCTCGCTCCTTAGACAACTGCATTTACCTGTGACATGTTAAGTAAACCGTCAAAAACTCAACATAGTGCTTATACTTTAGTCATATTATGGCCCATGGTGCCGGTAGCCACCATACATTGTGGTATTAGTCTTCCATAATTAATTCTTGATCATGAAAGTAACACCAGCTTATTAGCTAAGTCTCAAAAAGGTTACCAAGATAGAAGCAGCTAAATACAACTAACACGATTTTTTTTTTAATTTACAAAGAAAAATCTGTGTGGTAAGGAAAAAAAGGCTTGATCAAGACAATAATAGCATGTGTCCACGCACATTCATTTTTTAAATAACTTAATTGAATTACCCTGTTTCCACGATATTTGCCTAATTTGATTTGACAGTTCCTCTTCGTGCTTTTTTTATTTAAATTATCGTTTTGTTTTTTTTGCGGTGAAAATTAAAAAATATAAAATTTTATATAGAAAATTATAATTTTTTTATCAATGGAGGCAAAAAGTAAGTAATAATAGTAATAATATTGTAAACTTATAAGAAATGTATGAAAATAATATAATTTTTTTTTAATTACTAGAAAATAGATAAAGTGCAAGAAAATAGGACTAGTGCAGCCAGCAAACGCTATAAACATAATTTCGTCTCATCCAATGATTGTGATGTGGCCAATAGTCTTCTAGACATAACAACTTTCTTTAAAATTTTTTTCTTTGCTTCCATTTTATTTTTTATAAATGAAATTTATTTTTTTTTTGTTTTGCTTTTTGCTTTGCTTTGATTTCTTTGAAAGCTGGATATGATAAACTACCGATAAAAATTAGAAAAGACACTGATATTATAATTCGAATGGTAATTCTAAATGAATTACTCACAAAAATAGTAATTTGTTTTGAAAATTTTGCATGAGAAAATTATGTAATTCGGTTCGTAATTCGGCTTTGACTTATGAATAAGACATCGAATTACGAATATCGTTGCTATAAAACTACATCTTGAAAAAGTTTAAAATTTAAGATGGCCTTCGAAACAAAATGGAGGATTTCCTATTTTTTTAAAGTGATCAAAAATGATATCAAATTATAGGACTTAAGTCGAGTAATAGTAATATTTCAATTTGAAGAAATTTTATATTCAAAATGGCGTCAGATACAAAATGGCAAATTACATCTTCATCACTAGTAAAGTATTGGGTAAGACAAAAAAGTTTAAAATCCCAAATTCCCACCACCACATATACATTTCTCATATTTTTTTACCCTCTCATAAATGGTACCAATTATGTGTATGACTTGAGTAGTACACGGAGCAAACAATAACGGTTGTCAGTACCAAAATTGTTCTAAATGCATAGTTTAGTTGTGACAGTAGAATTTAAGATTTTAATTTCATTTTGGAATATTAATTTATAGTCAATACTAAGAAAAAATTATTCTTGCATTTGCGATTTTTAAACCACAAAAGAAAGTTTTGATGCAAGAACTTCACCATTCGACTGGCAATGAATTTTATTGTCTGTATTCTAGGTGTAGACAATATTACAAATTGAAGAAATTTAAAACTCAAGATGGCGTTATGTCGATCAACCACCTTCTATATGTCATGTATTATATGGCTTCTTGAATAAAACGGCTGGAATACGCTGCATATTAAATAAATTCCATACTCAAGATAGTGTGCAGATATTGACAAATTAAACATTATTTTCAACAGCCTACATAACAAAAACAATAATAGTGCTTGAAAAGTAGTTCAGATTGAAAAAGCTCAAATTAAAGATGGCGCCCGAAACAATATATTGGATTAAATATGTATTTGATTAAGCCGCCGAATATGGTTGTCAAATAAAAGGGTTTGATAAATAGAGTACACAGTACCCAAACAAATTGCACGATGGCTGAAACAAAATGGCGGATAGAATTTTTTTTAAAATTGCTATTTACAATGTATCAATTTTTGATGCACTTTTGGGAAAATGTGGCTGGTCCAGCAATTAAGTGTATATGCAGCTCAATGTTAAGATATCATATACCTTGAAAGAAATAGTTTGAGTGATATAATAACAGATCGTAATGTTATTAGATCTCTTGAATCATGTTATTGAATTCATACAATGGGTCTTTGTCAAAGGAAAAACACATATGTCTTAACTAACTACTGCGAAAATGATATTTGAATATGAATATTTTAAACAAATATTAGGAAAACAATACACTACAATTAATTTTTACAAAGAAGATAAAAAAAACAAATTGTTAAACAAAATGTTGTTTGTACTTAATTGAAATCTTGCATAAATTTTTTATAATAATTTATAGCATAATCTATTAGTCAGACGTTTGCTGACGTTTGTGACTATACGCTATGAGAGCTTTCACTGTTTCACTTTTTTCTAACAAACTTTTGCTCTGTTCTCCTTTTCAACAAATGTAAAGAGGTCAGCTTAAAGTTAGAAAAAAGAAAATATGAAACATTTTATTTGTAAGAGAATTAAAAACAGTCTGACAACAGTTTATATAATGTCATGATTGATGAGTACTTTGCATGTTGACAAAATAATTTTTTTCTATTTACTTTACAAACATACATCTGTTTTTTCTTCCAAATCATTTGTACATATAAACAAATGAGACACACACATACATAGAAGATGTTTAAAAGAGTTGACTGAACAATAGACTAAAACTGGTAGCAACTTTTACGCTTTTAACAAAAGGTGCAGAATGATGACACAAAAAAAAATCAAGATAAATGATATTTTAATGCTAAATGGTGTAGAGATAAAATCTGTTTAATAAAAAACTTTTATTGTCTATGAGATTCATTGAACTGTGGGCATTTCATATTCATACGTTTTTTAATAAGTTAGTCAATTAATATGTTAATGCTGTTGATTTGATTTTTTAATTTAGCAAACAAAAAAATAAAACATTTTTTTTTGTTCATTATATCTTTATTAATTTGAAAATATAAAAAAGTAAATTTCTTTTTGATAAAAAAAATTAATTTGAAAAAAAAAAATATTATTTGCTAAGGAGTTTGCTTGAGAAGAAACAAAGTTTGCCAACCTCACTTTTCGGTTTGTTAGAAAACATTTTTTTTTAAATTTATGGATTTTATTTTTCGAGAAAACAGCATAATTATGAATATTGTTTAATTAAAAATTATGTGGTATTTCGTATGCATGCAAAACAAACCTGAATTAATCAGAACAATAAATTTTGGACATTTAGACCATTTTACATTTTAGGTATGAACTTATTCTTAGTAATGTCGATTTGAACAAGATTTTTTATAACTATCATATATGATTTGAGTCACTAATAATCAATATGGTACTTTGGAGGGTAACCATCTGTCACTAAAACTCAGTATTGGATAGACGACAAAGTTTAAACACACATATGTATTTTGCAATCGCTATAATAATGTCGAATTTTATGTTTAAAAAAGATGTTTAGCGGAGAAAACGGATAACCTTCCCTCGTTTGAAGAAAATGGCTGTTGAAAGTTATCGATTATTGTTAGAAGCTTATGATCAACATACACCAACTCGAGAATTTTGTGAACGATAGATTGCGCGATTCAAAACTAGTGATTTCGCCACAGAAGACAAGGAGAGGCCTGGTCAGACGAAAAAGTTTGAAGATGAAGTATTAGGAGAATTATTGGATGAGTATTATTATCTAATGCAAAAAGAACTTACATTATTATTGAGATTCACATAACAAGCTATTTTCCTTCACATAAAAGTATTGTGATTCATTCAAAAGCAAGGAAATTGGGGCATATAAAAATTGAAGTTCAGAGACTTTTATATGAATATATTATGATAAACCCAAGCGTGAAAAGTCATATATAAAGCCCGGGAAACTAGCCAAATCAACGCGGAAGCTAAATATCCATAACGTTGTGATAACGCTCTGTATTTGATGGGATTAGAAGTTTGTTTTGTATTACGAGTTATTTAAATCGAGTCAGACGATCATTGCAAAACTATACCGAAAATAATAGCTTCGTTTGAAGAGAGTAATAAAGGAAAAATTACCAGAATGTTTAACAAGATACGAGGCCATAATCTTCCATCATGACAACACTCGGCCAGTGGACCTATGGAAAACAGTGGACCTTACTCTTTTCTACCATTATTTATCTTAATCGATGCAGAACGCTTTTACTTGAACATGCTTCACTTTAGAATAGGGTATCAGAAATTGGCTTGCTTCATTCTTTACTTAAAAACCGGAGCAGTTCTTTTGGCGCGGAATATGCTAACGCAAGATGGAAAAAATTAGTGTCCAACAATGAACAATACTTTGAATAATATATCAATTCATTTTCGACATTATTAAAAACAAGTAAGAGTGCTATATTCGGCCGTGCCGAATCTTATATACCCTTCACAACGTGTAATCATGCAATGACAGTAGTTTGTATTACCATTCATCCCATATGAAATACGTACATACATAAAAAAACATACATATATAAAAACATCCCATTGTAAAATTAATAATTAGCGTATGTATGTTAAACAAAATAAATAAAAAAAAAACTTTTAAAAAAATTAAAAAAAAATAATTAAAATATGTAAAATTAAAAAAAAATTAAAAAAAATTAAAAAAAAATAATAATAAAAATATAAATAATATTATAAATAAAAAATAAAAAAAATAAAAAAATTAAAAAAAAAAAAATTAAAAAAAAAATATATAAAAAAAATAAAAAAAATTTTTTTTGGCGCAGCTGGGTTTCGATGCCAAGTTTACTCTAACCAGTACACACGTTTGTTTGTATGTATGTTGTTGTTGTAATGTTGTTTTTGTGAAAAAAAAATCGAGGTGGTCGTGGATTTTTGCCCATATCTCAGTTGTCTATGTACCGATGTTTCTGATTTTCAATACCCATTTACTCTCAAATATTTCTGATATATAATACATCACCCGGGTCCAAGCGATTTCGGGGAGCTTCAAAAAGTTGATTTCAACATAAACACGGACAGTCGGTCAGACGGACGGGGTCGGAAATGAAAATTGTAGAAATTTCACACGGAATGACAAACCTATATATACCCTTTTTCACTGTGTGAAGGGTATAAAAACCAAAAATTTAAGTAATATATTTTAACATTATTTTATGTTAAATTTATTTTTTTATTTTTTCCTTTTTTATGATTTTTCAACATTATGGAATGTATGTAGGCACATTCTTGAAATTTTAAAAAAGATTTGTTTTGTATTAAAAATTGTTGATTTTACTTATACAACACATTTAAAGTTGAAAAAAAGTGTATATTTCATGTTCATACATTAATACAAATGTTGAGTTAAAAAAAGTTTAAGCGCGACTAAATTTATACGTTGAATATTTTTGTTACAAAAAATTAAGAAATTCCAATTTATTTTTCAATTAATATAAAAACTGTGAAACATAATTTACATTAAATTAAATAAAATATTTATTTCTAATTTTTTTATAGAAAAAATATAATGAATGGTTGTGTGCTTATCCGGGTATGTCGTTTGTTTGGTTAAAAGGTAAGTTGTAACTATTTTAAATTTTTTTTAAATATAGTTTTTTAAATGTTCACTGATAAAAAGAAAGGCCCTAACTCTTATTTTTTACAAAATTGAGTTTTTCAGTGATTTTAATACATTTCACACAAACACATTTGGACACAAACATTTAGTGCAATAGTATTAAAAATAACAGTTTTACAAGCAATTCTAGCAAATAAATTATTGTGTGTTTCTATTACTTTTTTGCCTTCCTGTAAAGTTACAATTATTTGAGATAGGACCTTTCTACCTGTGACCAACGATATTTACAATTAAAAGTCGATATCGAACAAGATATTAAAATTATATCCAACTGAACTAGAGAAACATAACCCGCCATCTTGTTTAGATAACCATCTTCAATTTTAAACTTTTTCATAATCTACTGTATTCTAGTATCCAATTATCTTCATTAGATACCAATATGTTGTTGGTTAAAGGGTATTATTTGCAATTACTGTATTTGACTCATAAACAAATTTTTGTAGTGGCGGCCATTATTAGTTTTACTATTTTGTCTTTTAATCTACTGTATTTAGCAAGTCATTCCGTTTTCCCTTGATATTTATTCACTCTTAGTCTTTCGTCTATTAAAATGTTAATTTGTCTGTAAAAAATGTGTGAAAGAAAGGCGGTTGTGTTTTTGTTTGCTTATATCTCAGTATATTTCAGCCTGACTTTGCTCGTTTGGAAAACCAATTTACTCCCGAATATTTCCGAATTTTTAATATTACATACGGGCATATGAAACATATGAATGATTCAAAAAGTTGATTTAAACAGACACACGGACAGACATATAGGCAAACATTGCCTAATCAACTTCTGCATTTCTAAGTGTTTAGAAAGTATTTACTTTATGCGATCGAAAATCAATCTGGCATAATATCCCCATGGCACCATATAAGAAGGCTATAGCAAATTACATAATTTTCATTACCCCTTCATTCTATAGACCTGTTATAACGCATTTGTCTTAAGTCTTTTGATTTCAAATCAGAAAATGTTTTTTCCTATAGTTTGCAACATGTTGGGAAGCATTTCTCAACAACGTTTCTGCAACCCACAATAATTACTTACTGCCTACTTTGAATAGTTTTGAAGTTGAAATACCAAAATCCAAAAACCCAATAAAAATATATGTAAGCATATACACAAAGCGGTTAATTTAAAACCACAAAAATAATAATTTCTACATATTAAGAAAATAGCTATTTAAACGAAAAAACTTCCTGCTTTTACATAGTGGCGATATTTTTGGAAATAAAATTATTTCTACCATCAAAGTTCGTTGAAAAAAACCAATAAGGCTTTCAAGAAATTTATCTAAAACTATAAATGCTTTTTACTCAGTTTTATTTCCCTTCAGCTCTTGGTTAAATAAAACCAATATCATGTAGAATATTTATCTAATTCTTAATATTCGTAAAACATGTTGAGAAATTTTTCATTTACCAAAATTTCATTAGAACCGAAAATAAAAATTTCAGATATTTTTAATATGGCAAAAAAGCAAACCCAGCAAAAAGCTTTTTAACAAAATAAAATATGCACCTTATATTCCTTTTAAAGCATTATCTAGAAAAAATTGTTTTTCTACTTTTAGGCTACAGAAAAAAAATTTAACAAAAACAAATCTACAAACTCTTACTGACTCATAGAGAAAACTGCCGTATTAAAACGGTAAAATGCATAAAGAACCTCTTGTATCAAATAACCTTGTGCAAGTTTAAACATGTATTTTTCATTTAATACTCTGGCATTTGAATGTGCAAGGAGGACTATAACAAAAAAAAAATGTACAAAAAATTGGAGAAGCTTTAGAAAAAAAAACCAAAGAAACATATTTAATTTACAGCATTTCCTACTAAAAATTTTTTTTCTCATTTTGCTGATGCTTTTTTTTGTTTTGTGTTGTGTTTTTTCAAATGTTCACTTGAAACACCAACATCATCATATCCATATGGTCGGTCAGTGGCGGACATTGATGTTGCAAGTGAAAAAAAACAAAAAAATTGGAAACGAAAAAAAACTAACCAACTAAATGCTCAGCTAAATACGGTATTTAAGTCGGAAAATTGAACACTCTTAGTTAAGAACGCCACAAAAAAACAAAAAAAAAAAAAAAAATAATAAAAAATTCTTTAAAGAAAACACTCACATGATCATATACATACATAATACTATTATATTGCATTTGGGTGCAATTGCCAATAAGCTTAACTCTGCGCCTTGCAAAGTTTGATCCATGCTACAGCAGAGACTAACGTTTCATATGCATACAGCAGCAAAGAGAGTTAGAAACAACAACATCAGCTATAACATTAGCATCCACACATTTATAACTACTGTTTAGTGGCAGCATTATCATTGTCATTATTATGATCAACTTTTTAGCACACATGTGAGTAAATGTATGTATGGAGGACGTCTGCATGTGTGTATGTATGATTTTAAATATGTATGTGAGTGTTTTCTTTCAATTTCTGTTTGTACTTGTATATTGCAAATACATGAATACTACATATTGTAACATTAGAAAACATCTGCATCATAAGTTAAAGCCAGCAGCAACAATGTGTGCAGTGTTTCTAATGCGTTTTATTCTGCAGTGTAAAGGAAAGGATTCTTTGGTCTTATTTGAATTTTGATGGATTAAGAAAAACGACAAAGATTTAAGTTTTTTTATTTGCTAAAACTTGAATTGTGTGGCCCTACAAATTGTGAAAAGTTTTCGGGTACATATGTATATTTTCGTTATATTTTAAGTGCCACGCCCCATGTTCCCATGTCTAACATTTCTCGCGTGACCATCCACATTGTCAACAAATTAACCAGAATAATTATACAGATTCTAGGTATCACCAATCTTAAGATGTAAGATATATAACAAATATGTTATATGTGGGAAACACCACGCCCACTGAATAGCTTTTTACTATTCCTTTGCTAAGAGAAAACTATTTTTAATAATATTGAGACTTAATTTGAGATTATTAGTATCACCATTTTTTGGTAATATAAAAATGATCAATTCCGCTGTTTTAAAAATGCCACGCCCATTTTCGAGAACAAAGCAATTCTTAAAAGCTATTAAAACCATCGTTCTTATAGTTCTGAAGAACAATGAAGTAAATAAATTTTAAACTATATTTATAGCCCATTTTCCCTTCCAAATTTTAATTAAGATGAACAAAAAAAAAAAATCCGGCCGCCAGCTAAACATAAAGTAATAACATTCATAAAAAATTTTAAATCTATAATCTTACAACTTCGTATATTTTACTTTTATTTGATTTGTCTTATTCTAATCAGAAATCGATATGATTAGAATAGACGAGCAAAAAACTCATATGATTTATTTCGGGAACATTAAATGCTTGAGTTTTTAATCCAAGTATTTGACATTTTAACCCAAGAAAACTAAAATTTTTTTGCCCTTTAACACTAAACCTCGCTTAAGGAGCTATAATAATGTCGAATTTTATGTTTAAAAAAGATGTTTAGCGGAGAAAACGGATAACCTTCCCTCGTTTGAAGAAAATGGCTGTTGAAAGTTATCGATTATTGTTAGAAGCTTATGATCAACATACACCAACTCGAGAATTTTGTGAACGATAGATTGCGCGATTCAAAACTAGTGATTTCGCCACAGAAGACAAGGAGAGGCCTGGTCAGACGAAAAAGTTTGAAGATGAAGTATTAGGAGAATTATTGGATGAGTATTATTATCTAATGCAAAAAGAACTTACATTATTATTGAGATTCACATAACAAGCTATTTTCCTTCACATAAAAGTATTGTGATTCATTCAAAAGCAAGGAAATTGGGGCATATAAAAATTGAAGTTCAGAGACTTTTATATGAATATATTATGATAAACCCAAGCGTGAAAAGTCATATATAAAGCCCGGGAAACTAGCCAAATCAACGCGGAAGCTAAATATCCATAACGTTGTGATAACGCTCTGTATTTGATGGGATTAGAAGTTTGTTTTGTATTACGAGTTATTTAAATCGAGTCAGACGATCATTGCAAAACTATACCGAAAATAATAGCTTCGTTTGAAGAGAGTAATAAAGGAAAAATTACCAGAATGTTTAACAAGATACGAGGCCATAATCTTCCATCATGACAACACTCGGCCAGTGGACCTATGGAAAACAGTGGACCTTACTCTTTTCTACCATTATTTATCTTAATCGATGCAGAACGCTTTTACTTGAACATGCTTCACTTTAGAATAGGGTATCAGAAATTGGCTTGCTTCATTCTTTACTTAAAAACCGGAGCAGTTCTTTTGGCGCGGAATATGCTAACGCAAGATGGAAAAAATTAGTGTCCAACAATGAACAATACTTTGAATAATATATCAATTCATTTTCGACATTATTAAAAACAAGTAAGAGTGCTATATTCGGCCGTGCCGAATCTTATATACCCTTCACAACGTGTAATCATGCAATGACAGTAGTTTGTATTACCATTCATCCCATATGAAATACGTACATACATAAAAAAACATACATATATAAAAACATCCCATTGTAAAATTAATAATTAGCGTATGTATGTTAAACAAAATAAATAAAAAAAAAACTTTTAAAAAAATTAAAAAAAAATAATTAAAATATGTAAAATTAAAAAAAAATTAAAAAAAATTAAAAAAAAATAATAATAAAAATATAAATAATATTATAAATAAAAAATAAAAAAAATAAAAAAATTAAAAAAAAAAAAATTAAAAAAAAAATATATAAAAAAAAAAAAAAAAATTTTTTTTGGCGCAGCTGGGTTTCGATGCCAAGTTTACTCTAACCAGTACACACGTTTGTTTGTATGTATGTTGTTGTTGTAATGTTGTTTTTGTGAAAAAAAAATCGAGGTGGTCGTGGATTTTTGCCCATATCTCAGTTGTCTATGTACCGATGTTTCTGATTTTCAATACCCATTTACTCTCAAATATTTCTGATATATAATACATCACCCGGGTCCAAGCGATTTCGGGGAGCTTCAAAAAGTTGATTTCAACATAAACACGGACAGTCGGTCAGACGGACGGGGTCGGAAATGAAAATTGTAGAAATTTCACACGGAATGACAAACCTATATATACCCTTTTTCACTGTGTGAAGGGTATAAAAACCAAAAATTTAAGTAATATATTTTAACATTATTTTATGTTAAATTTATTTTTTTATTTTTTCCTTTTTTATGATTTTTCAACATTATGGAATGTATGTAGGCACATTCTTGAAATTTTAAAAAAGATTTGTTTTGTATTAAAAATTGTTGATTTTACTTATACAACACATTTAAAGTTGAAAAAAAGTGTATATTTCATGTTCATACATTAATACAAATGTTGAGTTAAAAAAAGTTTAAGCGCGACTAAATTTATACGTTGAATATTTTTGTTACAAAAAATTAAGAAATTCCAATTTATTTTTCAATTAATATAAAAACTGTGAAACATAATTTACATTAAATTAAATAAAATATTTATTTCTAATTTTTTTATAGAAAAAATATAATGAATGGTTGTGTGCTTATCCGGGTATGTCGTTTGTTTGGTTAAAAGGTAAGTTGTAACTATTTTAAATTTTTTTTAAATATAGTTTTTTAAATGTTCACTGATAAAAAGAAAGGCCCTAACTCTTATTTTTTACAAAATTGAGTTTTTCAGTGATTTTAATACATTTCACACAAACACATTTGGACACAAACATTTAGTGCAATAGTATTAAAAATAACAGTTTTACAAGCAATTCTAGCAAATAAATTATTGTGTGTTTCTATTACTTTTTTGCCTTCCTGTAAAGTTACAATTATTTGAGATAGGACCTTTCTACCTGTGACCAACGATATTTACAATTAAAAGTCGATATCGAACAAGATATTAAAATTATATCCAACTGAACTAGAGAAACATAACCCGCCATCTTGTTTAGATAACCATCTTCAATTTTAAACTTTTTCATAATCTACTGTATTCTAGTATCCAATTATCTTCATTAGATACCAATATGTTGTTGGTTAAAGGGTATTATTTGCAATTACTGTATTTGACTCATAAACAAATTTTTGTAGTGGCGGCCATTATTAGTTTTACTATTTTGTCTTTTAATCTACTGTATTTAGCAAGTCATTCCGTTTTCCCTTGATATTTATTCACTCTTAGTCTTTCGTCTATTAAAATGTTAATTTGTCTGTAAAAAATGTGTGAAAGAAAGGCGGTTGTGTTTTTGTTTGCTTATATCTCAGTATATTTCAGCCTGACTTTGCTCGTTTGGAAAACCAATTTACTCCCGAATATTTCCGAATTTTTAATATTACATACGGGCATATGAAACATATGAATGATTCAAAAAGTTGATTTAAACAGACACACGGACAGACATATAGGCAAACATTGCCTAATCAACTTCTGCATTTCTAAGTGTTTAGAAAGTATTTACTTTATGCGATCGAAAATCAATCTGGCATAATATCCCCATGGCACCATATAAGAAGGCTATAGCAAATTACATAATTTTCATTACCCCTTCATTCTATAGACCTGTTATAACGCATTTGTCTTAAGTCTTTTGATTTCAAATCAGAAAATGTTTTTTCCTATAGTTTGCAACATGTTGGGAAGCATTTCTCAACAACGTTTCTGCAACCCACAATAATTACTTACTGCCTACTTTGAATAGTTTTGAAGTTGAAATACCAAAATCCAAAAACCCAATAAAAATATATGTAAGCATATACACAAAGCGGTTAATTTAAAACCACAAAAATAATAATTTCTACATATTAAGAAAATAGCTATTTAAACGAAAAAACTTCCTGCTTTTACATAGTGGCGATATTTTTGGAAATAAAATTATTTCTACCATCAAAGTTCGTTGAAAAAAACCAATAAGGCTTTCAAGAAATTTATCTAAAACTATAAATGCTTTTTACTCAGTTTTATTTCCCTTCAGCTCTTGGTTAAATAAAACCAATATCATGTAGAATATTTATCTAATTCTTAATATTCGTAAAACATGTTGAGAAATTTTTCATTTACCAAAATTTCATTAGAACCGAAAATAAAAATTTCAGATATTTTTAATATGGCAAAAAAGCAAACCCAGCAAAAAGCTTTTTAACAAAATAAAATATGCACCTTATATTCCTTTTAAAGCATTATCTAGAAAAAATTGTTTTTCTACTTTTAGGCTACAGAAAAAAAATTTAACAAAAACAAATCTACAAACTCTTACTGACTCATAGAGAAAACTGCCGTATTAAAACGGTAAAATGCATAAAGAACCTCTTGTATCAAATAACCTTGTGCAAGTTTAAACATGTATTTTTCATTTAATACTCTGGCATTTGAATGTGCAAGGAGGACTATAACAAAAAAAAAATGTACAAAAAATTGGAGAAGCTTTAGAAAAAAAAACCAAAGAAACATATTTAATTTACAGCATTTCCTACTAAAAATTTTTTTTCTCATTTTGCTGATGCTTTTTTTTGTTTTGTGTTGTGTTTTTTCAAATGTTCACTTGAAACACCAACATCATCATATCCATATGGTCGGTCAGTGGCGGACATTGATGTTGCAAGTGAAAAAAAACAAAAAAATTGGAAACGAAAAAAAACTAACCAACTAAATGCTCAGCTAAATACGGTATTTAAGTCGGAAAATTGAACACTCTTAGTTAAGAACGCCACAAAAAAACAAAAAAAAAAAAAAAAATAATAAAAAATTCTTTAAAGAAAACACTCACATGATCATATACATACATAATACTATTATATTGCATTTGGGTGCAATTGCCAATAAGCTTAACTCTGCGCCTTGCAAAGTTTGATCCATGCTACAGCAGAGACTAACGTTTCATATGCATACAGCAGCAAAGAGAGTTAGAAACAACAACATCAGCTATAACATTAGCATCCACACATTTATAACTACTGTTTAGTGGCAGCATTATCATTGTCATTATTATGATCAACTTTTTAGCACACATGTGAGTAAATGTATGTATGGAGGACGTCTGCATGTGTGTATGTATGATTTTAAATATGTATGTGAGTGTTTTCTTTCAATTTCTGTTTGTACTTGTATATTGCAAATACATGAATACTACATATTGTAACATTAGAAAACATCTGCATCATAAGTTAAAGCCAGCAGCAACAATGTGTGCAGTGTTTCTAATGCGTTTTATTCTGCAGTGTAAAGGAAAGGATTCTTTGGTCTTATTTGAATTTTGATGGATTAAGAAAAACGACAAAGATTTAAGTTTTTTTATTTGCTAAAACTTGAATTGTGTGGCCCTACAAATTGTGAAAAGTTTTCGGGTACATATGTATATTTTCGTTATATTTTAAGTGCCACGCCCCATGTTCCCATGTCTAACATTTCTCGCGTGACCATCCACATTGTCAACAAATTAACCAGAATAATTATACAGATTCTAGGTATCACCAATCTTAAGATGTAAGATATATAACAAATATGTTATATGTGGGAAACACCACGCCCACTGAATAGCTTTTTACTATTCCTTTGCTAAGAGAAAACTATTTTTAATAATATTGAGACTTAATTTGAGATTATTAGTATCACCATTTTTTGGTAATATAAAAATGATCAATTCCGCTGTTTTAAAAATGCCACGCCCATTTTCGAGAACAAAGCAATTCTTAAAAGCTATTAAAACCATCGTTCTTATAGTTCTGAAGAACAATGAAGTAAATAAATTTTAAACTATATTTATAGCCCATTTTCCCTTCCAAATTTTAATTAAGATGAACAAAAAAAAAAAATCCGGCCGCCAGCTAAACATAAAGTAATAACATTCATAAAAAATTTTAAATCTATAATCTTACAACTTCGTATATTTTACTTTTATTTGATTTGTCTTATTCTAATCAGAAATCGATATGATTAGAATAGACGAGCAAAAAACTCATATGATTTATTTCGGGAACATTAAATGCTTGAGTTTTTAATCCAAGTATTTGACATTTTAACCCAAGAAAACTAAAATTTTTTTGCCCTTTAACACTAAACCTCGCTTAAGGAGCTAATACACGGCATGTTTTTTTACATCTGACTTGTCAAATTCTCCACTGCTAATACAAACATGTCGTGTGTTACCTTTAAAACATTACTTTTGTAAAAAAACATGTGTTGGGACATCTGACAAAATTTTAATTAGAGCGCGCTCTATTTTCTTCTGTCGAAACATGTGACATCAGTCGTTGGCAGAAATCTCTGCTGCTGCAAAGCAGGCAGCGTAGAAGTACAATTTTGACAGACATGTAGATTTACATATGTCTCACAAATTTTAAAGTCAGATGTAAAAAACATGCCGTGTATTATAGCCTTTAGGAGGCCAATTTTTTTTAAAACTGAAAAATTTCCGTTTTTTAAATTATTTTTTTTTATTAAAACAATGGCTTATTTTGAAATGTATATATTTTAGGGTGATCGAGGTTTTTTCTAAATGTTAATTTTTCGAATATCGAATACACCGGTTTTTTTATCCGAAAAAGCCGGTTTTTTATTTTTTTTAGTTTATTTTCATATATCTTTGTAACAAATCGTTCCAAAGTATATTTGTACGCGAAAAGTTTCCAAAAATCAGGAAATAACAACTATTAAATATTCTTCCATAATATTGTAAGAAATTTATTTGTTGTTTAAAAAACAAATGTAAAATAAGAAAAATATTTAAGTTTAAATATTATTTTTTAATAGGCTATAAACCTATCGTTAAAAGTTAAAGGTAAAAAGTGTTGTTGCAATAAAGAAAAACCAATAATCCGTCCTTCCAGATCCTAATTTTAATTAATGGCATTGAGTGTCTGTCAACTTAAATTTCAATTAAACCATCGAACAAACTAGTTTATGCCAAAATTTGTATGTTTGTCAGGGGTATAAGAAAGAATTTTTAAAATGATACTTTAAGGATTTTCTCTTTAGCTTTTAAAATGTATTTCAAATTACAGAAATCATATCAAACAAAATACGTTAGTGCATATTAATTAAAAAGATCTATTTAAAATTTAAAAAAATGTACAGAAGGACATACAGAAATTTAAAACAGCTTTATAAAAAGTCTTAAATATTTATGTATTAATTTATTGTATTTATTTGTTTTACTTGTAAATAGTACCTTTTGTCCTTAAATGCAACTAATTAAAACCAAGTAAGTCAACTGCATTCATGTCAGGTATTACGTAATTGTTCAGCTAATCGTATATAAACTGAAAAATTTCATATTTAAATATAATTTTTATTATAATCTTTTTTTACAATACTTTTTAATTTTTTCTTTTGGGAATTATATATTATATATTCGAACCGGTTAAACGGTTTTTTCCCGATTTTAAAAATATCAACCGGTTTTTTTTTAATTCTAAATTTCAAATTATTTGAAAACCGGTTTTTAAAAAAGTCGAATAATCAATCACTCTAATATATTTTTAATTAAAAAACCAATACTAAATTCATTTACTTTATAAATAAATTGGGAAAATAAACTTAAAAAGAAACACATTTCATATTTTTTTTACAAAGAGATCATTTTTTTATAAAATATATATTTAATTTTAAATATAAAAAAAACTTAAAAATCATATTTTCTTATAGATCTTTGGACTTATTTCTCAAAAAATTAAAATTTTATTATTATATATCTACCATATTTTTGTCTGTACGTAAAAATCAAATCAGGCTTTTTTTCTTATGTCAAATTTGTAGCAATTTGGAGATCTATGTTCAAAACAGTATGTTTTATTGCATTTAGCAGAAAAATAAACACCTTTACGTCTCTTGCTTGAAGGACAAAATTGGCAGATCGATCGTTTTTCTCCGTTTATTTGTGATTCTGGGTCTTCCTCGCCTCTCAGGCTTTACAAAAAAAATTACCCTTAATACTAAACCTCGCCTCTCTGGCAAGAAGAGAGTGTATATCTGCGAAACAAAAAACACTATGCGTTCAACGTTCGCTCACAAGCTCACACTGCTGTCTACTGAGGTGGCGCGAAATCTCGTGCTATTAGTAAGTAACGAAATAGTATTATTACATAAAAAAGTGGTTCGTTGTGCTTCACAGGCGCGGTTTAGTGTTCTAGGGTTAAACAAAATTTTACAATTCAATAATTACTTAGATAGTAGCAAATGTGGGGGCGTGGCACCTTCTAGACAAAGAAAATATTTTGTATATTCGCAAAATCAACAGTAGCAAATGAGGTGCAACCACAATACTAAAAAACCCTTTAATGTCATATCTGAATAATTGTAATCTCTATTGGGCCATAGATTATAACCAGCTACTCTTGATAAGAATTTCCTAATTTGAACAAAAAAATGTTAAGGGTCGGAGAAAGAATGTGATACTCTAACTAATAGGAATGTAGTACTATTTATGATAATTTTTTCATACCAAAAAAAATGATGACAGATAAATTCATATACACCGTACAATGCAAAAATGTTGTTGGCGTCAGTAAAGCGGTTCGGGTTTTGCTAGTGATCAATAATATATAGTCAATAGTATATAGTATGCTGTCTGTGGTCTCTTATCTATATATATAAAAATCAATGTGTGTTTGTATGTTTGTTTGTGCTTTATAGACGGTTAAACGGCGGGAACGATTTCCTTGAAATTTTCACAGAATCTTCCTGTATGTCTGGAAGGAACTATAGGCTATACTTTGGTTTGAAATTGTAAGTGAGCGGGGTGCCGCGGCCTATTAAAGAATAAGTATTAAATATTATATATCACGAAAGTTAATGCAGCTAGAGTCTTCAAATTAAGTACGGTAAACTTTGACATCCACAAGAACATTTGGGTAAAAAAAGGGCGGACTTGCAATAGTAGGCGTGGCCACATGAATTAAATACTAAAATTCATATATTTGGAAAACGATATCGATTAGAGTAGTAAAATTTTGCAAGAGCAACTTTGACACACAAATGAACATTTAGGCAAGAAATGGGTGCATTATCAATAGTGGGCGTGGCACCTACCATATGAATTAAATACTAAAATTCGTATATTTGGAAAACGATATCGATTAGAGTACTAAAATTTTGCAAAAGCAACTTTTATATTCGAATAAACTTTTATATTAAATACTAAAATTTGGGGTGGCGAAGCACACTGGGTATTAGGTAGTTTAAAATAAAATATGCTTTGAAATTATTTGGTTAAATTTAACATTTATGTATTGATGCAGTTCCTTTACAACCTGACATCTATATATTTTATATTCCGTTTTTTTTTTGTTATCTTATGTGTATGTATGTTTTTGTGTTTTTTTATATTTTTCCTGCTTAAATATCTTATACGTTTTCTAATGCAGAACTTCTAACATAAAAGCTCACGAATTTACATTCATTTCAACATTGCCATTAGAAAGATCATGTAGAAAAAAAACGAAGATGATGATTATACTCATCATTAAGTTCATTATCTAATGTATTGGCGATCTGTTATATTCACAGATCACAATGCTGACGATGGTGATCAAGAAGTGGCGGATATTATTTAAATTTTTTTTATGTTCCGCCTTAGCCGTTTTAGTGGTTGTTTGTTATTTTCTGCTAACATCTATTCACCTTTACGCTTCTCTTTATTATAAGTTTTTTTTCTTTTTTTTTTCATTTTGACCAAATCAAACATTAGTTAAATAGTTGTTTAGTGTTGCCATTGTTATGTTCACTGTTTAGTTTTCTAATAAGATTTATCTCTTGGTAAATAGTTTCTGAACGCCTAACAGATTTTGCGCTTTGTTGTGGCTTTTGTTTATTTTTGTTGCTGTTGAAAATATTTAAGCTTGAGGTAGCCTTTCTTGTCGTTGTTGGGGATGGCTTCATGTGTTTGCTTTGCAAGATATTTTTGTTGTCGTTTAGTTCGAGTATTGTTTTGCATTTGTGTTTGCTTTTAAGTCGTATGGAAAATAATAAGAAATTTTTACTAATTGACTCAACACCAAAATGGTTAAATCAACAATACGCAAACTAACCAACTCTTAACTCTTTGCAAGCATTATTATTATTTTCGGGTTGAGGTTTTTTTAAAAAAAACAATAGTATTTTCACAAATCGGCAGCTTTTTGAACTTGCTTTTACTGTTGTGTTGATTAGCCCGAAAGCAGTAGCTTAAAGTAGTCATTGTTGTGGGTTAGTAACTTAAAAAAACACTTGTTAGTGAAAATAAAGTTAAATATATGGTGGCAAATAAAAAGCACTATGTTTTAAATTATTAATATGTTATCGAGTCCTTTGCTTATAGGAATTGAATAATTTAATTAAGGATACTGTTCCATCGATAGCCGTTCAAAATAACTAACAAAATTGTTGGTTGTTTTGAGTAATTATTTTATAAATAAATGACTTAAACTGCTCCCATATTCAGAGGACTTAGGTTAGGTTAGGTTGAAAAGGAGGGGTATAAAAGCCCAAACCCATGACAGGTATGCACTTATGCCCAGTTGGCATGTTGTGCGCTCCATATGGAAAACGGAATTCCCAAACAAAAAACCATAAACATATTTTCCCAAATATAACGGACTTGTCCAAGAACACAGTCCCCTCAATGTAGCGCCTTATGAATCTCTAGTTCGAGTTCCCCAGGTATTCCAAGTTCGGCATATTATCCACTGTAAAATTTTCGCGCCTAATATGCCCAAACGCAGGACAATGACAGAGGTAGTGTACCCAAGTCTCATCCTCTTCCTCGCATGCTCTACATGTTGCCTCCTCAGATAATCTCATGCGAGCTAGATGAGTTCTCAACTCCGTATGATCTGTAATCACACTGGTTAGTTTCCTAAGTGTAGGTCTACTTAGTCTCAGAATCTCCTTTGATTTCCCAAGATTTGGGTCACCCCATAGTGTTCTTGTCACCTTACCGACATCAGTGCTTTGCCATTTTCTGACATGTTCCTCCATCGCCCAACGTTTAAGTTCATCCTTAAATCGTTTAAAGGGTTCGGCGTTTTCCAAAGTTATAGTACTCAGAAGAGCTCCCATTTTGGATAATTTGTCGGCTTTCTCGTTTCCGATCAGCCCGTGAAAGCTTGGTATCCATATTATCTCCAGATGTTCAGAGGACTAACCGGCGGCTGCTTTTTTCTTAAACAATGATGAACTTGAGCGTGAATAAAATTTTTAATATAAACAGAAACCAAATTTGTTTCTCTAGAAATTTTTTATAAAGTTAGAAAAGAATTTTTATTCAAATTTTTTTTCTAGTTTCGAATTCAATTCTATACAGCTTAACAGAAAATTTTAAAACTTAATGTTAAAGAACATATTTTATATATTTTTCTACGTTCGTTATGCCATTATATTTCTAAGTTGTTTATATGGCATTAGAGAACTACACCGACAAGCATATTTCACTATATTCTTATATATTTGTCAAGTTTCTGGTAAGCAGTGACAAATATCTTCCTAATGTTTTATAAGCCTTGAATTTAGTTGGAGTTTTGTGGGTTTTGTAGCACAATTTATTATACCAATACTAAATAAGTAAATGATGGCTTTTTATCGCCGTCATGCTATTTTAGTGTTGAACTTTAACAAAGATGAATAGATGTAGGCAGTTCATGGTGGTTACGTTATTTTAGTGTTAGCCTTTTCTAATTGTCTTATACAAGGTTAGAAATCTATACTAAGAAGCTGAATTTTACCGACGGCAAAATATAATCTAAGCAATCACTTTAATTAGGGATAACCTTTGTAGCAGAATAAATTTCTTGAATCTTTGATACCGAGCTAAGCCACTGCAATTATTCGATCAATATTACACTCTATGCGTTACTCAACTATGAAAAGAAAAATGCTAATACCTCGCACACGGATATTTTGTTAAATCTTTTCGCACATCTACCCACCCGTAAGACTTAGGTTTTAATATTTCTTTTAAACAAGTAGAAAACTCAGGAAATTACTGTTTGTATTATATCATTTATAACGTAAAGTTCTAAAGCCTGATAGTATGATGTAGCACATTTTTGTTTTCTGGTGTTTTCAGAATTTCCACGTCTGATCAGGCAAATGGTGGTGCAGCTTATATATGAAAATGGTGAAACTAGTTCTAATAATTAATTGTAATGCGTTACCGTAAATGATAGTGTATGGAAAATAGGGGAGGGGGCGGTTGGTGTTGGTGTGTTGTGTTTGTTGTTTAACAAGGACTTCATGGTTATTATTTGACAGCATCGAGTTAAAAGAGGCTAGAAAATGGAAAAAGCAAGAGATAGTGACAAAACAATACTTTCGTTAAAAAAGTATTGTAATTTGTTCGGCCCAAAAAAAAAAAAAAATAGTAATAAACTAAGTCCCCATCAGCAATTTTTTCATAAACTAGCAACACCAGATAATCACCTGGGCAACGCACAGAGGAGTATTTGGCTTGAAAAGCTGACCAAAATTATTAAACGTGTTTTTTGAATTAAAAGTTCAAGTTTTTTGATAGTTTTAGATGTAGTATGATGTAGAAATCTAGTAGCAGATTTTGAAAAAATTACACTGCGCAACAAAATTACACTGCGCAACAAAAAAAATTTTATCTATCCTAGAAATGAAAGTATGTGGACTACATGGATTTTGATACCTTAATTAAAATCTGTTTTCCGTTTATCTCTAGTACTTAAGGATTTCCTTTTAAAGGCGTGGCATATTTCACCCCCTAAATCGTTGTATTGCCAAATATATTTTGTCATAACTTGAAAACAGGTTCTTCGATTTTAATAGCAAGAGGATCAGAAGATGCACCGGAAAATTCTGCTTAAACTAAGATGTTTCTTTTCTATCTATTACTATTTCGGAGTTATTAAAAATTTAATGGCGAAAAAAACAAATTTTCTTGCAAAATTCGTCAAATTTTATGTTTTCAAAATGCAATAAAAAAATTAAAGAACCAAAAAGTTTTAATTTTTAAGATTTTTTCAAAAGCCAATTCCTTCCAGCCATTTAGCGTTTGTGCTTAAAAAGCGGTCCTCTTTTCGTTGTGCCAAAAGCCAATATCTTTTAAAACAATTTTTTAAATTTTTTAAACACTGCTTCAGTGCTAATATGTCCCCATCCCCTTGACATTTTGAAATTTCGCTCAATTTTCTGACCAAAAAATCCAATTTCTCGTCAATGGTTTCAGCATTAGATTTTATCATTATTTGGAATAGCTGTAATCTTGTGTAAACTTGTTCCATGTTGACTCTCGAAGTTACAAAGCGGTTTTGATAAAGATTGTGTGCAATAACCCTTTATAAGTATTTTCAAGCCCTTGCTCATATGCGTTATTTGGATAGTAGCCTGATACCTGGGTGCCCATAAATTTTTATGTACCTGTATTTATTTTTTGTAAACAGATTTTTGTGATAAATGCTTTTAATAATTATTCTTATTAGGTACGGTATATATTTTTTTAACATATAATATTTTGTAGAGCAGGTATATAAAAATATCCTTTATGGATAATAAAAAAATTTTCAAATTTATAACTATAGGCATTGTGAAGTGTTAAAAGTGATGTGAATAACAGTTGAAATCAGTAATTCAAAATACATAAAAGTTAATGACGATATAAATGTATAAGAAAAAGTGCCTGATGAGCAAAAATAGAAGAAATGTGAAATTTAAAATAAATCGTCAAAAATAATGACGCAAACTTGCGCAGACTTTTTTTTTGTTTCTAAAATTAGAGATTCCAAATTTTATTGCGGTATCAAACATAATTCGTAGAGATGCTAACCTCACTTTTAAAAACCTCTTGTTTTTCTTTTTTTGTAAAAAAAGTGTACAATTTTGTTTGATTTTAGCTTTTGAACGAATTGTTTTACCATGAATATTTAACATATTTAAAATTTTTTTTGCTTTTGTAAATAGCTTTTGATCAAACCTGTCAGCGAAAAAAAAAACGATTGTTAAACCTTTATTGGTTTAGCCGTAAAAAAAAATATCATGAAAACATCCAGAAACCGAAAAAAACATTTATATCTCATATAATTTTCTTCACTTTCCTGACTTTAGCACGGTCTCAAAGCTACAAATCGCAACTAAAAGTCTTAAAAATTTACAATATAATGTAAAATATTGTTGTCTGTCGAGCTGCGTACTTAGTTTTTACGATTTTTTAAAATTTAGTTTTGCCTTTTTGGCCAGCTTTTCAGGTCAAATACTCCTCTGTGCAACGGTATAAATTATTGCAATACCGCCAAGATTTATAACTGACAAGGTGGGCCTAGAATCAGCTAGAGATTAGTAAAAGAGCAATTCTTTTAAAGTCAGAGGACAAAACACCCTAACTTAGGGTTCCTTACATAAATGTCAAGATTTGACTCTTTTTGCTTTAAGTAACTTACTATTACTTAAAGTTTATCCTTAACAGCTTTCAAAATATTTTTGCATCGTAGTGAATAATTTTGTTATTTTTAAAATTAATTTTGGCATTTTGCTTTTACTACGCATACGTTTGACATTATTTTAACAAAACTTCAATGTGTTTTTATTAGCTTATTAGCATTGTGTTAATTTCCGAGAGTGGACAGTATAATAAGAGTTATTTTTTTCTTCTATGGGACGATAATTTTTTTATTTCATCTCAGCTTACAGTCGTATGGGTTTTTGTTAACCGATATTATAAGAAAAATAAGACCAATTATTTAACAAGACTGTTTTTCTAACGCAAAAGACTCCCACTTATATAAATACTTTCCCACAAAGTCACTTAGTGCTCGTGTGATACCCTTTACTGAAGAGTTCTCTTTTATTTTCACTAATCACAACAATAGTTCAGAATAATGTTACTGTAGTGTAATGGCTTTTGTGAGTAAATAAATAAGTTCATACATTTTACTCATACATTATTGTTTTTATTTCTTCTTTTGTGCTAAATAGGAAGCCATTTTAAATGTTTAGGGCGTTATATATTCTTTATCTTTTTTTGTGGTTATTTCTTTTGTTTTATGTACAATATTTTTTATGTTATATTTAATCATTTTAATAAAAAAAAATACAAAAATTCTACACATGTGTGATTCCTTTATATTTGGTTTTGTTTAACAAAAAAAAAATTAACTCTGCCATAAACATCAACCAGCCAAACATAAAAAAAGAGTTACGCCTATTTTTATAATAGTCATTAGCATTCAGCACTTTAACGTAATTAACATTAACATAATAATCATTATGCCACCATTATGGTGGCCATTTTGGTAATGAAATGACAAACTAAAGTAAGACGCAACACAACAACTGCAAAAAAAAAAACATGGAAAATATTATTATTATCGAGCTTTAAGAAAAGATTAGTTATAAAAACATCAACAGCAACAGTATGAAATATTAAGACAACAATATTGCCACAGTGGTGGCCGGACAAATTGAAACACATGTTCAAATCATATAAAAATATTTTAATTATGGAAAACCAGTATTGTAATGATTGAATTATTAAGAAATAAACTTGAGATTTTTATGGTGTATAGAAGAAGGTTTTCAAAAGTTCATTTGCTTTTTTGTGCATTAAATAAAGCTATTTAAAAATTATTAATAGATAAGAACTTAGCTTGAGATTAACTTTAAAAGCTAAATTTCACGATTTACTTTCAAAAATTAATCTATTCGCAATAAGAGCTAGAATACCGATTTTTTATTTTAATTTTCTGCAAACAAATTTTAGTTTTTTTTTTAAATTATGTTAAATAATATTAGTGTTGAAAAACAATTAAGTTTTTATAAACACCAAAAGCTTTTAGACACTTTAATGGTCTTGTTTTTAAAGAAGTTTTTTGGTAAATATGATTTTTTTCTGCGAATTTAAATTGGAACTTTAATTAATAAAAAACCAAAATTAGTTTAATATTTTAATTAAGCAGCTTAAAAATTTTAATCCGTATGAAAAATATTTAAGGCAAATATTTTTGGTTTATGTTCGAATTAACAAAATAGTTTAACATTAACATAAAATCTTAAAAATATTTTTTTCTAGAAAGATTTAAAGTATCATTTAAATCTATTAGTTATTTTTTTTTTGTAATTTTTTTAATACTTTGTTGCAAATTTATATATTTTTCAAATTTCATTTAAATGAAGTATGAAAAATTTGTGTTTGTTATTCATATTCATTCAGTTTCGACCTTATAAGACAAGACACAAATACTTTGACCGAGGCATATTAATTCATCAGGTAATTGCAGTTCGGAGATAAGTTTTTTGTCTATATTTTTATACCCGCCACCAAAAAAATGGTGGGGGTATATTCATTTTGTCATTCCGTTTGTAACACATCGAAATATCCATTTTAGACCCCATAAAGTATATATATTCTGAATCAGGGTTTGATTTGATGACGATCTAGCTATGTCCGTCCGTCTGTCCGTCTGTCCGTCTGTCCGTCTGTCCGTCTGTCCGTCTGTCCGTCTGTTGAAAGCACGATAGAGGTCGCACCGAAAAAGCTAGGGGGCTCAAATTTTGCCAGAATCTTTCTTATAGACAAGGTTTGTTTGGTATTGAAAATGGGCTAAATCGGAATATTAGGAAGGGAGTTATAGCTCGAAAAGCAAGAGTAGGTCGAAAAAACCGTGTCCTTCAAACATCGAATAAAATGGAATTGTGTCCAAACGCATTAACGTATACTCATGAAACTTCGAATATATATTTCCTGAGTAAAAACAATATTTTTCCCCGAAAATTATCAAAATCTATGCATTAGGAGAAGAGTTATCGATCAAAATGTACGAAAATTTATACCGCACAGTGTATTTTTCGGTATATATAAAAACAAAAACGTCATAAAAGCAACAAAATTGGATGTACGACTCTGAAATTTTGCACACTTTGCTTTTTGGTGAGACGCTTTTTTATAACGGAAAATCAATGTGCCACGCCCACTTTTACGCCCACCTCCCATATAACGTTTTACCTAAAATTCATATAATTTTTCTATTAATAAAGATTTTGGAATAACAAAGGGCTATATTGAAACACCTAAATTGTACTCATTAGCAAAAACAACTTTGACACGCCTACTATAACGCCCACTTTTCACGTTATCTACCGTTAATGAAATTTAAAAGCTCATAAAACCGCCAAAATTAGAAGTGTGATGATCAAATTTGCTACGTATATCCTCCTAGGCAGTATCATTAATGTGCCAGAAAATTAGGTTGCCACGCCCACTTTTACGCCCACCTCCCATATAACGTTTTACCTAAAATTCATATAATTTCTCTATTAATAAAGATTTTGGAATAATAAAGGACTATATTGAAACACCTAAATTGTACTCATTAGCAAGAACAACTTTGACACGCCTACTATAACGCCCACTTTTCACGTTATCTACCGTTAATGAAATTTAAAAGCTCATAAAACCGCCTAAAATTAGAGGTGTGATGATCAAATTTGCTACGTATATGCCTCTAGGCAATGTAATTACTGTGCAAGAAAATTGAGGTGACACGCCATTTTTTACGCCCACCTCCCATATAACGTTTTACCTAAAATTCATATAATTTCTCTATTAATAGAGATTTTGGAATAATAAAGGGTTATATTGAAACGCCTCAGTTGTACTCATTCGCAAAAACAACTTTGACATGCCTACTATAACGCCCACTTTTCACGTTATCTACCGTTAATGAAATTTAAACGCTCATAAAACCGCCAAAATTAGAGGTATGATGATCAAATTTGCTTCGTATATCCTTCTAATCAATGTAGTCGTTGTGCCAAAAAGTTTAGGTAACACGCTCACTTTAACGCCCACCTCCCATAACGGTTTATCTTAAATTCATGTAATTTCTACATTTACAAAAGCATTTTAGTAGCATATCGAAGTTATAGAGGGTGGTTAAATTTTAAGGACCGATGTTGAATTTTATTTAAATTTTATTTAATTTACACAAATTATTTAGGATATTATTATCATTTCTTTTTATAATGATAATATTTGTATGGTTCAATTATGTATTTAACAAAATATATGCCAAATGCCCCCCCCCATCCTTGGCGCCACTCCTCTATCTGATAGTCCAAATTTTCAATGACAATGTTAATGCTCAATTGTTAGGCATGATGATGAGGCAAGGTTGACTGCTCTTTTGCCACACTATCGCAAAAACCAGCAGTAGTTCCCATTCAGCGAACTAAGAAGGCATTCACAGATTTTCTAACATTTTATACAGACCTGTTTTTCAGAAATTTTTTTTTTTTTTTTACAATTCTCCCGATTGTGGACGAATTTGAACGATTATGTTCACCAAAATAATCACGAAGTGCACAAAATGCATTTTGATTTGAACGCCCATTTTTATAAAAAACCTGAATAACTTTAAAGCGTTGCTCATTTGCGTATCTTTCCACGGATCAAATTGAGTAAGTTTGAGATTGAGAAATGTCAAGTGAAATGCAGAAAACAAATTTAAGGACTAGGTGTAGTTCACCTTCAACATGGGCCCTTAAAATTTACCCACCCTCTACAAAGAAAGTGAACATATTTTATTAAAAAGAGATTATTCCATAGCGATTAACAAAATAATAAATATTGTGCTTTAAATGTACACAAAATTGGTGGTGGGTATAAAAGATTCGGCACAGCCGAATATAGTGCTCTTACTTGTTTATATATGAAGGTTGACATTTGACATAAATAAGAGAGGAGAGAAAATGGTTCTTTATCTATAGACTTTGACAGCTGAAATTTAAAATAAGTGAAGAAAAAAAAATAGTCAGCTGTTCAAATAGGAGTACCTGATGAATAAATTTGCCTTGATTTTGACATTAAAAAACTTACTTCTTCAATTTACACCTCCATTGCCACAAATAAAAATTTAGTTTATTAAGATATAAAGAATTATTAACAAAAACTATTTAGATAAATTAATAAATATCTTCTTTAATATTGAAAACCTCTAATACTTGCAGTGTTGAAGATCGTAAGTCAGTAAAATTTTAAAATATGTAATCTCAAAACTATAATAATGATAACTGTATTCTAGTCTAAATATTAACTTTTTGAGCACTTACATTTTTTTCGATATAATATTCGAATTTTCGAATACCAAAAAATATTTTTATTATAACAATCTTCACACAAATATACATAAAAATAAGAGTTTTTCCATATTTGTAGTTAAAAATTCAATATTTCAAATTCGAATATGGCATAAATTATCACAAAATCAGGAATTTGTTAAAGGAATTAATTTTTAAAAAGTTTTTTTTATAAAAAAAAAAATTTCAGGTCAGAAAAAATTAAATAAATAAATATTTTCTTTAATCTTGAAAAACTTTAATGCATATTTGCAGTTTCACAGCTTGTAAATAGATCAGATTTTAATAAAGTCTGAAAATTATAATAATAATTGTATTACAGGGCTTATAATTGTTTTTATGAGAACTTAGAATTTTTTTCGAAGTTATGTTCGAATTTTCGAACACTCAAAAAAGCTATTCCTTCCCATTTTTATGTACACAAAATTAATATTTTTTCTATATTTGTGCGAAAAACATCATCATTTTAAATTCGAATATGACACAAATTATCACAGAATCAAGAACTCATAGTTGAACAGTTTTTTTTTAATTTAGTTAAAATTTTTATGCATCGACAAAAGTTTTGACTTTTAAGAAATTAAGGAAAAACTTCAATTTGCGTGAAATTTTATTAATAATTTTTTTATGTTCGAATTTGGAATATTGCGCAATTTTTTCTAAAATTAAGAGAACTTTTGTAGATTTGTATTTGGCACTATGCAGGTAGTAATTTAAAGTTGAAACAAATTTATTATAGTTAAATTTGAATTTTCGAACAAAAAAAAATATAATGTGTTTTTATTGCTGATAAAAGTCACAATAAAAGGCACAAGAAAATTATAGGCCACATTCCTAATACATTTTTTTTACTTATTAAAGTTTTTTTTTTTACGAATTTTGATCATGTAAAGAAAACAATCTCAAAAATTGTCTCTAAAACAAGTCATGCTAAACGGAAGATTTCCCTTAACCATAAAAATTCTTATCCACTTAATCTCTTACACATGCCTGCAAATATATTTAAAATTACATCTCATAATTATCTGTTTTTGCTTTGGGAATTCCATTGTTTTTCAAACTTAATTTAGTTTTAGCAAACAAATTATCATGGCTCTCTTTTCTTGCTATCATTAATATGTCTTTTAAGCTGGCAACGAGAAACTCATTTTAATGGAAAATTTAAAAGAAAAACTTAAAAATAGAAGTTTGCTTTAAAAAAAGGGTTGGTCTAAAAAACATTCCTTCAACCATGACTAGTCATATTCTATAAATGCTTTTAACATTTTTTTTTATAATTGGTTTATATAGTATTCATAAACATGTTTTAAACAATTTGCTACGTACACGTTTAGGTGCTTACATTTTTCAAGTAATTTAAATAGTAATATTACACACATACATACATATATACATTCACATGCTTATTTTGTAAGTTATTTTCGTCGTTATTGAAGAAAATCTACATTTTCAGTCATCATTTAGATGCTTTGTAGTAATCCATGGGTACTCACCTGGAATTAGATATAAGAAGAAATAAGTTAAATTTGATGAAGATATAAGAAGGAGATAATTTTTAAGTTAGAATAAAACATAAATAAATATAATTTTGTTTAAAATTTGTTCTTATAACCGGTGCACGGCTGTCACTAGCCACATTCAAAACAAACTATAGTTTCGATTTTTTGTGTCGTTACCCAAATCCTGCTAGATTTTTGGGACACCCCTTCCTTTTCGAATTTAGTAGCTTGTCCTTAAACCTTGTTTATTAGTTTCACTAGTTCCATTTTAAGTTCATTGAATGTTTATTAATTAATAGCTAAAGTGGCGCTGTTTGTAAGACATGATTAAAAAAAAGATTGCAACAAAATATAAGAAATATTTATTAAATTCAAAATTATTTCCTCAATTTATTATAATTATAATTTTTTGTTCACCAGAGTCCTTTAAAGCGCTTTAACAACTTGTCTTTATAAGATTCTATAAACAAAACAAAAACAAAATATCCAATCATTCATATATACTTTACTTCAAGGTTTCTTTAAGCAACTTGACGAAATGAATGATTCTTATCGATATTAATGATTTTATTTTTCTTCGATTTTTAAACATAAGTAATTTCTTTTTTTTCTTCTGTATTGTGTTTATTTATTTTTTGTTTTTTTTTTTTTTGTTCATTAAACGAAAAACTAAAATCTCTAGTTTATGATCAAATATTTAATCATTTACGTTTAACTATATTTATAAACATGTGTATGTACATTAGACCGTACCGTACTTAGCAAAAAGGGCCCTTCACAATTGAATATACACGTTTTTTGAAAGACAGTTTCGAATATTTTTTTCTGAACGTCGTATTTGTATACCCTCTACACTAAATGGTATATATAGGTTTGTCATTCCGTTTGTAATTTGTACAATATTTATTCGAAGCCCTTTTAAGTATATATATTCTGAATTCCTAGATACAGGAATTTATTAGTTTAGGTCCATGTGCATGTTAAAATCAGCTTGTTAAAGCCTTCAGGTATACTTTAAACTCTTGCATGGTATCAATTTATCAGATATGCTTTCGAGAACTTTGGTACTGAAAATCAGTTATGTAGGCAAATTATAAGCTGAGATATGAGCGAAAGAACACTATTGCCTCTGTTTTTTACCCAAGCAAAGTAAATTTTGAACCTTCCAGATATCCTCTTGATCCGTTTGTTGTCGCTACATACATAATGCAGCTTTTGTCAGCCATGATTCTGAAATGGCGAAGTTTTGCCTTTATTCACTTTAAGTCGCACATATATGATCACATACAACAAAATTGTATGTGAAACACATACATATGACACGTGACATAAATCAACAACAGCATAGTTTGATCAAAAGTAAATTAAAGGCAGATTAAGGATAATCTGTTTCACGAAAAAAATTATTTTTATATGTTTTTAGTTATATATTTACAATTTTGTGAAGTCTATAATAGATTTGTGACTACAAGCTCTTGCTTGTTATATATTTTATTGGCAATTTTAGTCGGATCCTTAAGAAAGACATACCGAAGAGAGCCATGTTTGACTCTAAAGGTAACTTTACTCATGTACAACGTTATAGTATTTGCACACCAGTTTTTGCTACCCCAACATACCACCATTATAATTAAAGTTTTGCAAAAATCATTAAAGGTATTCACGTCAGTGGTTTTACTGTAGCGAAATTCAAAATTTTGTATATTGACGACGAGTTGAGTGAGCGCTTACTTGCGGCAAAAAATAAATGTTAGGTGTGGCTCATTTTGGTCACTAGCGAAATAGGGGAAAAGTAAGTTTTATTTATTACTAGCTTGTGCCCGCGACTTTGTCTACGTAGTTATCGGGATAAAAGGTACACATAGTATTAACAACAAAAATAAAAAAAAATTATACAACACAAACAACCCGTTTAGGATGTCTGACGATGACTTTGCCAACGACTTCGCGTTACTATCGTTATGAAAAAAATAGCCTATGTGTTAACATAGGTTGCTATCTATATATGTGCCGAATTTCATTTGGTTCCGTTTAGCCGTTTTTTCGTGATTGAGTAACAAATATTGAAACATCCAAACATACAAACATTCACATTTGGTGTCCAAGTTGCTGGTGCTACAAAAGGGTTGTGAACGTTCAAGTTGATGTCCAAAAGGTGGTGGTTGAGTGTCTCTATTTATTGGTTTAATACAATCTGTTTGCTGTTCAGTGGCTCTTCTTTAATTAATGAACACACTTTAATTTTAAATTTTATTTAATATTTCTTTATTTTCTTTTTATTTAAATTTTGTTTATTTTGATTAATAAGTTTTAAGGTTTTTACAATTTAATTTATAAATATTGGCGTCTATCACTTGGTAAAAAAAGAAAGCAAGTGTTTAGCAAGAGCAACAAGTGCAAAGACGGTCAAGATTTTACGCCGTTAAACAAAGGGCGCCGCCTCACAATGTTATGTATTGTCTACATTAAAGTTACAAATGTATTTATATCAGATAGACGCCAACAACATTTATTACATAAGTAGGATTTTATACAGAGTTGTTGTTGTATTTAAAACGAAACTTTGAATTTTCGCAAGACTTAAATCGGTGATGTGAATACATTTGTAATACTTTTGCTGAGATAGCATTGTAATACTCGTATGATACAATTTTAATACCTTTTTTGTTGCCGAACAAAGAGGTCGTCTTTTAAAAATTCTTTTAAGCTCAATGGCTACAAAAAAATTTATAGGAAATTAACTGGAAAAATACTTTTATTTAAAGCTGTATAACGAAATTTTTTTAGGTACGGCTTAATGCACATATCTGATGAAAGAGACAGAAAGAGAAAGAGGTCTGTCTGCAACATAATTATAAACAAAAAACGTATACCAAATATTCAACTCCATTTTAAAACATTCTTTTTAATTTACACATGCACTGGCACAAAACACACGCCTCGCATTCCCCATCTTATAAATTTTTTTTTCCATTAAAATAATTTAAGCAGAGGAAGAAGCACAAAAAAAATGCTAAAAGCTTATGATGAGTTTCATTTAGTAGAGTAAAGTGAAGTAGAGTAAAGCAGAAAAAAAATAGAAATATATGTATGTAATAAGAATTGTGTATGCAACATATTGCATATTTTGTTTTGTCTGTAGCTGTTGTTGCTGCTGCTTTTTTGCAAGAGGCGTTACATTTTTGATATGCGCCAGATTATTATAAATGTGTTGCTTGTCCTTTTTATTAGTTTGGCCACTGTGCACGTAAATGCAACGAAACTTTTAACAACCCCTCATAAGTGAAATTAACAAAAACCAAAAAAAAAAAAGAAGAGAATATTTTGCAACTAAAACCAGATCACTAAAAAAAAAGGTAGAACAGCCTAAACTGGTGGTGCTGACGATCGCACTGTTGACGATGATGATGATGATGATGAAAACATTGAATGCTTTTAAGTGCAATGTTATCGATGTAAAAGTTTCATTTTTAATTTAGCAAATTTTAAAATGCAACATTTGCTAAGTATTATGAAATTCGAACGGAAGCCATACTGCAGGCGCATGTTCTTCAACACTTCAAAACTGACGATATATCGTACATTTTAATGTACGTATGTATGTGTGCATGTATTTGCTAAAACAAATTGAGTGGTCGATTGGTTTCAATAAAGTGTATGTAACAACAAATATGATAAGGAAACAATTTTTAATAAAATACAAAAATTTCAGAAATTATTTTAAACTAAAAATATAAAAATTTGTTGATAAAAACAAATAATATGTAAAAACTTTTTATATAAATCGAAATGATTGTGTCATTAAAAAACTTGATTTGGATATGCTTTACATTCTGTATCCGTACTTTGCCTTTTCAGATATGAAGCATTATACTAAATATAACGGTATTATGGGAGTGTTTCGAAAACTATAATTTAAAGTTATGAAGAAAAAAAATTTTTTTATGTAGATTAATATTTTTTATAGAATCGTATAGATTAGTGACAGTTTTTGATAGACTAACCTTCAGCCCTACAAATATTTCAAAAAATAATACGTTGCAGATCTTTTTCACCACCACAACTACGTACGACAATTTTTATTATCGGAAATCAGATCATGATGAAAATATGCTAAATCATTTAAGATGATTTCGTTCAAAAAACTACCATTCACTCGTTACTGTTAAGTTTTTCAATCAATTCATTTTCTTTACATTTTGTTTATTTTAGTTGAACTAGGTTAAATGCTTGAAACTTTTTGAGATTTTCTAAGTTTGTCATTGGAGCTTTCGTATTCTTATTTGTAGGTTTTGTTTTTCGACAACCAAAGCTTTTTGCATTAATAATTTTTCTATTTTCTGTATTTTTAATTCTGTGCTCGCAAGGAAAAACAAGGTAACTCCATTTTTTTAAAACACAAGAAAGACGCATTTAAAGTTTTTGACATATTTTACTAGTTTTTGTTTTAATTCATATTCTAATGACTGCGCATTAAAAAAAACATAATTTTACATCCTGTTGAACATTTTGGGTTGCAGTAAAAAACTCTTTATCCGTCAGAAGCGAAAATCAAGGTCAGTTACCTGGTTTTTCCTAAAAATTTCATTGTTTGAATTTATTCTTATACTTTATGGAGTTAAGGCAACTTTTCATCGTCTTATGCATCGTCTTATGGAGAGGATCGTCAAGGTTGCAGCAAAAGAGACTAAACTTGTAATTTTAAATTGTTATCAAAAAAAGTAATGAATTTCGTATTGATTTGAAAATCGAAAATTTTTAATTTTTTAGTTTTTAGTTTGCTGTTAAAAATAAAGGAATTCAGTTAATTTTGTTGTATGTTAATGATACAATTCTAGTTTCAATTATTGTTTACATCAACGATCAATCTCCTAGTGTTTTTCTTTAAGATATTATGGAGTTACCTGATTTTTTCTTAAAACACATGGAGTTACCTTTTTTTTTTCCTAAAAACTGGTATTTAAGCGATTTTTATTTTGTAGATTACTCTTAAATGTGATACTTTTTCATAATTTTGATCTGACAGAGTGATGGTAAATCCAAAATCCATCAAATTTTTGGTGTTTTTTCAACTTTTTGGAAAAATGCAGTTACCTTGTTTTTCCTTGCGACCACAGAATTATTCTCGCCACTGTGTGTCCAAAAATTTTGTTTAATATTGTTCAACGTTGTGAACTAATTGATCTTTTATCTGATGCCCTTTTTTATAATATAAAACTGTTAGCTGTCAAATTTGATTATGAAGCAATAACTTTTTGCACAGTTGCTGGCAGACTTTAATCTTCCGTTTATTTTGGGGACATCGGTCAAATTTATGAATTGTTTGCAAGAAAATTTAACAAATCTCGATATAATTCTATATACAGAAAATGTCTAACAATATTTTTTTTTAACTCTCGGAACAGTGAATGAGACACTTGAAATATAGTCTGTTTCGAGTATAGACGGGAGAACATTTGGAAGGGAAACATTAGCCTGGGAGCATATTATGGGTGGGAAAGAAACTATTGTTTTTGTATTTGGTATGCGGCGGCACGCTCTAGTGGAAATGTTGTCGATAAAATATACGTCTGTGTAAACGTGAATGAAAAAAAAAACTTAAGAGAATTTTTTTCTTCCATATGCTCGCCCTCCTAAACTTGGACATAGACATCGCAAGTAAGATTTGAAAGTTTACAAAGCATTATATTGCATATTAACATTAATCGAATATCTACTACTAATACCAAATCTTGAGTAGGAATCAGTTTGTTCGAACAAGAATTAATCATGTACCTAAATTTAAATATGTACCGGGTTTTTCATTAAAAACGTCTCTTTCGGTCTTTTTTAAATAAAAGACTTGTAGATGAGTTAAATAAATTATATTTATTTCAAATAAAAAATAACGAATTAATGTCATTTTTTATGGAATAAAATATCATTTAATTATTTCCCGAAGAAGCACTGGCAAAAGTGAATAAAAAATCTATAATAGATTACACAAATGTATCGAAATACCAAACATTTTGCGTTCGATGGTGACCTATAGGCTTCCTAACGTTGCTGGTTTGTTGAAGATATTAAAGTACATTAATAAGGTAACTATTCGCGAGCACCGTTAAATAAAATAACTCTCTCACCTGGTCTTCAACAATTCGTATCGTATTATATCAAACGGTTAATAATATGTGTCATCATATTGTTAAGAACATATATCACTTAAGTTTATGGGGTCAAACGATCGCCTTTGCACACTGTTGGCGCAATGTTTTAATTAAAAAAAAAAAAATTGCGATTGATGCGGCTTACCGTCGTAAAATAAATAATTTTTTCGAATAAATTATTATTGAATCTCCTGCAGGACTTCAGAATGTTCACACATCCAAATGAAACAGTTTAACTGGTTGATAAAACTATCGAGCCAGAAGTAAACTTTAATAAAAATCGGTTTTAGAGCGAAAACATCTATAAGAAAAATTAAATAACTTGCAAACGTTCGTAAAGATTTTATCTGGCATTGACTGGTATAGACTGACGTTTCAAGCTGTGAAAAAACTGCAAACCAAACTTCTCTCCTATTTAAAAAATTTAAAAACTAAAATGCATGGCAGCTCAATACAAAATTTTATTTAAATCCAACCAGTAGGTTTTAACATAATCGAGTTCAGCAAAATAAAAAGAAAGACAGACAGACACCGAAAAATTTAAAGTGATATTTTGTTATCTAGATTGTTGAATATTTTTCGCTAATTATTCCATATACCAACATGGTCTCTTTTAAATTTGATTAAAAGTATTAATTTTATTTAAAGTCTATTTTAAATTATTATTTTTATTTAAATTCTGCTTTTAAGACACAATTTTTTAAAGGGGAGATATTCTTCATATTTTTTATAAATAAAAATTAGGAAAAATTAATGAAGCTTTAATTTTTTTCATAAAAAATTGTGCATAAAATTATATTAATCAAAAATTTTCTATGAAAAGGTAAGAATTTAAATTAAAAAGAAAATAATTTTTTTGAATAAAAAATTTACAGAGAATTTTTTATAGAGAGACAATACCTTTAAGTGCTTTAGGTGTAACAATTTCCTCTTCTACCTGTGTAACATTCTCTTTATTTATTATTTTTTTGTTAAAAATAATAAGCAGTTAAAAAAAATTGCTTAAAAGTGATTTAGCTGTTTTCATCAGCATCAACTAAATGTTTCTCTTTTTTTCACCAGCTGATAACAATAAAGTATTCTTTTTTTTTTATAAAAATCAACACTTTCCTAAATGAGAACAATCAGTAGAAAGACTGTTTGTTACATTTTCTGTTTTTTTTCTTCTTTAGTTCAACTTGTAATAGCAACAGCAACAAAATAAAGTATTATTAATCGTTGTTCTTAATCAATTATCTTTACCATCTTTAATTAATTTTAAATAATTCTTGAAACTTGCTTGTGGTGTTTGTTTTCATATTTTTTTTAACATGTAATGATTTTGTTGTTGTTTCTGTTTTTTTTTTTTAAGAAACCTACCCATATTTTATTAACTAACCAACCAAATGATGAGTTGGTATAAAATTATTTCATACCATTGAATAGCAATAACCACTACATGCACTTGTGGTCTCTTTTACGTACAAGTTTGGTTAAAGAGGAATAAAAAGTCATGCGAGTAAAAAAAAGGAAGGAACCTTGTTAGGAGTTGAAAAAATTTAATTGTTTATAGTCAGCTACATTGTTGTTTTAGATATTTACTAATATTTATCGAAAGAAAAAATGAAAGGCTCAAATGCAATAAGTACTTTAGGAATTCTAGGTACACACTTGAGAAAGAAGGGAAACCTTCCCTAAACTTTAAACACGTATATACTTAAATTAAATATGCGTTGTTATAATAAGTTCGAATTACTTATTTTACTTAAACTTTAAATTTAAAAATCTATAAATTTGAATTCCATTAACAGATCACATTATCGGGGTGGTGGCAGCTGGACAACTGCAAACTTATGCTTGTATGTTTAAACAGATTATAAGATTTCTGCTTACACTCTACTTCTCAATATATTGCAGTGTTTCATGTTGTTATTGTTTAAATAAAATGAAAAGAAGTAAAAAAAAAAATAAAACAAAACTGCACTCGTTGTTATTCCATATAAAATGTTTAAGCTACTGAGCGGCATAAACAGGAGATGATCTTATCATAGTTATGGGAAATTGCTTTAGTCTTATCGCTTTTGGTCGATTGTATTTTAATTCTTGCTTCCTTGCAACCTTAACAAGTTGCACCATAAAATTTCAAATTGAATGAGAAAAGCAGCAGCAAAAAAAAAGCTATTTGTAATCTTCATAACAATTTAACGAGCTTTAATTTTAGATAGGAAAATTTTGATTAATTGTTTACCAAATGATAGCAAATTGCAAAAAATGCGCATAAATGGTTAAAAATTTTAATTAATTATTTTTCTACACGTATCCAAACACTTTGATATTTAAAAATTTATTCAGAAAACTAAAATGCTAAAGCTTTGTACAAAGGTTTCACTTAGCTAAGGGTCTCCAAATGGTCATAAATTGAATATACAAGCTATTGACTTAAAAACCATTTAAACTCTGTGTTTTGTACTCAAATTTTCTTTTAACATTTTGCTTTAGTTTCTAGAGGAAAGAGCAAAAAAAAAAAATATACGTAAAACTAATAGCAAACTTTTTATTTGACTTCATAGATGTTTATTGCTAGTATGCAGTTAACAACCAAATAAAGCTTAAGTAAAAACCTACATTTCATTCTTTAGCTTAAACACCAGTTGTTATACTACCAACCACCACCAACTTGCACCATCAAGAAGAACTAAACAACATTTCAAGATCTCATTAGCAGTCCATTTATAATAATTTATCCTCGTAAAAATAAAGAAAACTACTATGGACATTAAATGGTCAGGCAAATACTTAAATACAACAATAATAACAACAACAAAAACTATTCATCGCACCAAACACATCTGCATAACAAAATCGATTGTGTTCTTTTCGTGTTTTTTTTTTGCTTGTGCATTTTGCAAACTTGCATTAACTAAATGATGCTTACATTGTTGTTGGTTTAACAACAACAAAAAAAAATAAAATTAAAAAAATCTTGAAAAACAAATAAGAAGAAAATTAAAAGGCCATGCGTAAGCCAATACAACAGTTTTTATGAATATTAATTAAATATGAATGCGTTAGTACTCTACAGTCAGTGTTGGCAGAAAATTTGGTTCATAATAAACCATAGATCTCAAATGTGAGTCGTATATTTTGCTGGAAAATATTTCAAAATTCTAAGTAAAATTTAAACAATATTTTCTTTTGAAAATATCTGGTATTGAAAATTAAAAAAAAATTAATGCATCAGAGACTGACATTGTGAGATAAAATTCTCGTGAGGCAAATACACTTACAACCATTTGCCATCAAGTAATGCAATGGCTTATAGATACATAAAGTGACTATTTGATTTAAATAAGAAAACCCATTTCCTGTAGCCGCAGTGGTTTACAATTTGCCATTTCGTTTTAAAATCATAAAATATTCATAAAGAAATATGGGTAGAGAAGTCGATTCAGTGATGACAATTTATTCCACTATCAGCGGGTCTTTGGTTATCAACTGCTGGAAAACCTCATATGTTGGAGATATCCTTTTGTTACCTTTTCAAACGTTCAGAAATAATCTGCCAAGATAAAAGCAAAGAAAAACAACTGTTTCTGTTTTCCCCGTATTATTAAAGCAAATCTTAACATTTCATAAAACGACTTAGACCAAAAGATCATAAACTGGCGAAATTGTAAACAGAGAAATATTGTTTTAATTATTAATTAAATCAGGTTCCCAAAATTATTTCTTGGGCATGGCGGTGATACTAACTCGCAAGTTTTGGTCAAAAGACTAATTATAGAATTAAACTATAAATTTGGTTTGAAACTGTTATTTGATATATAAAATTGGCATCGAAATATTTACAAACGAAAATGATACTGCTTTAGAACGACTTATTGTGAGGGTTGTTATCGTGTGATTTTTATGTCAAAAACGACATAAGTACGACAAGAACCCATTCATTATACTTTGTTATATGTATTACAAAGTAAAAAAGAAAAAAAACGACAACGACACTCACAATAAGGTTGTAAATTTTCATATCAAATAGAAAGGCTTGACTGATAAGCCAGTGCTGATCCAGAGGAAAGGAAAGTAGGATGTTCTAACTTTAGATGGTTCTTGAAACAAAATTGTGAATTAAATAATTTTTAACCTCACTATATAGTTTTCAAATGAATCAACCTGTTTAGTAAAATACAGTACATCGTAAGCAAAAAAATAAATTTTCGTAACAAAAGGTCTGCAAGCGCTGGTATGCAAGCGCTAATCCAGAGGGGAGGAAAGTCGATATGTATTCTAACTTTAGATGGAACAAAATTGTGAATCAAATAATTTTTTAATCTCCTTATGTAGTTTCAAATGGATGGTCCTGTTTAGTAAAATACAGTTTATCATAATCAAAATTTGTAAATCCAAGATGGCCAGTACAATTAGACTTTACGAGATGACATTTGAATAAAATTATCAAATGGAATGTTATGTCTGAATAAAATAGAGTTTTTTATAATATTCTGATCACATAGTAAAAATGTTTATATTGAAAATGCTTCACTACGCTTAACGATTTGATTTTATTCTCTTTAGTAAAAAGTTAAAAATAAGAATTTTCAAAATATAATTAAACCAAGTAAGAGCACTATATTCGGCTATGCCTAATCTTTTATACCCACACCAATTTGATGAATTTATTTTTTCGTTATTAACAGTAATCGCTGTGGAATAATATCTTTATATTAAAATATGTATCACTTTCTTTGTATAACTGCGATATGCTAGTTAAATGTTTTCGTAATTTTAGTCTCTCAATGAAAGTGGACGTTAAAGTAGGCGTGTCAATAAAGTTTCTGCTAATAAATACAACTTATATATTTCAACTAGCTGACCCGACAAACGTTGTTTTGTCATATAAATTATTTGTAGAGAATATTTTGCTAGAAAAAAGTATGTAAGTATGTAAGGGATGTGGTATATAAGTGAAAGAGGTAGAGAGCGCTGTGAACGGTGACGGAATATAAAAATAACAAAACACCAAACATATATTTTTTTAATTTATTGAAATTGATTCTTTAAAATTATATACGTATCGCTAATTATGACAATATTACTAAAAAACAATATCAATCCCTTAATGCAACAGAGTGTACAATATTTTTTGTTATTCCATCATTACATTTTGATCTATAACTCCTTTTCTAGTTCATATATATTCGAAATTTTCTTGACTCTAAGTCAATGCGTTTGGAAACAATTCTATTTTATTCGATGTTGGAAGAACACGGTTTTTTTGACCTACTCTTGTATTACAAGCTATAACTCTCTTCCTAATATTCTAATTTAGCCCATTTTCAATACCAAACAAACCTTGTGTAAAAGAAATATTTTGGCAAAATTTGAGCCACCTTGCTCTTTCGTTCCGACCTCTTTCGTGCTATCAAATGACAGATAGACGGACAGATGGACAGACGGACGGACATAGCTAGATCGTCATAAGATAAAACCCCTATTCAGAATATATTTACTTTATGGGGTCTAAAGTGGATATTTCGATGTGTTACAAACGGAATGACAAAATGAGTAGATATCGTTCTAATTATTTCATCTTGATATGCAATTAAAACAATTTTTTATTTTCATTACGGATTTATTAATCAGATGCTGTATTTTTAATATTGACAATTAATAAGAAAATTAGCGATTTCCATCTCTGAATATACGAAAAAATATTTATAAACATTTTTTATTAAAAATCAACTTTGTAATGGCATTTTTGTTAACTTTCAGCTTTACATGGTTAACATACTGTTTTTAATTATTTATAAAATTCTTTACTTTTAAATCTCCTCAAACTTTACTCACTTCTAGTATCCAGCTGCTCTCTTCTTACATTTTTAAAACTAATTCGATGCCCCGTTTTGTACATAAAGTATGTAAACGGTGACATGTTATTAAATTAGAGAAGAAACAATTTGCTTACCACTCTTCTCCCTACATACACTTTAAGCTGGAAACCCGAAACACTTCAATAAAATAAAGCTTAAATGAAATGTAAAAAAAAGTTACATAAAATTATATAAATTATTAATAAAATGCATTAAAAAAAATCGCAAAAATTATATTTCATCAGATAATTTCCAACGACTTATTTACAATGACAGAAGAACTGTGGCAACAAGTATTTCAATATACTAACTGGATCTCTCTAGCCAGTAGAGATAAGCCAGTCTGTGTTTAAGTTTATTTTAAAACTAGCTTTTGCTGGAGTGTTTAATATTGAAGAAAAAAAATTTTAATAATAGTGCGTAAGTTCACAGATGAAATTTATATTTTGTAATAATATTTTGTTGTTTCTATCTATACATTAAACACCTTGGGTGGTAAAATTTTTTTTTGTAATGTTAATATTATTGGAAATTTTTACTCTTAAGCCTAATATTCTGTTCCAATTTCCAAAATATGTTGAGCATCATTAGTTATTTCACACAAAGAATTTGACATACAAAAATAATTTTTGAGTCGAGCAAAAAAAATAAATAAATAAATTTATCATTTTTTGTTTTGAATTTCGTACGAAATAATTATTGTTCATATTATTTTATACTAAATAAAATGTTGCATGAATGTTGACAGAAACATTTCATAATCAAATTTCTGTAATAAACACAGTACTAATTAGGACACATTATTTCATATGTATTTTTTCCGGGGTGCCCCGGTAGACTTGTCAGTAAGTGTGCTGGTCTGCTAGTTTGTTGGGGGTTGTGGGTTTGATTCCCTCCATAGACTCTGTACCCATGTTCTGTAACTTTAGTGAGAACTTCTCGCATCGAAAAGTCATGAAACAAAATATCCCACCGTTTCTCGATGTGTGAGAAAAAAGTGTATCTGTAACTCATGGCGAAAAATACCATTTATGATTACGTTGTTACGTTAGAGCTATCAAAAATTATACTTAATTATAAGAAGAAGGAGAAAAAAAAATAAACTTTAGAAGTGCGGAAATAATAATACATATAAAATTTAGAAAATAAAAGTGTTTAAAAAAATAAGTGCAGAAGAAAGAAATAAAATGTACAATGCAGCTTTAGTTAGAGCGGTTGGGGATGATGAAAGGAATATGTTGCGGATTCATTGCAAAAGGTTGTGCGATTCAACAGACTCTTTTGAAATGCCGGAGAATTGATTTAAGGAACTATATCGCTTAAGCAGATCATCAGCAATGGTTCTGCTTGAAGGCACCTTTTATGAGAAAAGGTGTAAGGAATACAAATTTGCCTTCACTTTCCAAGACATTGGTAACATTGTTTCCTTTTGATGATAAACATAATGATGATGGTGGTGTATTTAGGATTTTTGTTTAGGACACACGACATACAAATTAAACAATTTGGTTAAACAATAAACACTTTTTGTAAATATTTAAGGTCTAAATAAAAAAGGAATAAAAAAATTATAAAAGTTATTTCGAAATTGAAATAAAAAAAAATAAATGAAAAGAATTTAGCAATTTTATTTAGTTAGTTAGTTTTTTTTAACTTTAAATGACTTTGATGATTGTAAAAATATAATCAATATAAAATAAAATCTATCTTTTTTAGAAATATAAAAACTTTTGTAAATTAAACAAAGATAGTTACCATAAATTATTTCCCGTAGTCAGAAAATTTATAACCTCAAATTTAAAGTAATTAATTTTTCATTTCCTAATTTCTTTCTTTTACATACATAAAAGTTTAAAGCACAAAAAAAAAACATTATTTCAATTACAAAATATTTTATAGAAGGTTCGATAGTTTAAACTCGATATCTAATTTTCCTTTTTGTTGCTTTGAAACCAGCATAATTTTCTTAACGATAACAAATTTATAATATTAATACATACATATGTATGCATTAATAATAAAAAAAAACATTTAAACTTTACATTTTCCATATTTTTGTCACTGATTTTTGACTTTTTATATTTTTTGGCTCAAAGTTTTTGCAATCTCGCGGTCTTTTTGTTTGTGACTTATTTTGACAGTTCAAAGTGAGAAGTTCTCGCCTGAAAACTTTACAGAAACACTTTTTTTATGGCTTACGAGTATTTTTCTTACGTGACAGGTATTTCTCGCATGAATAGTTACAGAAACAGTACAGTGAGAAAAAACAGCTGTTTGTTTCGATTTGTTGTATTTCTGTACCAATTTACATGTTTCAAGTGAAAAGTTTCTCGTAGCGAGAGTTACAGAACATGGGCACTGGACTGGTCTGCTTCTCTTTCTCTTCTATTCTAACTGTTCTATTTATATGGAGCGCACAACATGCCTTTTGGGCATAAGTGTATACCTAACGTGGGCTTGGGCTTTTAGTGCCCCTTCTTTTCAACCTAACCTAACCTATGATTTTTTGATTTATGGAGTTTGACAATAGTTTGCAATATTGAACAGAATACCTGCCTTTAAACACATATGTTTGTGCATGTGTTAGTAGCAACTTTTAAAGATTACAACTCCTAAAGTACTGAACCAATTTTAATGTTAGATTAACGACTGTGCACATCTGCGGAAAAAAGTGATTTTGCAACATTATTCTATAGATATTTCTTATAAATTTTTTAATATGGAGTTTGACAACAGTTCCTATGAAATATTGAACAGAATAGCAGTCTTTAAATTCGAATATGTTTTACTTTCGAAATTAAAGGATTTTTTTATTTTTAAAGTTTAAGGGCTGTATTCATAAAAAAGGCTTATTTGACAAATTTCTGTTCAACATCTGTCAAATAAGCCTTTAATAAACCTTAAATATTTTTTATGAATACGGCCCTTATTGTTTTAGATGAACTTTGTATAGTAAAGTAAACTATTTGATAGTAAGAAGTTTATAGAAATCTCTAAGAAACACAGCTTATACACCAAAATATTTTATCAGAACCATTTTTGGATAAGAGCATATTCACACGGCATTTTAATGAAAAATATATATGGGTCCAGCTAGATCATATGTGTTGTATTATACATGTGCTCAGTGCAGTTAAATGCATACTTAAATATGTTTCCTTCAATATCGTTATAAGAATTTCTTTTGTCAATATTTATAGCCAAATAAGTACCTAAAATATTAAGTGTCTATCTTAGTGTTAACTATGTCAAAATAATGTTTCAAACTAAAAAAATGTCTGGCCACACTAGTGCGTTAGACGAAGAGTTAAAAACTTTTGTCTGATAAAATCTTTTTCGCTAAAACCTTTAAAGCATTTTTTTTTGTTATTTAAAAGCTTGCTTGTTTTCAAACGTTATTTCAATTTTAAAATAGCTGTACCCCATTTTTCACGTTGGAGTTGTTATCAAGATTCCGGTATCTTTATTCCTAATTTTGAATCAAAACTTTTTTAATTTAAATTACCTAAACACATTTGGAAAACCAAAATATAACTGCAGCACCAACTAACTTGATATTTGTAATAGATATTGCTTAATAAACTTCTACTCATTTTTAGCTTAATTGACTTCAAATGTGGTGTAAACTATAAATGTTTTGTCCCAAACAAATATTTCCAAATCGCCAATTATGACTTTTTCAATACAGAGCAGCATTTTTTTTGCATCTTTTGCTTTACAATTTATTTGATTTTCTACACAAATCAACAATTTATGATTTACAGCAGTGTACACAAAAGGAAAATCAAAAACCAATGTAAAAATATTTGTGTTTGAAAATTTTTCTTTTATAAATTATGGAGCTGGGCACAAAAATAAATGAAACACAAAATGCAAGCAACATATGTTATTATGCAACATGTTGCCATAATTATAAAAAGAGTTAATGCGTTAGAGTGTATAAATAAATGTTAAGAACTAGTGTTATTTAGGATTAATTGAGCATTTGAGAATTACGAAAAAAAAAAAATAAAACAAAATGCTTGAAATAAAACCTGTCTCTAGTTTACTGCCATAAAATTTCTTTAATAATTTTGCTTTGAATTCAGAGATACAGAAATTTAAATAATTAAAAACTTCATTATTATTATTAATGACTCATATGAAATAGTGAAAAAATTCTTGCACAAAAGAATCAAATGCAAATGATTTTGAAAATCATTTACCATAATTGTCAATTGCACATATGTGTGCCACTAGTGAGTGGTGATGTTGGTAAATGCAAGTATTAGAAACAGCAGCATGAAGTACAACAAACAACAGCCAAGACCTTCAGACGCCAGAGTCGAGATTGTAATAATAAAAAAAAAAATTTCTTTTTATTTTATTGCATATTATTTGCTAAAAGTAATTTTAATTTATTAACAACCAGTTTACACGTATTAGAACAGAGATTTCCACTCAATCATAAAATGGGCTGATTTTGAGTTGTAATGTTTTATGAAAATTTTTTGGATATCCTCATATTGTTCAATTATTTTTCAGACAATGTTTATGAAATTTCCTCTTCCCTTCATTTAAAGAGTTTTCAAAATATTTATTTTATAGAAAGTTTTTAAAAAATTTTTTAAATTTTTGTGAAATGTAATCTAGTCTTTTAAAATGTTTATAGTTTCTTTTTTTATAGAAGTTTTTTCTTAGTAAATACTAACGGCCTTATTCATAACAAAAAGTTAGCCACAGTTTATACACTACGTACAACGAGCTGCTAACTAGAATGCCGATTAAGCTTGGCAGCTCGTTGGCACAGAGTTTATTCATAACAAACTTTTATCCATCTGCCAACTTATCATAAATCAACTCTGAAATTTCATGATACTCCTAAAAAATGCAACCATTTTTTGTATATCATCCCTAATTTTGACATTTCCTGTTTTTTCATCCAAACTAACAATTTTTAAAATTAAAAAAGAAATTTCAAAAAAGAAATAAACGAACAATATAAGTTTTTATAAAAATGGAAAAACAAGGTAAACGCTCTGTAAATTGGGAACAGGATGATAAGGTAGGCAAACAAATATTGGCAATGTATAACAATAATAACAAATATTTTTTAGGATTTACTATCAAACCTAGTTTTAGAAAAATTGGATGTTATAGAAAATGCAAAAATCGACACCAACACCAATAAAAAGAAAAAAGAAGCATGGAATATTGTTAACAATCTATTCAACAAAGTTTCGAAACACAACAGAACATTGGAACAAATTCAGAACCAGTGGCGCAAAACTAAGTCCATTGCGAAAACAAAAAACTCTGCATATATCAGACAAACAAAGCAGACAGGTGGTGGTCCAGCACCTGAACCTTTAAACATCGTTGAGGAGGAGTTAGTTTGCCGATTACCGAAGCACTTCGAAATTGATACAAATATTTATGATAGCAATTCGCAAATGATTGATACATATTCAGCAGATAAAACGGATTGTGAAGTTTTAAATGTTGAAGAAGACACCCCAATTAAAATCCAAACAGTTTCAAAAAGAAAAAAAAAGTGTCCAATTGAATTTGATAATGAAAATAAAAAAAGAATACAGCTATTAGACATAAGCATTAAACAAAAGGAATTAGAAATTAAACATGCGGAAGAATACCACAATTTACAAAAAAACAGAATAGAAAAATTACAACTACAAGAAAACGAAGAGCACATTCTAAGAGCTGAAAAACTTAAACTAGAAATTGAAAAATTAAAAAAAAATGGATTTTTTACATAATTAAGTCTTAGTTTTAACCAAATATGATTTGAATTTTTTTATTTTATCTATTTTTTTGTTATTAAATGAATTATTTTTTTTTTTTATTAAGTAAACTAGTTTTTTTTTAATTAAATGAATAATTATTTTATTTTTGTATATTGTTAAGACTTTTCTCTTTAATAAAATGAAATATTATTTAGTTTTAGTAATTTGTGATTTATAATTTTTTTTTTTCAATAAAACGAATGTTTTTTATAATGCAAATCAAGAAATTTTATTATTAAAGAAAACATTGTTAGTTACATTAAATTAATGACGGTAGAAAAGGCTGACTTATAATAAAAAAAAACTGTGATGAAAGAATTCATATAAATATATAAACATATGTATATAAATATATGTATATACATATATGTTGTATTTGCGATATACGTATGTATGTGCAATGTAAAGAATTTTCATAAAAGTTGCCCAAGCGTTTGTTAAAAAACAAATTCATTATAAAAATGGCAAGTACCGCTTGACATTTGGAAATTTAAAAATTTTGCTGAATGTAAATATCCCGAGAATTGTTTTCATCTTCGGTGCTATCCTGAAAAGTTCCACTTTCTAAAAGATTACTTTGGACGTCGTTTTCATCTGTAAAAATTAAAATAAAAAAATAAACAAGTTGTAAATAAACATACATACATATTTTTTATAACTATGTAGTAAATAATTTAATCTTACCGAAATTTTGCTCTTCATATATAATCGATAAATTATGAAGAACGGCTAGAGCTACAATTAAAACTTTTCCATTTCTTTTTGAAATTCGCATTTTTTCTAACAGGATGCGGAATCTACTTTTCCAAACACCGAAAACTCTTTCTACAGTATTTCTCGTTTTAATGTGAGCTTTGTTGTACATTTCTTCCTTTATATTTCTTGGGTTCTGTACAGGCGTAAATAAATAGTTCGTGCACTTGTAACCACCGTCCCCTAATAATCGACCCATAAACGTACCTTCCTCAAATCTCTCTTTAATTTTGCTTTCGTTAAATATTCTGGAGTCGTGTGTGCTTCCTCTCCAGCAGGCAACTATATCAGTAATTTTTAACCCGGCATCACAAACAACCTGGTTATATCGAAAATAAAAATATGTAAAATAGTCAATTTCATTTAAATAATTTTACGCAAAAAATACCTGTACGTTTAAAGAGAAGTACCCCTTTCGATTTACATATAATTGGGCATCGTCGCCACCTACAGCTTGAATACGAATGTGAGTACAATCAATAGCCCCTATTACCTTTTTTAATCCAGCAATTTTTTTAAATTTCTCCATCTCGACAATTTGTTCCTCAGCTAATGTTGCCATTTTAATAAAAGTTTGTGATTTTTTGGCGAACGCCTGGGCAACCTTAGCACAAACTCTACTCATCGTGGGTTGGGAAAAACCATGGTACTCAGCACAATCATCTTGTACCTGATTTCGGCCCCAACACCGTAATGCTGCAAGCACTTGTATGTATGGTGGAATGCTACCACCATTCGTTTTGCCTTTACCTTTAAGATCAGCCTCCACTAACTTTATCAATTTTCTGCAATTTTCCTTAGAAAATCTATATTTCATACGAAATACCTCCTCGCTGTATTCCAAAAATGGGTTTCTTCTTTTTTTAAAATTTTTTTTTGATCTCTTACGGACTCTTAAATACTCCAAATTATCTAAACTATCGAGTGTTTCCATAATTTATTTTTCGTGCACAAAAATTTTTATTTCTTTCTTTATAATTTTTTTTGACACAGAACAGCTGTTTTTCACAAGTTGGCAAACGTTTGGCAGCTCGTTAACAAGAGTTTAGCAAATCGTTAGCCAGAGTTTGGCATGTGTGTTATGAATAAACTCTATGCTAACTTTATGCCAACTTTTTGTTATGAATAAGGCCGTTAACTCTTTCAACTTATTTAATTTTAATTCAAATAAAATTAAAATTTTAACCCAATTAATTGTAAAAAAATAAAAACTCATAATAGAGCATATCCTCCTACTTCTAGTATTCTTCCAACTAAAATTATCGACCCAGAAACAGGAGCTTAAACATGAGCTTTAGGTAATCACAAATGAACTACAAATATTAACTTTTATCATATTATCAGATTGTATTTTTTTTTTTTTTTTTTTTCCAAAAAAAAATAGAAAAAAATTTTGAAATTTATTTTTTTTTATAAATTTTTTTTTGGAAAATCGTTTTATTAAAAATTTTTAGAAAATAATTTCATTATAAATATTTAAATTTTAAACAAAATTTCCATGGATAATTTCTTTTTCAGTTTAAATTTTTGAGAAATTTTCTATTTTTTAAATTTTGATAGAATATATCGTCGTTGCTCTGACAAATTCATTTATGTGTTTTTTACTGAATTTTTAGGGGATCATAAAAAACATTTTATGTTACAGTATTAAACTTACGCATATTGACTATTGTTTATTTTTCAACCAATCAAGGTATCCTTAAACGGTTTGATGTACGACCAATAAACCTTCAAAGTCGAGCAATAAACAAAATTTTAGAAATTGTCACATAACCGATTACGTTAGAGCAGCGACGATATGTTTTTCAAAGAACGATTTTGGAAGATTTTTAAATTGATTTTTTTTAATTTTCCCTCCAAAAACATTTTTAAGGATACTTTGTGATCATGCAAAAATTTAGGAAAACTTTATCTTGTTAAAAAAAATTTAAAGTACTTTATGTTCTTATACAACTGTTTGAAATTTTTTCAAAAATTTTTACGAAATTTTGCTTCAAAAAAATATTTTTTATTATGTTTTTTTTTAACAAAGTGATTTTTATAATATTTTCAATTTGTAGAGATTTTTAGAAACATTTTTTCCTAACAAAATTTTAAAAATTCTTTGTAAAAACTTTTGGGAAGTTTTTTAAATATTTTGGGAACTTTTTTCTTTATAAAAATTACAAGGTAATTTTCTTTTTCTAGATAGATTAATTAAATTGGTCATAGCATTGTTATTGATTCTTATATTACTGATAATAGTTTTATAGGAAATTTTTTCATTATTGAAAATTTTTAAATAAATTTTACCTTGTAGATATTTCTTAAAAATTAATATTTATACTGATCATATTTGAAAGTATTGCGAAATTATTTAAGTAAAATTTGTATATAATTCTAAATTAATATTTATTTAAACTTTTTATTCACTTCAATCACTTGTCCTGCCTAAGGTTTATTTTCATAAATTTTAAAATCCCAGAAATTTTTTAAATAAAATTGTAAGAATATTTAAAAATACAGAAAAATATTTCCTTTCTTAGCCAACTATAATATGTTTTCAAAACCGGTGTACAGTTTAGAATTTAAACAACTCTTTAAATCTATATATATAAAAGAGTAACGTGACTGACTGATTCATCATCGCACAGTCCAAACGCAAACGGTTCCTCTTTCAATGTATACCTCCACTAAAAATGGATTTTTGGAAATTCGTACTTTAAAAGGGTAAAAAAGGGTAAAATCGGTAATCTTATATCTGCTAAACTAAAAATTATACAAATTAAATTGAAAAAAGTATTGTAATTTGCACAGAAAATAAGCTGACAGGTGTCTGTCCTTTTTTTTTGTTTTTTTGAATTTTCTACCCCTAATGTCAAGAAACGTGTAAAAACTATAGTTTGGTACTTTTTTGGTACCCTGTGTAACTTCTAAACACATAAAGCTAGGAAAAAACTTTAAACTTTTTTATGTAGTCCGCAAAAAAATATTAACAATAATTTGGCACTTTTGCCAAATTCACATGTATAAGGGGTAAAAATTTTCCCGTTTTTTGGTACTCTTTTTTAAAACAATTTTTTTTAATATTATTCAATAGCACAAAATTTGATCATTGTTATTGCCTAAGAGAATATTGACAATTATTTAGGTGAAATTTTTGGAAACTTTGTTTAGGACAAAAAGGGTACCAAAAAAGGCAAAATTCCGGAAAATTTATGTAATTCATAATTAGATAGCCAATTTTCACTAAATTTTTAATTGGGATTTCACTGGACATAAAAAATTATGTAATTTAGTGAAAATTGAAATACATTCATAACAGGATAGAAAAGGGAAAAATCGGGAAGAGTTTGGAACTTTTTAGAACATAATTATTTTTATACAAGACAGAGTAGATTTACTGACTTTAAATCATGTATATAAGATATTTTCTTACATAGATATTTGAATAATTTAAACTTGGAATTTGGAACATGGACCAAAAATGTACTTTTTAGCATTTCTATGGTACTTTTCATATTTTCTACGTTTATAAAGGTAGAATTGTAAAATAATGGACTATTGATTCCAGGTGAGACTAAAAATGTTATGGGCGAAAAAAAGGTACTTTTTTAAATTTTTATGGTACTTTTTGTATTTTCTACGTTTATGAAGCTAAAATTGTGAAATAAAGGATTACTGATTCAAGTTAAGAATTAAAATGATATTGGCGACACAAAAAGAGCCTTTTCGTATTTTTATTGAACTCCTCCTATTTTTACGTTTGTGAACATAGATTCTTAAAATGAGTGTTTCTTGACGACCAAAATACATTTTTCTCTTCTTTTTTATATTTTGTATACATAGAATTCTGACTGTAGGTAATAATAAGCCAAGTGGAAGTTTTGAGTAAGGAAAAACTGTTACTTTTATTATTAATTTTTGGGTTATTTTTGCAAATTATGAATCTTAGTTTTTGAAACTCAGTAGCATTGATCTAGCTTTTAGTTAGGAAATATATGCCTGATGTATCTTTACTCTACTTTATATTTCTCTAAGTAAATTGTACAAGAGACACAAATTTTCATAAATTGAACCAAAAATGTTTAATAATTAAAAAGAGAACTTGAGTATTCAATAAATATTAAGAACTACGCTATCGAAGTAGCGGTTTATATGCTAGGTTTATAATATAATATAAATGTGTCTTTTTATAGAACTTGAGGTCACTTCTTGGTTTCTAAAAAAAAAGTATTTATTAATTTTTTATTATCATGTTAATAAATAATTCTTCTTTATTTGTTTATTATTAATTCTTTATTATTATGTTAATAAAATTTTTTTTATCAAAAACAAAAAGTGATCTTTTACTCAAGAATAAGATCAAATTATCAATAAAAAGATCAAGAACATAAGAGGATATGTTTCACAAAATTTAATAAAATTAGAAAATGGAGAGCAAAGCAATTCTTTCTCAAATTTTCTTTCAAAATGAAAAAAATATTCTCCACGTTCATACTATCTTATATTTTTAGGTAAATTCTGTTATGCTTTCGTGATCCATCCTTAGGCAGATAAATTTCAAATTTTCAAATTTTTATTCATATCGAATGGCATTTTCTCTATGTTCATATTTTCTAATATTTTTAGTTAATTTCTGTTAGATTTTCTCTATTTTCTATTTCTTCTTTATTCTTTTATTATTCTATTCTTATTTTTTAGTTCTATATTTAGGCGTCACAATGGACCCTATTGGTCTCTGGGTGAGGGAGTGAGGGTAACTTTGCGCCAGCTTAACTACCTACCTATCTCCCTACCTTCTCTATCTATCCTTCGGCTAACTGTATTGAGACTATATTTGTGTTTGTTTTTTAATTTTTTACTTATATTTACTTTAAGGCAAAAACATTTTTGGGATAGATTTTTGTTAGAAATATACAAGTTTGAATTTTCCCTTTGCTAAAAGTTTTTGGAAAAAGTGTGATTTCGAAAAATTTTAGTTCTTTGTTTTTTATAAAATTAAAATATATATCAAATAGACATTTTAATGTATATATTTTCCTGTTTAGATATGCAGTTTAAGAACTACTGTATTAATATTACACTACCATTATTATTATTATTGCAAAAATGCTTTTGAAACAGCAGCTGCTTTTAATTTATTTTATTCATTTTTAATCAACTTGCAATAAATATGTACAGACAATATAAAAAATACTATTTGCGGTTTCTGGCTACCGCCTTTATTTTTTTAAATTGCGTTTTTAATAAAATATTATTGTAAATCAAGTTATCGAAAAACCCACTAGTGACACTTGTTCACTTTAAAAATGCTTTTTCTTTCTTGTTTGATTTTTTCAAAATATTCGTAATTTAAAAATCCTCTAGCAATGTTTTTTTGTCTTCATTTTAGAATAATTAAAATTTTTATCTAAATAATTATTTATTTTGTTATAATTACACCTACACTAAAACTAAAATCCCGCTTGCTTTTAATTGCTAAGCTTTTTCTTTAAAAGTAAAAACGTGTTTGTTTTAATCATGTTTGTTGCTGGCATGATTCAAACTCTTTTGTATTTATGGTGATTTTTATTTGTTGTCATAAATCACATTTTCCAACAGACTTGCTGTCTAGCAATTACGTGGTAAACAAAGTTGGTGATTGTTTAAAGTAATTTATTAAGTAAAGTTTAATAAAAATATTTGGGACAGCAACAAAAGCATTGTTTCACGTGGAATTAAGGGCAAAAAGATAATTTAGTTTATTGGTTGTTGGATTTAAGCAAGTTTCCATGAATTTCACTGGTGTTTGAGCCAGGCATATTATCAGTAGACTTTTACCAAAAAAATTTTTAGAAATATTACAAGCTTGATTTAAAACTTTTATTTGTTTACGATGAAATTTTTATTTTGTTTTTTGTTTTAATTTTTATTTTGTATTTTGTTTTGCTTGCAATTTTAATTTTGTTAAGAAAAATTAAAAAAAAAATAACAAATTTAAAAAATCACTAATAAAAAGGCCGTGCCGAATCCGTAAATATCCTTCATTATTACGTAGAAAAGAAAAGGACCACACCGCACCAAAGCCTAGATATCAAATTTTTATTTTGTAGGCTGTGTTGATTTACTTTTTATTCATTGCATATAGATTTATAAAAAGTTTACTGTGTTCTCCTGGTTAACTGCTTTCATTTTACCCCCATAATTATGTCGCTGAGAAACAAAAACTTCCGCCATTTTTTTTAGGGCGACATCTTGGATTATATTTTTTGTTTTTTTAACTGGTAATTTCCTACATTTTGATACCAATTTTGTCAAATTTGAAGGCAGAAAAGCTTTAATTACTATATTCTATCCATATACAGTATGCAAAATCCATATTCATACACCCTTTGCACCCTTTGTTTATGTTAATTACTGATTGTCGTTATTTTTCTTAAGTTTAATTACTGAAGTTTCTCTATTTTTGTTTTTTTTAAATAAATACGCTAAAGCTTAAAATACTATAAACAAACCTAATTAAAGTATTGAAATTACGGAAAATCAAAGTTTATGACAAAAATTAATAGTGTACGAATATGAGTTTTGCATACTGTATCTTTTATTTTCTTTCGGACGCCATCTTTGACTTAAACTTTTTCATTGTTTACTGTATTCTTCTGGTAAAGCCCTTTCATTTGATATATATACTGTGGGGAGGTTAAAGTTGGTATATTTTTGATTATTAGATTTAAACCAGATATAAACTTATTGTACGCCATTTTGTAGTGGCGTCCATTATTGATTTTTAATTTTGCTTACTGCATTATATTTTTTGCTAGTCAAGCCCTTTCATATGACTCCAATATGTCGATTTTCTAAAAGCAGAGGAATTTTGTTCAAGAAAAGGCACCAAAGCAGTTGCATTTTCATGTTTATATCTCAGTTGCGTTTACACTTATTTATCAGTTTTTCTCACCAGCAATCTTTAAGACAATTGCTAATATTAAGGTGTTTTTATCATGTTCGTAGCAGGCTTAGTAACTCAAAAAATATATATGTTTTAGAAAATAATTTTTGCCTATAACTTTGCCAACTAATTCCCAATTTGTCCACAATTGTTAAAGGGTAGCAATAGAGGCATATGATATCTATAAGTAGTAGCGAACTTGTCTAAATATATCCTGGCGTTTAAAAAATTTGAATTTCTTGGTAAAAATATGAGAGTAAAAAAGAAGCAGTCTCGTTTATTTGCTTATAACTCCAAAAGTTATAAGTCAATTGAGCTAGGTTTCAAAAGTTGCTCAGTTTCAGATATTTCCAAAAGATTGGCATCACACTCTTATCAATGAAACATGTAGGGGTTATTAAAGTTGACTTCAAACCATCACGCGGACACACGGACAGGTAAAGACCAACCCAATCCAGCCAACTCCCCTCGTGATAAGGTTTCAGATATTATATCCTTTATGGGGTCGGGAATAATTATAGAAATTGTAATTGCAATAACAAAGTAATATATAACCTTGAAACCACTGGTGAAGGGCACAAGAATAAAGTGGAGCGATTTGCATGAATTTTATTAACTAGTTTTTGCTTTGAAAAAGCCTAAATGTTTTAACAATTTTCTAATAAAGCCTTCATTTTGTAAGAGAATTAATAAAATCGTTAAACTGTTGTGCGTATTTAATTTTTTTAAGGAGATTTATATTTAAGTAGACGCTGTTTGAACGTACATATCGATGCCTTACTTCCTCAACCTCGTATCTTAAAAAATAAGATTTTTCAGGAAACAAAAAAAAAACGGTTCATCTTTTTATACTTCAGTGTTTGGTTAAAAGTTTAAATGCAATTATTAAGGAATTGATTGTATTTATGTATATTAGTAGTAATAATATACTAATCTTCTTTAGTTAAAGAATGAAACAATCGTTTGATATGAAAAAGTCAAAACCGTATTTTTTAAGTTACGAGGTTGAGGAAGTAAGGCATCGATATGTAAACAGAAATAGCTGGTATTATTTGCATAATCTGGTATTAATTGCGGTGAGATAAAACAGAGATTGCTTTAGTAAACTAAACCACAAAGAAAGGCAAAATTTACATAAAATAAAACAAAAACTCAAACTAATAAAATAAAAAACAACAACAATAAATGGATCTAAGTTGTACATATGAGCTGCTTTATGACAGCAACACTTAGTTAAGCGGACAATAGCTATAGTGTTAAGATGCTAATTAAAAAATTTTTTAATAAAATTTAATTGCGTAGAAATATTCAAAAAATTTGAAAAATTATTTCTTTTTTACAGCATGGAAACTGTTAAAAACAATTGTATAAGTAAAAGTTAATTTTAAAAAAATTCCTAAAACTGAATTTTTCAAAAATTAAAATGAATTTTTTGCTCAATTATTATAATTTTTTATTTGAAATTAATTTTTCATCAGAGTTTGTTATTGATACTAATACACGAGTAATATATATTTACATACGTAAGTATATATGTACATACAGCCATACATGCAAACATCAATACAGACTTAAGCTTTTACTAATAAGCATGTGTCTTAAGTCTTTAGTTTGTAATGCAATTAACATGACTCTTGTAGTTACAAGCATATAAAAAATATGCAACAATCTTTGACTTTTTAATTACTAGTCTTTTTTTCAACAATTAATAACCATCGAACATATTTCAATTTTTCCAAACAAATATTTCAAAATAAAATAAACATATAATTTAAACCGTTAGCATTAAGTAAAACACTATATTTTACGTCAACATTGTTTTATTTAAGCAACTCCTAACAAAAGTTATAACAACAAAATCTATAAAAACGAAATGTTTTTTCTTAATTCTTTTATTTTTTCGTAATAGTAGGAGGAGTATATTGCTAAGCTTTCCTAGACAATTTTCTGAGGGAAATAGAAAAAAAAATATTAATTGAAAAAATTAATAATAAAGTAGGATTTTATTTTACTTTTATTGCATTTAAGGAAAACAATATTAATCGCTAGTTGTGCTGAGTTGATTAAATACAGCAGGAGGAGGAGGAGGAATGAGCACCAACTATACAGCTTACACGATTAGAAGCGATGGTTCAAATTAAAAATTCCTTTGCGTTTTAAGATTAAATAAAACAACAAAAAAAGGCCTTTCAACACCCACTAATAAACGCTTTTCAAATTTTTTATTTCATATATTATTATTATTTTTTTTATACAGAAAAGCTACTAAATTTAGTGACTAGTAGTTGTCTACATTCTTTTTTGTTGATGATAAAATGAATATAATATAATGGGGGATGTATCTAAATGTTAAAATTTTTTCTATTTGATATTTGTCTTGATATCTATTGATTTCGTGGCAACTTTTTTTCCAAGCTGATGAAGCAGCTGTCTGTGTTAATAATATTTCAAAGGTGGGTGCTTAAATAATGTTTAATGACTTTATAATATTTAATCATAAAACATGTTGAAAGTATTAGCAGACAGCAATGAAAGAAAGAAAAATGATAATTAAAAAACTACGTAAAATATGTTAGCTTTTGTTAAATGTTTGGTTCATCAAACGGTCATAAAGTTTGTTGTTATTAAACCATTTTATAGGAATTTGTAAAGTCAGTATTATTTTCTATTTTCAACGGGAATATTCTTAAATTTAATTAAATGAAATTTTTTATATTATTTAATATTAAAGTTCATAAAATATAATATATAAAGCCAATAGTTTGAATAACGTTATTTTTTTATTTTTTAGTTTACATTTTTTTATTCTTTAATATGCTTGCAGCTTGTGGAGATTATTTCCGTGACGGATAAAAAAATCTTTACAGATAACTTCTTCATCAACAGTATAAGCAATATTAAAAATATGATAGACCTTAATGTTGGCAATTCTTAATTTTACGCTTATTTTACCATAGACAGTAGTAGATTCTCCAGTAGCAGTTCGTTGATTTACTACGCATTATGGTTGTTAGTTTGTTTTAATTACTTAACCGAGCCTGATGATACACTGCAATGCTTCTTTGACTATTGTAAATACGTGCTTTTGACGAGTTATATACAAAGATAAAGCGAGGTCTCTGATTTTCTGCTTCATAACTGATATGGGTCTAGCCGTAGTATTAGTTTAAGCTACGAGGTGCAAGCAAGTTTTAGTTTAATCGTGACTCAAATAATGTTTATGTGGTTAGTGTTTCTAAGGAGCGAAACACACATTAACTATTTTGTTTTTCAGCAATTTTATTAATAATATCCGTTATTTTCGCAACTATAGCAATTAACTCTAAATTTGCTTGGATTTTCTTCTAGTGTCTTCATACACTAAGAAACCAGTATCGGTTGTGAGTACCGCAATTGTTGCCAATCGCATAGTTTATTTGTGATAGTAGAATATTACGGTTATATCTACAGAATTTTGTTTCGGAATATAGTTATGTAGTCAGCACAAATAAATTATGATGCTTGCATTTGAAATTTTATAATCACAAATGAAAAGTTCGATTGCAGGAACTGAACCATTCAATTGGCAATGAATGTGATTTTCTGTTTTCTGGATGTACGTGCCCTTAACTCGGTAACAGTATTTTTTTCTACTTCAGGCATAACTTTAAAATTTTTTACCCTGCACACTTGGGGCTTTGAAACTACTTAATTGTAATTGGAAATGTGATATGTGTTAGTCCATATGATATAGTCAAAAAATTATGAGTGCGAAGTTTCGCATGTTTTATTTTAGAATCGTGAATTGCATTCAAAAAGCTTTCATTTTTAGCTCAATTATGTCTTCACCAAATACTCGATTTTTGTTGTCAAGTCTTGTAAAGTCTCATTGGTTTTCTGCGTTTTACCTCGCTTTCTTTCCTTGATTTTCATAATTGTATCTGTCGTCGATGGGTATACTTTCGGCAGTTTGTGTTGAAATGTTGTTAAGGCAGAAATCATCTTAATAATCCCATTTTCATTAGCCTACACATTTCATTGGAAATTGTCTTGAGCTACAACTTAAAAATATTAACTGGTGCACTACCATCAAGAACAGGGACCATTTATTAACGAAGATTTTAAATTATACTTCTCACTGGTCCCCCATATTACTCAAGATTTTTAACTTTCATTTCGAGATCTTAAAATTTCTTGACATCTTCTTCATCTTTTAATTGTCTGTCAAAATCATTTGAATGTACGACTACTCCACAAATTAGTGACGTAATATTCGCAATGCCAGTGTTATATATAAGTTTATTATTTTGTAATTTCTTTAACTTAAAATTGAATTGAAAATAGGTTAATTCTCCATCCTAACCTGAATTTTTTAATTTGATATGTAATAGTTTTTGCAGCTTTTAAAAGAACAATTCTTATATTTTATTAAAAATTAATCAAAAAAAAAAAAACGATAACCGTAATTGGTGCAGAATTTTTACTCCGTTTACTCTTGAGTATTTTTAAATTGATTTCTTAGACCTAGTTGTCCAGTATTCGGAAACATTTCCCTATTGAAATTAAAAAAAATTTTTCTTCAATTAACCAGGATATTACAAAACAAGTAAAAGCGCTATATTCGGCCGTGCCGAATCTTATATACCCTTCACAACGTGTAGTCATGCAATAACAGTAAATTCACGTATGTATGTTAAAAAAAACAAAAAAAAAATTTAAAAAAAAAAATTAAAAAAAAAAATTAAAAAAAAAAAAATTATTATATACATATATAATATATATAAAACAAAAAAAAAATAAAAAAAAAATTAAAAAAAAAAAAATAAAAAAAAATAATAATAAAAATATATATAATATATTAAATAAAAAATAAAAAAATAAAAAAAAATTAAAAAAAAAATTTTAAAAAAATTAAAAAAAAATTTTTTTTGCCTCAGCTGGGATTCGATGCCACGTTTTCTCTAACCAGTATACACGTTTGTATGTATGTATGTTGTTGTTATGTTGTTTTTGTGAAAAATAAATCGAGGTGGTCGTGGGTTTTTGCTCATATCTCAGTTGTTTATGTACCGATGTTTCTGATTTTCAATACCGATCTACTCCCGAATATTTCTGATATTTTAATACCTTACCCGGGTCCAACCTATGTCGGGGGGCTTCAAAAAGTTGATTTCAACATACACACGGACAGACGGTCAGACGGACAGACGGACAGACGGTCAGGGCTTAATCGACTCCTCTATTCATAAGCTTTCAGAAAATATATACTTTATGGGGTCGGAAATGAAAATTGTAGAAATTTCACACGGAATGACAAACCTATATATACCCTTTTTCACTGTGTGAAGGGTATAACAAGCACACTGTGGCTTGCCGAAAAGATTTTCTTTGTAATCTTAGTGATGACCCTTTTGCTATATAATATATAATAGTTAAAACATTTTCTAAAAGCTTACATGATATATGTACTCATCGAATAACTCCATGGATACTACGATAATTTTATATTCTCTTTAATAACATCTAATTATCGCATACATACTATAATTGATATCTTAACTTGATATTAATCTAATATAACATTGCTTGACGGAAATACTCTCTATTACTCTCCTCAAAACTAGATAATATTATTTATTAAATTGCTAAATCAGACACAATTCAAAGTCATATTAATGAGCATGTAGAATTATATTACAATAACATGTTAATGTATTCTGATCATAATGCAGCACCATATGGTAATGTCTGATCATATTGTGAAAAATTAAAAGTATTTTGTCGTATGTGGTTTTAGGTTGTAATTATATGGGATTAGATTATATTATGGTTACATACAACTATCTAGCAATCATATGGGGTATTAATATGATAATTATGTGATACTGTAACTTAGCCTATAAAGATTATTTGCAATCATAATATGTTTAAACTATACAATTTAATCAATTTTTATTGCTCTTAAATTATTAGCATCTCAATTATGTTTTTTTGTTACGTTTAGAAGACATCAATGGTCATTAGGTTTTCGATACTGGGTCAATTATTTTTTAAACTGTTGTTGGTAAAATTTTTAAGAAAAACTTTAATGATGTTGAGTCTGCAATCGAACTAATTTTCCTAAATGAAAAATCGACTACCTTAACAATACATTGTAGTCAATAGAAGCGATGTTCTTGGCCCTTAGACATCAGGTATTTATTGATTGTTTGTCAGAGCGGTCGTTAAGACTTTATCCTTGAAATCCTGTAAAGTCGACTTTGAATGTCCACAATTTCTATGGCGGTTTAAGTGCTTTCACTAAAGTTTTTGCGTTGTGTGAAACGTTTATTTAAACATTAAAGTTTAATTACACTATGCTAGTTGAAAAAAAGAGACAATCCAGGCAACTGGCATTTTAACTTAATTAGGTTTTTTAAGATTGGCTCTGGTTTTCGAGATATACCGTTATTTCGAAAATGGAGGAGGTTGCACAACATATGTTCGCGTAAGTCAAAAACGTTTTAGCTTATTGAAAAAAACTTAAAAAATCAAAATTCCGCAATAAAATTTCCTTTAAGAAAAATAAAAACTTTTTAATATCCGCAATCGTTTTAAAAACATTATTTTTTTTTTAAATTAATTTTTTTTAAATTTCGAAATTTTTGTTTTTTAAAAAATCATAAAAAAATAAAAAATGTAGCTAGGCATTGATTTAATTCAAAAAAGTCGACAAATTTTAATTAATTTAAGAATTTCATAAAACATATCGTCTAAATTTCTTGATCTTTTTTATTGATTATATATGATTTTTTCCTTGAGATAAACTTTTTTGGTTTTTTTATAAAAAATTATTTATTATTAACCAATATTTCGCCAACAAACAATGGGTGGCTTTTTCAGGGTAATATGTATACAAATTTTATAAAATTTCTCAAGCTTGAAAAAAATCATATATAATTTCATAAAACGCAATATTTGTGTGGGAGCCACCCAAAGAAGTGGAGTAACCGATTAAAAAACTCAAGCCCAGTGTGTCACGAAAAAAAGTGTCAGTTCTTGCACAGTGCTATTAAAACGTTGTGCTCAGTGTTTGAAATTGAAAACTAAATTATACTAAAAGTCGACTAAATAGGAAACTACTTATCAAGAATTTAAAGCCAACAAAATTGTGAATATAAGCCTAAGTCTCTTAAACTGAAAAATTGTCACTTAAAACTAAGAAAATCTAAATTTAATATGACCATGATATATAGACGAGCTTTTAAAATTAGTAGTTATTTTTGAAGTAGCAGTAATTTGACTAAAAAAAATTTGTTTCACCTGTTGCTTAATAAAATAATATTATACTCCTTCTTACAGCAAACACAAAATTTAGTTCCCACAACATTTTGAAAACAGTGGAATATATTTTCTAAATATCTAAATATTTAGTCATAATTTTTGGCACAACTATTAAAAGTTAATTTTATGTTAAATATTTAAATACATTTCCCATCATTATAAACACATTTCCTAAACATGCTTCACAGTCAGTCTTTTTTAAACAAACGCAGTTTTTTATAGACTCATTAAATAGTAAATTTAAATGAAAAAAATAAAAATAAAATAAAACAAAACAAAACATTTATTTTAATTACATTTCTTTTTGTTTTACTGCTAAATATTGTATGGCCCAACGGTTTGGTGGTATCTCAATAATGCTGTTTCTTTTCATATTGTGGGTTTGTGGGGGAAGAATTAATGTCGACATTTAAAAATCTTAATAATGACAAGTAACAATAAATTCTAAATATTATTTGACAGCTTCGACTGTTAGTTGGATCGAAATATACATTTAATATGACATAAATAATACCTTATAGAGACATAAGAAAAAAATAATAATTATTGTTAGTTGTTTTGTAAAAAATAAAGTGAGGCATCGGTTTTTGTATACTTAAGCCAACTTTGAGCAAACAATAATTATTAATTGGTCATTTAATAACAACAAAAATAAAACATCTGTACATTATAGTGTTTAACTTAAAAACTATTTTTTTTTTATTTTCCCCTCTACCTCAAAAGCTTCATTACTTTATGTCCTGATTGCATACACTTGAAATCAAAAGAGTTTTGAATATATTTTAATTCTTAGATTTATTACTAACATTTCTTTTGATTTAATTCTCGAAAACACAATAAACATTTCCTTTTCGCTATTCTCGTTTGTATAAAATATCAAACATTGCACTTTCTATATTAAAATCGATCTATCTTCTTAATATTTAAATCACGATTTTCAAGTTTAAAATAAGAAACCAAACCAAAATGCTTTGCAAAAAGGAAGAGAGAAAAAAATTAACATGAAATAATTTTTCATTACTTTAATGTTTTGGCAAATGAAAGGGAGACATAGAACGAAAATAGCGAAAATAGGAGGTAAGACGTAGAAGTATAATATTCCAAAAAAAAGTGGTAGTAATTTTCGTCAAATACTGTTTTTATACCCAACATATTTATTGCCAATGGTAATTTTGGGTATGTTCTCTACAACATTTATTTCCGATCCCATAAAGTATATATTGGCTAAAGGGTTCGGACAAGGGAAGTCTTTTATTTATTTGTGAGGATGGTATAGCTCTAGGGCTGATAAAAATAATAAAAAAAAATCGGTGATTAATCAGCAAAGTTATAGGCAGAAAAATGTTTCAAACATTTTTTTTAATTATATCAAGTTACTAATGCTCCTAATTAATTGTTGGAAACAGTAAAGGCACTCAAATAAAAAGTGCAATCTTAAAACTAAAATAATTGCTGAGAAAACTGACACATCGGTTTGAAACTAACAGAGACATAAGCAAAAAATATAGATTCTTCAGTGTTTTTCCTAAAATCTACAAAAAAAGTAACACAAATTTTTGCAGCTTTTGGACAAGAGACAGAAGTGATATGGATATCAGTATTAAAAAATATAAAATGTAAAAAATTAATAATTCCCGTAAAAACTTGGAATATTTAAGTTCCTAATATATTGCCTACTATTCACTTCTTATATTGCAAATTATGAAAAAAATTTTGGGGTATCTCGAAGAACTAAATTTAATAAATTAAATATATATAATTTTGTAAAAACACCGCCTGCGTTTTATTCTTATTTTATCTGTTGTAATAAAAATGAAAATACAACGAAGCATATAATACTAATCTAAATAAATAAAAGTGAAACTCTGTGTGTATGTGTGTGTGTGTAGGATAGCTATAGACTCCGAAACTGTAAAGCCGATCGAACTCAAACTTTGACAAGTTGTTGTACACATTCCAGGGGGTGTTTGTGGGTGGAAAAAAGTGGGCGGGGCTATGCCCATAAAAATAAACTATAATTTTTAGCTACTTGCACTGGAACGATTTTTCTGAAATTTTGCGCACATAATGAACTCTCATTATTATACAATTTCGTGATTAGAAAAGTGGGCAGTGTCATAAAAAAAGTTATAATTTTAAAATTCATTAATTTATACATTAAGTGGCGTAGCAAAGCGCGCCGGGCTTTTCTAGTATAAAGTAAATGTGAATGTTTTGATGTTTGGATTTTTGTTGCTCAATCGCGAAAGAATGGCTGAACGGAACTTATGAAATTTAATACCACCTAGATAAACATACACATACGATAGTTAATAAAAACTAATTAATAAAAATGTACCCACTTAAACCTACTCAATATTGATATTAAACGAAAAATCTTGATCAGCAAAATATGTTGACTTATAAAAAGCTTAAAATCCAAGATGGCGTGCGAACTAAAATTGAGATATATAGGGCATATATAGTAATAACTGCTTTTCCTCTATTTTGACCCAAAACATTGGTTTCAAATGAAAGGACTTGAACAGTTAAATACACGATACAATAAATTGGATTAAATATAATATGGCAGCCTAATTTTATCCTAATGATGGACAATTTTTTTCCCAACACCATTGATATCAAACAAAAGGTCTTGACTAAAAATATACAATTAACTATGTAAAAAATCAAAATCAATGATGGCGTCGGAAATAATAATAAAAGATTGCGTATAACATTAAATCTAGGCTAAGCTGGGATGTGGTCGCCAAACCTATGAGCATAATGGTGAAGGGTATTATCAGATTCGGCATCGACGATAATACCATTCTTACGTTATATGGTTAAAAAAACTTTTAATGCTAATGATACGATACTCTTTTAGGTTTTGCTTAATTTTTTTTTTATTTCGAATTTCGAACATTGATATTTGTATAAAGTTTTCTCATTATCTATGATGTTGCTTGATTATTAGGACCGCCATAAAAATATCATGTTTTGCATAATAATCGAAAATTCGAAGTTAATTTCGAAAATTTTAATAAACCTTTAATATATTATTTTAAGCTAGAATATTTAAAATAAATAAATTTTTTTTTAAAAATTTTTAAGATTTTCAAATTTCGAAAAATTCGAACATACAAAAAATTAATAAAAATTAAATTTTAAGCTTAAGCATAATACATAAATAAATAAATTGTTTGAAAATTGTTTGTTTTTACAATTTCGAAAAACCGTTTCCAAAGCTTTCAATAAACTGGAGAATGTTTAGTTCGTTTGTAGATATTACAAGGAATCTTCGAATAACATCGTACTTGGGCTGTAATCAACATTAAGTTTCTCGGCAATTTTTTAAGGAGTCTATTAGTGTGCTGTTTTAAGCAACCAAGTGAGTGCTTTAAGTGGGAATTTTTCATGTATTTGGTATTTGTTATAATAGCAAGGCACTCTTAAAATTTTCATTTCATAGATTGTAAAGGCGTTATTACAATAATCCCTTATATTATTCTTGACTTAATCCGGTTGATTTAAAATGCACCTTAAATGAACTAGAGATATCCACTAACATCATTTATCTGCATAAAGGAATTATATAAGTCTCTATTGTATTTTAAAAAGGCATCTGACTACAGGCTATCAATTATGATTTCGCCTCTTTTAGATTTTTCTTATATTCTGCATGGAGATTTAATTTGTGTCTTCTGAGTACCACTTTTCTGCATGAATTGTTTAACTATGAAGAAGTAGGGCTATGCGATGAATTGTAAACTTCTTGGGTACACTACAATATATTAGCCCACTTCACTATCTTATGCAAATAGACTTATAATGAATTTTTAAAATAGTAGAGAATGTTTTTACTTTACTCTAACCAGGCAAAAAACTAAAAAACATTTGCAATTATGCAAATTGCCAATGACAAATGCACAAAAATTTGAATTGTGCTATTATATTATTTAAGTATTTTTAATATAGTTCGCCATCATATTTGTAATACTCCACTTGCATTAGATGCATTAGATTAGATCAATTTTAATGCGGAAACAATATTAGTTTTTAGATCCTTCTAAAGTAGAAATTTAACTAAAATATTTTACTAATTTAACAAAATACTCTTTAGAGAAATTAAAAAAAAAATGTTTCAAGTGAAATATTTAAGAGAGAGCTTTTGAAACTGCTCTCGTATATTCCCTGTAAGACATATTCAGAAATCTACACACACAGCTTCTAAAACAGATAATTCTGCATAAATGCATATGCTCATGTATATGTATGAAGTTTATCTATATAAATGTGTATGTACACATTCTTTTCCAAATTACTTATACACACAGACACGCACTTATATATTGTACAAATGTACGTCTGAGTGTGAGTACACCCGAGTGTACATAGATGTGTAGTTACACATGCAGTCAGATTGTTTAAAAGCTATAAAGAATGGGGTTGTCGTACATGTTTGGTTACAACTTGTAAAAACTAATCAGAAAATTAAATCGCTGTAATTATAGAATGCGCAACAACAACTATAGTAATCATCACAAAATATATGTGTGTAATAATGTGCTCTATGTACAAGCAGAACCAGAAAAATACACATGTTGTTGATGAGCATCGTGAAAAAATAAATTCTATAATAATAAAATAAAGAAGGAAGAGTACAAATTGAAGGGGCATTGCGGCAAAACAGTGATGATGTATTGATGGAAATGGTTGTGGCATAGAAGGAGGTGGTAACTTAAAAAAATAATAATAAAAATAAGGCAGTTGCAAAGTCAATAGAGTAGATCTTTCCATGTGGAAAACAATATTTGTAAAGTTGAATTAAAAATTACACGGTTAAAAACTTTAAGTTCATTTCCTAAAACAATTGGACTAGAACGAATTTATTTTTGACTTTCTGTGGCTTTGTGTCTTTGAAGTCAGGTATCTGTACTATCTTTCTATTGAATTATTAACTTTCAACAAAATTAATTTTTTTAGCTTAGTAGTGGTAAATACTTGCGTATGTTACAATTCTAGATTTTCAAAAAAACAAAAAACAAATCTATTTAATAGTCATGGGAAAATCTTAAGAAATTGCCCATAAATAATTTTAAAGCAACACAAAAGGAAAACACTAACATTTATCGCACCATGCTGCAAATTCAATCTTTAAAAACCTATGAAACTACATTTTGATCTTGATCTACAGAGCCCAACCAGAAAGATTTTTTCAAATGACATTATAAATGACAATTATCTTGTTGCTTTTAAATAATGAACTAACGGTTTATATTTATATTCCTTAAAAACATTTAGTTTTTTCCACAACAGTTATTTTGTAGGTGGGTGCAAAATTTAAGCTACTGCACACGGCTTTAATACTCACACTTATGGCAACTTTCAAAATATTGCTGCAAAAACAACAAAAAAGGCAAAATCAAAACATAAATTGTTTTTGTATGTTACTGGGTCTGGTTGATATTTCTTATTTTCCGTTCAAATGTTTTCCTCAACTATTAACTGATTTTATTTAAGATTTAATAATGTTGGTTGTGTGATATAGTGTGTTCATTTTTGTTGTTTTCGTTAAAGCTAAAGCTGTCTGTTATTACTCCAGTAATACAACACAATCTCATAAATTGTTGGAACAATTGTACACATGGAGTGTGGGTTGGTTATTCTATATTTCTATTAAGGCACTCTTTTTAATATTTTTTTTACTTCAACTTCATGTGTTTTTTATGTGAAATTAAGTTATGGATTTTATGAAATTCATACACTTAACAAACAAAAAATAGGTAGAGATAATAATTATACAAAATGTTTTTAAATAAAAAAAAAAACAAAAAATAAGATATTGTCAATTAATGCTAAAGAAAACTTGAGGTTAAAAGCACTGATCTTAATCCTCTTCTTATATTTGAATCACTTAAATCTATAAAAAAAAAATTTAACCATTTTTTTTACTGTTAAAATGTTTTTTTATTTTAATAAATTTCCTACACGTGATAAAACTATTTAAAAAGAATTCGAAAATCGTCGAAAGACTGTCTGTTTCTATTAGAGAATGAAGTCCCCTAAAAGTTGAAAAATATACGTCCAATTTTTTTAAATTCAGAAAGCTTTCCTTGACAATTTGTGTTAAATTAAGTTTAGAAATGATTAAATTATTTTTAAATAACAACTGTTTTAAAGAAACTAGAATTAAACACTAGCATTCTATAGAGTGGGCTAAAAGTCACCATGCGTTTTGAATCTACATATATGTTATTTTATTTATTATATTTTATTTATTTTTAACAAAAAATAATATAAAAAAAACAAAATTAAACCTTATTGTGACTTTTGGCTAACACTGTAGTACAACTGATTATGAGGAACATTTATTTAATATTAGATTTTGTCTACAGCAAAAATCTTTAGCAATGATGTGTTTAGCAATAAAATTATATGGGAGACAGAAGTGATCTGAAGTGGAACTTATCCTTCCGAGACTTTTTTCCAGGACGTTGTTAATTAGCATAAATAATTTATTAAGTAGTGTGTTTTGCGCATTGATGTTAGTATCTAATACCAGTGTAGCTCAAAGCGTTTCATCTTTACTCTTTCACTGAAGCTTACCCTCTGTTCTTTTTGCATTAATAGTGAGACTCTTTAGTCTATTCTAACAATATAAATTTGACCACCGTGAACATGTTCTTGTCAGCCAAAGTTTTAACAGCTGGTTAATTCAAAGTTGGACTCACCAAGACATATTTTACCTCCTACTCAGAAAATTATCCCTTAAACACAATAAGTAAGGCTTTGTTTTACTGTGGCAATTTCCACACTTTGTACGCATAAGGAGCACATAAGTTGCCTAGAAAAAAATATCCAGAATAATAATCGAACAAGAAATAAGTATTTTTTAGAGAAAGTTTTTATCAATTGTATTAGAGCTCAATTCTATAAATATTAGTTTACAAAAATATATTTTACAATTTGACTAAGAGTTCATACTGTAATCTCCGACTTTTTGTTGTCTCGCTTACAATGTATCGGTTTATGTTAAGAGTCTTCTATTTGACCGAGTCTTCTATTAAAACCGATAAATTGGCAAAATTTATATTTTGTTATTTTTTTTACTATAGTCTTTGAAAGAAATGTCGGTGAATGAATCTAATTTAAATGTTAAGTTTACTGAACTTCGTATCGACATATTCGGCATATATGTGAAGTTTTGACATGATCAATAGCCCTTTATTTTATTTTTTGGAGCTAGGTGTTATTGAATGTGTTGCTACTAAAATCATTAAGGATCACAGGCAAGCTCACTTTAAGTGTGAGTGCGATGGGGGACCTTAGTCTGAGGGAGATGCTGGCAATTACAAAGGACTGTGCGATGTGGATTATCGACAATCACCAGTCGGCAGTGTGAAATCGTTTCCTAGTCCAGAGCAAACGCCGGTTGTGGCGCAGCACTCAGTGATTGAAGGTTTACTGATCGGTGGACACGAAATCACTGAGGAGCGAAGCGGGTCGAAAAGAGACTAGTGATAGTAGTGGTCTGCTTCGATATTCCCCTACATGTGTATATACTAAAATCATATTTAAGAAAAGAACATAAAATTAAAAAAATTATATACGATTTGAATGTTAAAACTTAAAATATCCAATTTTTTCAGATTTCTTCATATTTTACGGAATTTATATCGTTTCTGGATGTATTTGCCTTTTGACAGAATTGTTTGGTTAGTTTACTTGTATCGCTTTTAGCAACTAAATTTGGTTATGTAATTTATTAACCTCATGCCTTAGCATAACGAAATTGATTGACGAAGATTTCGAGGATAGTGCTTACTCATAAGAACAATAGTCACTAGTGTGGTGCTATGCTTTGCTTAAAATGTGATGTCAAATCAGTGGTAAGCCCACCATTAGAAAATAGCCGCAGAAGGCCGGTGCTCATGTTTTTAAAATCTATTCAGATAAACTGTTTAACTTTTACTAGCCACATATTTTGGCACTGAAATACCCTTGGTTGCTAAAATATTTCCTAGTCTTTGTTCACTTCTTTATTCTTTTACAAATTTTGTCATACTGAGTTAGCGCTAACTTTTTTCACTCGTCGTTCTATCTATGATATTTTTGTTTGACCACTTGTCTTATTCACCAACACACTTATTAGTTACAAAATACACTTGTAGGTCTCACACTTTGCTCACCTAATTTTGGCACTGTATTTTAGAAATTTGTTTTTATATTCTAGGTTTCAGCTCTAAGCAGAGTACGTAGACATTTCAATAATTATAATACTTAACTACCCTGTCCTAAAATTTCACACAAATAAAACAACAACTCAAGGTTATAAATAAATACTTATAAACAATTTTTATAATTCTACTTCCTATGAAAAAAATATTCGACTTTAAGTATAGTGGGATTGATTTCTCACAATCGACAAAACAAAAAACTTAAGACACAAACTTCCATAAATATTTCCCCTTTAGTTTGATCGTGGTTTAAGGCATTACTTTTCAATACGACTTAAAGAAATTTAATATCGTTTAAGCCCAAAGACTGTCGAAAGAGAAAAACAAATCACATTTAAGCCGATTGACATAAAAGCTTAACACTTAATATTTGATATATTACAAACGACAGCGACAATACTTATTAAGAAGAAAACAACTCATATAAAAGAGAACAGCGACATTAAAACTATTTATGACTTTATATACAACCAATAAAATTTACATACGTATACTTGGTTTTTTAAGTAATATTTAAGCCAATGACAAGCTGGCAACATGAAAAAGACAGCAAACATTTAATTGTAATGCCAGCAAGCATTTTTAAGCCCTTTTATGTCTAATAACATGTGTTTGAATTGTTTGACCGGTATTCCAACAAGTGTAAAGTGCATTAAGTGTATTGTTAAATCAGTATATGTCGTACGAGTGTGTGTGGAAATGTTTTTACAAACTGTTGTTGTAGTTAATGTCTAAGATTTTAAAGGCAGCTACAAAAGACAACAAGAACTTTAATCAAATAAAAATTTATGAATGTGTTTAAAGCATCAGGTTTCCTTTAAAATGTGTCACAACAAAATGACACATTGTGGCAACACGAATTATACACTGACAGCATACACTCGCACACACATTTAAATGGCCAACAAAACTGAGTTTAAGACAAACAAAAACAAGAAAACCTTAAAACGCCCAAATAAAGTAACATGTAATAGAAAAAATAGGAAAAAATAATAAATTTTAAAAATTAATTTTTTTGTTTTTGCACATGTGCTCAACCTTGTATGAGGGTTTCTGCTGTATTACTTCTTAGCTTGCCTCCACCGTATGATTCAGGCCATAAAACATAAATTGATTTTAAGCTTGATTACAAATGATCAAAGTGCTTTTTGTTTTCAGATTTGCCACAGCCAAAAGCTTAAGCTGTTGATAATTTAAAGTTTTATGACAAATTAAAATTGATGTTGATTTGTGGTTTTTAGAATTTGTTTGATTTTTTTTCCTAAGAAGAATTACAAATAAAAACCCAATTAATACTGTTTTAGTTTCAGCTGAACGGAACAGCATTAACAAATACCTCTCAATTTGAACTAAGATTTGTAATGTAATATAAAACGTTAAAAATGTTGGCCTAACCAATACCATATTAAGAATTACAGAAATAGACTTTACGACTTTTTGCACAATAATTATTTACCTGTGTAGAGACATAACAAGTAAGTAGTTTTTTTTTCATCTTGTGTATTATTAGAGCCTTTCTGTTTTGAACATCATGTCATCTTGTCATTTAGACACTTTTGTAAATAAAAGCTTTGTTTATATGGTTTCACTTTTGGTTTTTATGGTTTTTTTTTCTTCTTCGGTATATTTTTCTAACTACAAAAGTATTTTGTTTTAGTTTTGTTATAATTATATTGTTTAATTACAATCTGAGTATGGTAAGTCAGTGAAGTATTATTTGTCCGTGTCAGATTGCATGTTAAACTAAAAATTTATTTTGAAAAATATTAAATAACAGCTCTATGAATAATAGTGCAAATTGTACTGAATTTACGCACACATTTATACAATTAGTATTTGCAAATTGTTGTGGCCTTTATAACATGATATGCTGAGTGATTTTGGGAAACAAATCTTTGTTTAGAGCTTTGCAATGTTATAAAATTTGTTTACGTACACCATGGGGTACGTGATATGGTTTGCCACTAAGCATCGCTTCTTTGAGGATATAAGTTGTCTAGAGAATATTTGATAAAAAAAATTAATTGTGGAGTGATGCATCATCTTGTTGAAATCGATTATCGTTCAGTAATTTTTACGAATTTTCGGGCTGACATAATAAGCCGCCAATATCAATATCCATCTTTAGTGACGGCTTGTATGAATAAAAATTGTCTAGTGATATTTTATGCTCAAAGTTTGACCCAAAAAAATTAATTTTTGTTCTCGAAATAGTATTTTTAGGACTTTGAGTTTATTATAAGGCAATTTAAATGCTACACTTTGGGTCAAACACAAGAGTCAAATCTATTTGGAGCATGTTTTCCCACTCGACTTGATAATACTGGCCTGAGAAATAAGCCTACGGGAATGCAAGGCAACAGGATTAGCTACCATGCATATGATCATGGTAACATAACAAGGCAACTGCTTCACAAAGCATGAGCTGAGATATCAATGGAACTAATTTGTTATAACTTTTTAAATTTAAAAAGATCGTCTAAAATACTTGATTATATAAATATATATGCGTAAATTCTGCATCAACTAAAATTAAAAATAAAATAATTTACACGAGCACTACTTTTACAGTACTTGTCTGAAGTACTGTACACAGTACATCTGAAGCAATTCATATACTACCAACATCCGAATTATAATGAAACGAAATTTTTCTTAGTTCGTTATAATCAACTACAATATCTAGTAAAACAATCTATTATAATATTTGAAAACGTAAAAAAATTTTAAAGTGACATAAATTAAAATTATTAACTTTTGTCACTTTTCACGAACTACTTATATAATCTTTAGAAAAAAACAAATACAGTGATTATAAGTGTTTTGAAGTCTTTGGCATAACTAGACTATTCTCGGGGTCCCGAAAATTATTTCCTAGAATTTGAAGGAACTAACTAGTTTACTTATGAAAGTGACTGCGTTTAAGATTTTGCCCATAAAAAAAATATTTCAAGCTCTTAACACACCCAGAAAAATTTGTAGCTTAGCCTGAAATTTTAGCTAAAAACCAACTGGGTCTAATAAGTAAGTAAGTAAGTAAGTAAGTAAGTAAGTAAGTAAGTAAGTAAGTAAGTAAGTAAGTAAGTAAGTAAGTAAGTAAGTAAGTAAGTAAGTAAGTAAGTAAGTAAGTAAGTAAGTAAGTAAGTAAGTAAGTAAGTAAGTAAGTAAGTAAGTAAGTAAGTAAGTAAGTAAGTAAGTAAGTAAGTAAGTAAGTAAGTAAGTAAGTAAGTAAGTAAGTAAGTAAGTAAGTAAGTAAGTAAGTAAGTAAGTAAGTAAGTAAGTAAGTAAGTAAGTAAGTAAGTAAGTAAGTAAGTAAGTAAGTAAGTAAGTAAGTAAGTAAGTAAGTAAGTAAGTAAGTAAGTAAGTAAGTAAGTAAGTAAGTAAGTAAGTAAGTAAGTAAGTAAGTAAGTAAGTAAGTAAGTAAGTAAGTAAGTAAGTAAGTAAGTAAGTAAGTAAGTAAGTAAGTAAGTAAGTAAGTAAGTAAGTAAGTAAGTAAGTAAGTAAGTAAGTAAGTAAGTAAGTAAGTAAGTAAGTAAGTAAGTAAGTAAGTAAGTAAGTATGTATGTATGTAAGTAAGTAAGTAAGTAAGTAAGTAAGTAAGTAAGTAAGTAAGTAAGTAAGTAAGTAAGTAAGTAAGTAAGTAAGTAAGTAAGTAAGTATGTAAGTAAGTAAGTAAGTATGTAAGTAAGTAAGTAAGTATGTAAGTAAGTAAGTAAGTAAGTAAGTATGTAAGTAAGTAAGTAAGTAAGTAAGTAAGTATGTAAGTAAGTAAGTAAGTAAGTAAGTAAGTAAGTAAGTAAGTAAGTAAGTAAATAAGTAAGTAAGTAAGTAAGTAACTAAAAAACTAATTAATTAAATATTGAAACTGTTAGTTTGTTATTATTATTAAAATTAAATTCATTTTGTAATGTAAATTAATATCATTCTTTATCTCTATTAGTTAATTTTGTTTTTAGTATCTTATTCCATGTATATTAAATTACAACATCTCACGTTTACTATTTTTATATATACGTTTTGTTAATTTTCAAAAATAAATAGAAAAAACTAAATACAAATTAATGTAATTTAACATGTAAAACAATCAAGACATGTTGTTGGTTTGTAAGCAGGCGGCTCTTTTTACACTATTAATTTTAACATTGCAGTAACATTATTATAAGACCGACTTTCAATTGATGCTTATGAAAAACTATTTTAAGCAGGGTGAAAAAAATGATGTGCACGAAACAATGGAAATTAAAACCCTTTAACACAACAAATAATATTAAATTTGACAAGGTGGTGACAACAACATAAAAATTACAACAAATATATTTTTGTAGTTACGAGTAATCAGAGAGAAAATAAAAAAAAGACAAGCAAGAACACTGCATTCGGCTGTGCCGAATTTTTGATACTCACCACCAATTTAGGTAACTTTTATAGAATAAAATTTATTATTTTGTTATTAACAGTAATTGCTATGGAATGAATAATCTCTTTATACTAAAATATGTTTTACTTTCTTAGTGTAACTTCGAGTTGCTATTAATTTAATTTCCTTAAATTTAGACTTACAATGAAACATTAAGTATTTCTAGATTAGGATTGATACAAACTTGTATTTGTACGAAAACTGAAGGGCAAAATTTGGTAGGCAGAGGAAATTAAAAGATAACATTTGCTTTGTGTGGGCATGGCTTTTCTTAAATAATATAATTAATATTTGAATTTCACTTAGATAATCCATACTAGTTATTTTCTTTACCATAATTTTTTGTCCATTCATCATCATACCTCTCATTAAGTATGTCTATTTTATAAGCTTTTAAATTTCATTAACAGTAGATTCCATGAAAAGTAAGCGTTAAAATGAGCGTGTCAATGTAGTTTTTGCTTATAAATTCAATTTAGATATATCCTTATGTATAGTCCTTTATTTTTACAAAAGTTTTGTTTATAAAGAAATTACATAAATTTAAGATAAAGCGTTATATTGGAGGTAGGCGTTATGTGGGTGTGGGCGTGTTACCTTAATTTTTCTGGTAGTACAATGAGATTAAATAGTAAGGTATGTATGCGAAATTTCATCATCTTACCTCTAATTCTGTGACTTTTAATTTTATTGATAGTAGAATATGTAAGAAGTGGACATTAAAGTAATCGCATCAAATGTAGTTTCTACTAATAAATTCAACTTAAAACTTTGTCCATAGAAAAATTATATGAGTTTTAAATAAAGCATTGTATGAGAGGTGGGCACAAAAGTGGACGTGCCACCTTAATTTTCCGCTATTAAAAATCCATTGACCAAAAAACAATGTCTGCAAAATTTCAGAATCGTACATATAATTTTGTCAGTTTTATTACGTTTTAAAATTATAGAAAAAGACACTGTGAGTTATAAATTATCGTAAATTTTCATCTATAATTTCTTTCGTAATGTATAGATTGGACCAATTTTCATGGAAAAATATACATATAGTCGTTCGTAAATTATTTTATTTTATATAAATAGGTTTTATGTGTCACATAGAACATAATAATTTACAAACGACTATATATAAGTTTTACTCAGGAAATATACTTTCATCGTTCTACGTCAATGCGTTTAGACACAATCGCATTTTATTCGATGTAGGAAGAACATTATTTCTTTTTACCTACTCCTGCATTGCAAGCTATAACTCTCTTTCTAATATACCGATTTAGCCCGTTTTCAATACCAAACAAACCTCGTTTATTAGAAATATTCTGGTGAAATTCGAGCCCCTTAAATATTTTGGTTCGAGCTCTATCGTGCGGATATAGCAAGATCTTCCTAAAATGAAACCAGGACTCAGAGGACTTAAATAAATATTTTTATGTGTTGCAAACGGAGGGACAAAATGAATATATCTCCACACTATTTTGTTGGTGATGAGTATGAAAAAAAAACAAATTAAGTTTTAATACTTACAAATTATACAAATGAATGTGCAAAGCTATTAAGAATTAATTGAAGTTAGGACATACCTGAAAAAAGAAAGAAAGATAAAACACAAAGAAGGTTAGAAATATATGAGATAAAATAGTATTTTGATGTTATTTTTTATCTCTTCTGTTTCTTAGGTCAAATCGCCACAGGAAAATTTAACAAGTTGTAAAAATTACTATTATAATTTGCATAGACTTTTTTCACTAATGTTCTTAAATTAAAAAAATATTAATAAAATGATTTCAATACTGATCACACCTTTATTTTTTTTTTAAATATAAAAATTCCGTAAACATAAAACTTTATATTTTAGCTAAATAAAATAAAATAATAAAAATAATAAAAATCAAAATGACTAAAGCCAACCATAAAAACTAAAAATTTTATTGCTCTTAAAATCACACACATTTTAAAGCCATCTTTTTTTTTCTTTTAGATATCTAAACTATAAGTTTCTTTGTAGGCCCACTTATTTTTATAAATGTTATGATACTAAAATTTTTTTTTATTTTTGCAAATTATATGTCAATATATATAACTCACACACCATAATTTTATGGCTTTTCTATTGTCTAAATTTAAAAATCTATTAATTTGTTAAGCCGTTTGTTTGTTTCTCTACAAGAGAATTAAAAAAAAAAACAAAATAAATAAAAATAAGAACAAAAGATTGCGAAATTTAAAAAATTTGTCTTAGATATTATATGGCTTAACATCCTCCTCCAATTTCGGCTTAAAAGCTTTGCTTATGTCAATAATTTCTAGCAATTCATTAGCATTTTAGACATATAAATTCGTTTTGCTCAGAAAAAAATTTCAATTTAATAAATCTTTAGTTTTATGTTTGGGATTCTACATCAACAAAAACTAGTTACACAGTAGTCGCTGACATCACACTAATATTTTTATAATTTTTATTATTATTTTGTGAAGTTTGCAAAAAAAAAATAGGAGTACGAAGAAAAATGTTTACTGCTGCTGTTGCTGAAACTCAAAACGCAGCCCCACTAATTAAGCTATCAAGATCTATAGATGGTAATAAAAATATAGAAGTACATTAACAACAAAGACGCTGAATACTATTGTGTATGGCCAACTCCAAAGCAGTATTACCTCACATGAGGCTCAATCAATCCAAATTTATTAGTAAAGAGAAACTCCTGTAGACACACACAGAAAAAAGTTTGGTTGAGAAACGGTAAAAACAATAAAAATATGTTTAAAAGAACTAATATATTACTGCAACTATTGAAAAATTATAAAAGAAACAAATATTTTAAATTTATAAACGTAAACCCACAACAGTATTAGAAATTTAATGCACAGAACATATAAATTAGTTTTCATAACTAAATAGTCTTTTTACTAAGATTTGCGTTTAAATCACTTTCATCACAACCGAAGTTAATTATAAACATTGGCGTACAGAACTAAAAATTTATCTATGTAATAATAATAATCATATTTATCAATTTTATTTTGAAAAAAAAAAAATATTAATTTAGGTATTGCAAGTAATAATTGATTACTTGCATTATTTTAATTCGATTACGGAAAAAAATAGTTAAATTTCAAGATTATTTGGAACTTACAAACGAAAAAAAGTTATGTGTACTAATTATTTGCTATAAACAATAAAAAAAAACATTTTTTTATACCGATTTTCCTGTCAATTTCAAAAAATAATTACGTACATAGCTCAATATACATACAAAAATAATATTCTTTAATAAGCAAAAATTTTGAAATATATCTTAAAAATTTTCCAGATTTTTTAATTTAAATTTACCTACAAGCAAGAAACGAACCAAGGTAAGAAGTTTGCGAAATGCGGAAATCTGCAATATATACATAAACATACATACATGTATTGGTGTGTGAATGTATTTACATACATACATACATACATACATACATACATACATACATACATACATACATACATACATACATACATACATGAATATACATGCAAAAAATTCTAGGATACATAATGCTTTGAAATTATTTAATATGCTTTCAGTTTTCAGAACCGCAATAAAAAAGAATATCAACCCTTATATTTACAGAATCATGGTGTTCTATTCAATACAAAATTTCAATCAAGTTTCATTGTAAAGATCAATTGTGATAAAAAGCTTATACGGCTGTTATTCAGTGATATGGTGCTTAAATTCGAATATTTACTTAATTAAAGAAGCAAGAACCCATAGTTGGGTATACCCATTACAAGGTGCACATATTATCCTTTTGGATATACATATATAAATATGTATATCAGTTTTTATTACGTAGACAAAGTCTCGGGCAGGATACATATGTACATATATGAAGAAGCTTTTTTTAGGTAAATGTATTTTGCGGATTTAGAAGCACTCTTTTGCAAATAACAAGAAACCAACCTGAAATATTTTGCTTTATTTCAAATAACTTAAATTTACTTAATTACTTATTATATCTCATATTTTTACCACAGCTAACATCGTAAAATTTGTCATATTGGAATAACTAGATGTAGTTTTATGTATTTTGATAAATATGTGTAATTTAATTCTTGTGCAATGTATAATTCAAATAAATATTAAAAAATAAAAATATATATATCTTAAATAAACCTTTTTTTATTAATAAAGCTAATTAATTATTCGTTTGGGAACCACAATTCTATATTTAATTTCGGTTGCATCAGTCACCTATTTGAAACTAAATATAGTTTATTTTCCAAATATCCATAATACCAACCAAAATATGCAGTTATTATAAACGAATTGATAAATAGTACATGGAACCGAACGAATTCGATTGGCAACAAATTCGGTTGTCATAACGAATCTGTTTTCTGAGTGCACTAGTTTTAAACAAAATTTTTCTACATAATTTTAATTTAAAACAGACTTTTTGATTAATACTGTTCTTAAGATAAATATTTCAAAATAGTTAATTTCAACTTAAATGATCAAAAGGCATTCCACCGTAACGCAATTTTTCATGCAAATTAACATCTAAAATATGTCTTACATTTCAGTAGCGAGACGAAATCTGTTTTATTTAAAAGCCGGGTTTTTATGCTCTTATTTTAAGACACATTTACTCTCTCTACAAGTCCAGTGGAATTTCTATCAAATTAAATTTCGATCTGAGACTAATGACAACGTAACAGCGAAGCGCCTTAAATCTGTATGCAATACCTATCAACATTTATACAGTAATGGTTTAGGCCATTTTATGGATCCAACACTACCGACATTGTAAACAAAAGTTGGAATAGGATAATTCAGAGGCACGATGCTAGTACTAGAGTTAAATTTTGTCGGTGATTGTTTTGTTATTTCTGTCTGATTTAAATTAAAGTTTACAATGATGTCATATATTTTTTAGTTCTAGTTTGCAACCTCATGACCTTTTATTTGTAGTAACCGGCGTATTGCTGGGATTATTAGTTAGTATGTTGAATTAATATGTTTTCATTTCAGAAATAAAAACTAAAATCATATTGTAAGAAACTTAAGCAATAAGATAAGAGCATTTAACGCTTATGCCGTAGATTTAAGTATAAACCATATTTTTCCGTTGCCTTTTAGAGGCACAATTCTGTTCAGTATTAAAGGCGAAGTATGACGAAATTTTTTGAGAACGGCCTGGAGTTATTTTATGTGTGTTGACTTTTAGTGACATAAAATGCAACACTTTGTTCAATATAAAATAAACCCTTAAAAGGAGAACATTTTAACACCAATTAAAGTTTGCGCGGTAGGAAGGTGAGTGCCGGAAGAAAGCGATACTTTCAACAACCACATTTGGATGGCAATGAGATCCATTAGTTCTCTTTGATAAAAAAAAAATCCAGAAAGAAGTAGAAAGAAAATAAATTTTAATAAAGAGGGTAAATAAGGGTAATAAATAGTGTAGAAAAATAATAATAAAATTAAAGGAAACAGTCTTATTTAACCCTCATTGTATATCCACTAATCAGTCGAATTGCTGGACGAATAGAATAATATTCTCTAGTATGCACCTTGAGGCATCACTCAACTCATCGTAGAAATGCGTACCTAACTACATAACTGTAGTATTGTTTAGTTACAGACAACTTGCTTCACGGCTTATATCTCTTCCTTATACTCACATATCGTCCGGTTGTATGGAGTACCATTTTCCCATCTACTAATCCTAGCCATACTTGACAATGTCCCGTTGTAACCTAAATAGTAGCCATCAGATGAAACTTATTTAGAAATAGGATAGAATTGTAGAGGTTGGCAGTAATAGCCTTCTGTTTATTCATGCGCTATTAGTCCTGACCGATATCTACGCCTTAACACTGCAAAAACAGTCCCCATCGGTGGTCTTACTACGCCTTTTCCATATTTCGACTCTATTGCCGATCAACCGCGCGCAATTTTGCCACTAATTTCTTTAACAATAATTCTACGGTGTTAAACCTTTAAACCCTTAATTAATTCAAAAATTAAGAGTAAAATTTAAAAACAAATATTATTGTTGAAAATTTATTCCCCATGTTTCCCCACTATAAAAGATTTTTTTTATCGATTTTCAAGAACGTGTTAAAAACACGCCATAAATTGAAGAATTTAAGAGTTAATCGTTTTAACAAAAATATTGAACACATAGACGTTAACCGTAATAATTACAAGATTTCCCATGCTGACTCATAATGAGAACAAAAAGAAGGTGGTGAAAGTGAACCCTGCCTAGGGTACAATTTTTAAACGCCGTTGCACGTACAACTTCTGGTCCTCTGGGTTGGAACATTTATATTTTGTTATGGTTGTAAATACAATGCAGTTTTAGCTTTGTAGAGGATAGCCACAAATTATTCTTTTGTAAAATATTTTTGATACTCCCTGTTTAAAAATAATTCTTAAATATTTAACTCTTTGTAAAAAAAACCTGTGGACTTTAAAGCAAAAATTGAAATATGTGTCATATTCTAAATATATTGTTGGTCATCTCTGTCCTCAATTAATTTAACATGTTTCAAGTAAAGTAAAAGCAACGGAAACATTAAGCATTAAGCTTAAACATACATACAGAGAGAGGTATTTATGAAAATTTGCTAACTATCTTAACTATCTTTATTTGTATTTACTTTAACAGAAGAATATAAAGGAAACGTTAACCCAAATGAAAAAAAAATAAAAAAAACAAAAAAGAATCATCATTAACTAAAACGTGAAAAAATTGTGTGTTGATTGGAATAAATTATCACTGTTGGTGGGCTGTTGTTATACATTCGCACGTATTCACTACATTTTTAGAGTCTTTACTTAAATACTCCGGTAATTTGTAATCTTAATGTTTACTGCTTAACCAAATCTCATTAAGTTTGTCGAACAAGAGTTACATTTATATATGTATAAAAAAAAATATTATAATTTTCTAGTAGGAAAAATAAAAGAAATAAATTTTAAGATTAAAATAGAAAACAAACAGAAAACTAATTTGTTTAAAATTATCAAGATTAATAGTAAAAAATTTTCTTTTTGATAATAATAAATTTGGGCATTAATATTTAAATAGTAGAAAACTATAGAAAAATATGGAAAAAATACGAACCGTTGGTGATGAAAGAAAACAAATTTTTCGTTTAAAATTAAAATTTTTAACTGAATCAGTGAAGCCAGACTTCAATAAATTTTTTAAGATTTGTAAAAATCATACTAAAGGGTGTTTTTTTAAGCCCGATAGAACTTGAAATTGTAAAAAATAACACAAAAAATTAAATTGTAATCAAAATTTTTTTTTTATTCGAAAGATCAATACGTGACATTAACATTTGAAAATGATTTCGGGCATATGGGCACCGCGGCTGTTCTTGACGAAGCGCATTCTGGACGTCCGTTGTTTTATCGCAAAATTGTGTTCAGCGATGAGGCGCATTGTTGGCTTAACGGGTTTGTTAATAAGCAAAATTGCCGCATGTGAAGCGAGACCAATCCACAAGAGACCCTACAGACTCCATTACATCCAGAAAAATGCACCGTTTGGTGCGGTTTTCACGCTGGTGGCATCATCGGACCTTATTTCTTCAAAAATGAGGCCGGAGCTCGCGTTACGGTCAATGGAGATCGTTACCGCACCATGATCAATGATTTTTTGTTTGAAAATATGGATGACATTGATCCGGAGGAGATGTGGTTTCAACAGGATGGCGCTTCGTGCCATACGGCGAACGCAACCATCGACTTATTGAAATCAAAATTTGGCGATAAGTTGATTTCGAGAAATGGACCTGTCAATTGGCCTCCAAGGTCGTGCGATTTGACACCTCTCGATTATTTCCTGTGGGGCTACGTGAAGTCACTGGTTTATGCTGATAAACCAGCAACAATTGACGCCTTGGAGGCCAGCATTGTTCGTGTTATTCGTGACATACGGCCAGCAGTGCTCGAAAAAGTGGCCCAAAATTGGACGTCCAGAATGCGCTTCGTCAAGAACAGCCGCGGTGCCCATATGCCCGAAATCATTTTCAAATGTTAATGTCACGTATTGATCTTTCGAATAAAAAAAAAATTTTGATTACAATTTAATTTTTTGTGTTATTTTTTACAATTTTAAGTTCTATCGGGCTTAAAAAAACACCCTTTAGATGATTTCAAAAAAGGCTTTTTAGTCAAGATACCTTAGAAAGTTGACTTTACAAATGTCAGCAACTGTCGGTTATTTACCCCATTATGTATGGAAAATAAAATTTTAGCTTACGTATTAACTGAGATGATATCAGACGAACTGATGCCAAATTTAAGAGAGCAGCAGACTGCCTTTTGCCCCAGCATGATAAAGGCAAATTGAAAGCAAGATGATTAAAAACAATAAAAGCTAGAGAGAAGTAAAAAAAAATATTGCGATGGATAGAACAGAATGAAGAAATTATCTAAGGCCCTTTGCTCCTTAAAGGAACGATGAGAATTTTATATATATAAATACGTATATTTCCAAATCTACTGCTCGTAGCCTTTACGGCCATTTTTATTTGAACTATATATTTTAATTGAGTACTTTTAGCTTGATACTATTTTAACAGATATTTTAAAATCACATCTAAAGATAGTGCATAAGCATTGCATATGACTTCAGAAGCTTGATACTATTTTAACAGATATTTTAAAATCACATCTAAAGATAGTGCATAAGCATTGCATATGACTTAAGAAGCTGTAATGGATTAATTAAATGCCTTGGCTGGGAATACTGTAATAAATAGTTCACTTTTAAAGATTTCATAAAATTTCCCAAAGTCAAGCAACCATAAATATGTCCATTTTTTTTTCAAAACAACAGAGTATAATTTAGCTTTCAATTTACTTTACACATCCTCTTTTCATTGAACCAATAACCTCGCACCGAAAATGTGAAATTTCCTCACCCTTCAAATATACCGAAATATACATATAAATGTAGGATGTTGCAAGTACTTTTATTTATTTTTTATTGTTTTCATTCAATTCATTGCCTTTTTTGTTTTAATTTAACAAGAGCTTTCAAATATTTTAGTTACACCTTTATTTGTTCATGCCTTCAGTTCTTTTATTATTTTTTATTTAGTGCCATTCTACAATAACACCAACAAAATAAGTGCAATAATAAGAAATACAACAACAACAATAATACGATAACAACCAGTTCTCCCAAAAATTGCATACAACCAATTTTTTTCACTTAATGGTTGTAACATACGGTTGATGTCAATAACGAATACAGCAGCATTTAAATCATTTGTTGGGGTTCCAGAAATGTTAGGGGTTTCCGAAGCTAAAAACTAAAAAGTTTTTTTTAAAGAAAATTGTGTTGTTTTGTATTGTATATGACTTCTGTCATCTTACTCTCACACTATGGAGTATAGTGCAAATGTTGGCTTTAGTTTTCACTTACATATACATTATTCATTTGTTGCGTTGAATTTTTGGGTTTCTGAACAAAATATGAATATGCGAAGGAACAGAGGAAAATACAAACAAATATTTTGCAGTATTTAATGAAACTTCGAATACTTGTATACAATTTTGCTGTTGAAAAACTCAGAGTTATGAGTATATTTGATTACAATGAGCTTTTATTCAATTAAATAAAGCAGTTTCTGAAAAACAATAGGCCAACAACTAAGGTGAGCATTTACTGTTTATTCTTCAATTGCTTAAAAAGAGAACTAAAAATGCTGTTACCAATAATACTAATAATTAAAAAGTTATTCATACTTCGTCTTTGTGCCTACATAAATATGTTTACCGTTAGTCCTTTTTATAAGCAAAAATATTGAAATTGACATTTTATAATGAACGAAAATAGTATCTTTTAAATGTTTATTTGAGAGAAAAATTTAAAGGAAAATAGATGCATTTTTCGACTAACACTTGAAACAGCTAGAAAGTTCGTAAAAGTTGAGTAGTTCTTTTTATGTCGTGCAACATTTTTTAAAAGATCGGGAAAATTATGGCACCAGTGAAATTTCTGGTCGACCAAAAGTACTTTATTTGCGAGAAATTCGTCTAGTCAACAGAAAGGCGCAAAAGCATCGCACAAAGCCTTAGTATTATTAGGACGAAATTCATATTAAGTGTCTCTAAAAGTGCAGTTTTGAGAGCTACTAAATCACATAAACGATACGCTTAGGGTCTTTAAAAAGAACACACATGAACGGAATTTTACTCTTTTTTAAAGTTATTTATTTCTGATAATGAAAGAATATACTGGAAAAGTAAGTTTTAATCCCCACTCCAGCCGAGTGGAATGAATTTCTTCATATAAAAATGAGAAATTTAGTATTAAAATGAACATGAGCCAGAATAAAAATAGTAAAGTTTTAAAACATTAAAGTTCAACAATAAAATAAAAATTGATTATTATTTCAGATTGAAAAATTCTATATTGATGATCCAGATAGTTTCAGAGATGATTGGGGAGATTCGCGAAAGAGCCCCATGCAGTTTTCAAACTTAAATTTGATGGAAGTTTTGGGGTGCAATTAGCTCAAGTGTAATATTTGCTTTAGTTTTTTGTTTCAATAAAAATTAATAATTTAGAGTACTAGCAAGTGCTTTCAAATCATTTGTTGCCATCTCTGGACATATAACGGGGAAAACAATTTAGGTTTCAGCAAGATAACGCTGCTTTTAATTATTAATCTTATACCTTAAGGATTAGATGACCGAAGTATTAAGATAAAAAGGGCACAAAAATAACACCTATGCACTGAAGTTCACATAGGGGCGATGGTTAAAACCTCGGAGCTTAGATGTGATGCAGTACAAAGTGTCTAAAAATTTTCGAAAAAAAAAGTTATTATTTAGTGGGGAGTTTAAACCGTCGGTAACAAATATAATTAATTTTTCATATTACCGATTTCAAGCACTACAAATCTATGATAACATAGTAATTTTGACTTTATTCCAATTTAATGAAAACGATCTGGACGACATGTGGTTCCAGAAGAATGGTACTTCTGCAACACAGCGACTGTCATAATTAACATTGTGTATAACCGATTTGAGTTTATCACCCGTTAAAGTTACATAAATTGGACACCAATAACGTGCGGTCGGATCCCACTAGAATTTCGTTTATGATATTTTGTAATATTGATCGCTCGATGCCCTAAAAGCCAACATAACCCAAATTACCGCTGAAATTCGAACAAACTAGAAACCAAATAGTCACAGAAATTTTTAATTATCATAAACATTCGCTTTTTTTTGCAAAGCCACTCCGAACGATATTACATTTAATACACAAAATCGTATTTAAGTATTCCCACGTCTCTTGAACGTCTAGATTGCATTTAACGTTCGATATATTTTAGATGAAAAGCAAAAAGTAAAAATTTATTTCAAATGTATATAAAAAATCTATAAGCATAGATAGGTTAGTCTGTTGGATTTTATATATTTTATTACAATAGCAAAGTATTTCAAGTGGTGCTTTTGCTACCAGATCATTGATCTAACTACTTTAAAAAATCTATAAAATTATAAATTGTATAAAATAAAAAAAACTGTATATTTTCTACACGGAAATTTTTTTTAAATAATTTCTAAAGTACTAAACACAAAGACAGCAGCTGGCTACACAAGCTGCATGACTACAAATGCAGCTGGATTCGATTGCCATAGTGTAGTCAGCAACATAATTATTATTTTGAAAATTAAAGCAGCATTGTAAACATACATTGAAGAATAACTGTTTGTTGTAGAAATTTATATTTCAGTAGTGTCACAATCAAGTACATAAATCAATCAAGTATATAAAAATCAATGAAGGTTTGTATGCTTGTTTGTGCTTTATAGACGGTTAAACGGCTGGACCGATTTCATTGAAATTTTCACAGAATCTTTCTGTATGCTTGGAAGGAACTATAGGCTATACTTTGATTTGAAATTGTATGTGGGCGGGGTGCCACGCTCTATTAAAGAATAAGTATTAAATATTATATATCACGAAAGTTAATGCAGCTAGAGTCTTCAAATTAAGTACGGTAAACTTTGACACCACACGTAAAAAATGGGCGGATTTTCAATAGTAGGCGTGGCCACATGAATTAAATACTAAATTTTGTATATTTGGAAAATGATATCGATTAGAGTATTAAAATATTGCAAGAGCAACTTTGACACCCAAATACAAATTTCTGGAAAAAATGAGTGCATTAGAAATAGTGGGCGTGGCAGCTCTCATAGCAATTGAATACTAAAATTCGTATATTCCGGAAGCGATAACAGTTGGAGTACCCAAATTTTGCACGAGAAGCTTTAACATCTATATGACTATTTTGATAAGAAATGGATGCTTTAGTAATAGTGGGCGTGGCACCTGTCATATGAATTAAATACAAAAATTCGTATATCTGGGAAGCGATAATAGTTAGAGTACCCAAATTTTGCAAGAGACACTTTGACGTCTATTTGATTATTTGATTAAGAAATGGTTGATTTAGTATTAGTAGGCGTGGCACTTGCAAAATAAATATATTTTTGAACTATAAAATTTTTATTTCATTACGATGGGAGTGGCGAAGCACACCGGCTATTAGCTAGTCAATATATAAATTTGTTTATGTCCTTTTCTGGTAGATAATATAAGTGTTTTTAGGCTCATAAAAACTAAACGATTCTTGTTATATTTGCACCATTAAACCTGCTTACTGCCGCTTACAAAAATTTTAAATAGCCTAAGTGGGCGCCAGCGTTAAATATAGCCGTGCAGTTGTGCACCTGTGATGGCGTCAAAATAATCTTTGCTATGAATATACACTTGTGTTTTGTTTTTTTACAGACTGTAGTCGAAAGCCTGACTTCTGTACATCATCTGTCAAATAAGTCTTAAATAAACCTAAAATATTTTTATGAATTTGGCACATGTGTTTAATGCTTAATGTGAGGATTTATTTTAGTTACTTTCGAAATGTAGAATTTTTTTTATAAATCCCCAATACGTTTACCCTTTTTGTTAGCTGTGGCATGCCCTTAGTTTTCTGGCCTACTATGTACATGTTTTGTGTGTCATGCTTTTCTTATTGTTGTTATTGGTGTGAAGTTTGCACAGTGTTAAGAAAAGTGTTTGCAGCAACTTTGTATTCAAAATCCTCACATTCACATAAAATTTACGGTAATATCAATTCACATATTAACAATTCTTTTGTTTTTTTTTTCGCCAAAATACTTTTTATATTTATTTGTCGATTGTTTATGAATGTGTCTTTACACAAAGTCTTTTTAACCAGAAACGATATAAGGTTGTTGCAAAATATAACAAGAAAAAAAAAGAACACAAAGTTTAAGTTAAGTTTGGACAAAAAAAAAAGAAAAATGAAACAGTAACTTCAAAACAAAATCTTGAAGTGTTTAATTTAATACTGCCATAGTTCAGCCAACAAACCCGACATTCGATATAAATTGTTTCTGCTCTTACGTTAGCTGAGTTAAATATTTTATTTTATTTTTTTGTTGGAAAAATATTTATCACTTTTTCTTTTCGTTTTTTTTTTAAGGTGATAAATGTTAAACTTTAATTTAATTAAATTTTTAAATTTGTGTAATTTTTCACTGTTCTATCCAAATGTAATTTAGATAACAGAAACTAGTGTTAAAAAAAAAAAAGATTTCAATAAACTAATCACCGTTCATTTTTATTATATATAATTTTTCAATAAAAATTTTTTTAAAAATGGTACAAATGTTTCTATATATCTTATTTCTTTACCATTTTCTTATACCCTGGAGTGTAGATTTTTAATATATTATTTTCATTTTCTGTTTATTATCATGTACTTTTTCAAAAAAATATAATAATAATTTCAATTTTAAAGGTGTTTGCCTAAAGTAGGTGTTGCTCGAGTATTGACAGAGAATAATGTATATGATTTGTAAATTGTTTTTGTTTTTATGGTATTAAAACAAAGGTATGTTAAGGTAAAACCAAACCAAATCATGAGAAGTTAGGGAAGACTTAAACAAGTAGTGCTATTAATTAAAAAAAAAAATAATAAAAAAAAAATCACCCAGACTGTTATAGTCAAACCCTACAATTACAAAAATAATTAAAAAAATTTAAAATAATAATTCTTTTTAGAAAAAATTGGTCTTGTCTAAAATTTTTGTGATTAGGCTTTAGTTAATTTAAAAAAAGATTTCTAGAGAAGGAAGTTCTAATATCTTTTTACTCGTATCAAGCTTTTTGAGATCTTCTCCTAGTTCGGGCTCAGAAAACGTAAGCGCAGAGTTATCCAGCACTAGATTTTTTTGGCGCCATAAGATTTTCTTAAAATTGTTGGATCTATATCCAAAACGGATCCAACAAACTCCCCTGTTTCTGTTATAATACTATCTTCAGACTGAATTATATTCTGCTCTGCAGGCACATTGCGTTTGCGTTTGTGTGATCGAGGCGTAACTGAATCATTTAAGGTAGATGGGGATAATAATTTTGCCAATGACGCTGGACTTCCGCTTGGAGTAACGCAAGTCTCTGATACCAGCATTGAATCTGACATATTCACTGCTCTATTTATCGCCTCATCAAATCCAACGTTGATATGGCTTTTGGGCTCGGAAGCATCATTATCCAATTCGTCTTCCATATCTTCTTCTACGTCAGTATCGCTATCGAAATTCATTAAATCCAAAATTTTTCCAATTTCTTCATCAGAAAGCGATGACAACTTTTGATTTTGACGACGTTCCATGACTATTCACCACAATTTTTATCTCCTGAAATGTTCCACTTCCAAGTTCACCCTATATATTTTGTCCTAAGACCGCCTCCAGACGGGCTACCTTAAAAGATCAAAAAAAAGCTTCAAAAAAGTGTTTTTCCTTTTTTTATATTTTTTGCTTTCTTTACACTTTCAGCAATACAGCAATAATTTTTTTTTAATTTGTCCACTTTAATACCTTTTTTCTGATTTTTTGAAAATTAACACTTTTTGCAAAATAATTATTTAGTCCTTATTTTAAAATTTTTCAACTTCAAATGACAACGATAGCTGCCCAGAGCATCAGAATATGTTACAAATACAACAAAACAAATTTTTGGACTTCCCCAAATTAAACAAGATACAAAAAAAAACAAAACAGAATTTTAAAAGCAAATTAATAGCGAGCATTGAATATAACTCGTCTACAGGCGGTCTTGGGCACTAAAGGGTTAATAACACATAGTAGAGCTAAGCGCATTACTTAACAAAATTTTTATTAAATACTTTGTTTTTGGTGAATTAGGAATTTTAATGAAATTTTGATTTATTAAATAATTTTTAGTTTTCTATTAGTTCTTTGCAAAATTTTATATGGAACATATATTGTCTAACTTGTAATGATTTTATTATTATAAAAGTAAAATAAAATTTCGTAGTAGAAATGAAACTTAATTCCGGTAAATTTTAACAATTTGATGATGATGTTTAGAACTGCCCTTAATCAGATCTATTACACGTTGTTTTAGTATAAAATTTGTTCGCTTAACTACAATAAATTTAAGTATTAGTACATGGTGGGCCATCTTAAGTCTTAGACTAGAAGTACCAACTTCTTGATGTTTTAGAATTTATGAAATAGGATGCTATATTCTAGAACACAACTGGAAAATATTAAAAAAAAAAAGAAAAAAGCGTTGAGTTCAGTTTGTGTATTAATTCGTGAAACAAATTTATGAGAATAAGCGTTATTGTATATGTAGTTTTCATTAATTGCGCTTGGCAATTCTGCTGTTGCCCAGAATATTCGTGAACATCCAGCAATATCAACTAGTCTTCGTTATTAGAAAACTAATATATTTAATAGTAAAAATAATAAAATTAATAATTAAATAAAAAATAATAAAAATAATTAATATTATAAAGAGCTACCTATCTATAAATAAAAACAAGTAAAAGCGCTATATTCGGCCCTGCCGAATCTTATATACCCTTCACAACGTGTAATCATGCAATAACAGTAGTTTGTACCACCATGCATCCTATATGAAATACGTACATACATATAAAAAACATACATATATAAAAACATCCCATTGTAAAATTATAAATTTACGTATGTATGTTAAAAAAAATTAAAAAAAAAGTTAAAAAAAAATTAAAAAAAAATTTAAAAAAAAAATTAAAAAAAAAATTTTTTTAAATAATTAAAATATATATAATAAATATAAAACAAAAAAAAATATTTAAAAAAAAAATTAAAAAAAATAATAATAAAAATATAAATAATATATTAAATAAAAAATAAAAAAAAAAAATTAAAAAAAAAAAATATAAAAAAAAAAAATATAAAAAAAAATAAAAAATTTTTTTTTGCCTTAGCTGGGATTCGATGCCACGTTTTCTCTAACCACTATACACGTTTGTATGTATGTATGGTTGTTGTTTGTGTTAATGTTGTTTTTGTGAAAAAAAAAATCGACGTGGTCGTGGGTTTTTACTCATATCTCAGTTGTTTATGTACCGATGTTTCTGATTTTCAATACCGATCTACTCCCGAATATTTCTGATATTTTAATACCTCACCCGGGTCTAAGCAATGTCGGGGGGGGCTTCAAAAAGTTGATTTCAACATACACACGGACAGACGGACAGACTGACAGACTGACAGGGCTTAATCGACTCCCCTATTCATAAGCTTTCAGAAAATATATACTTTATGGGGTCGGAAATCAAAATTGTAGAAATTTCACACGGAATGACAAACCTATATATACCCTTTTTCACTGTGTGAAGGGTATAATAAAATACAGAGTTGGTAAGACATCACCTAAATTTTTTAATTTGTGCAAATTTTAAAAATTCCTATCAATGAGAATTAGTTTGAACGACGGCATGGTTTGTGTTGATTTTGAGAGTTGCTCTATTTTGTGGAACCTGTAACTTAATTTGTGTAATATACCAATTTGGTATGTTTTAAGTTTTGGGGATATGATATTTCAGAAACCTCCAGTATATCGGTTTTTAAATTATACAAAACATGCAAGATGTACGAATTATGCTGATGAAGTAGCGCTGTCTACCAGAGTAGTGATAAAGTAAGTGGTGGAATGAAGTAATTGGGTAACTAGTTATCAACATCTTAATAAATAAAAGATTTGAGTCTTGGAAAGTCCTCCAATGCAAGAATGTGGCAAACTCGCATACAAATTGTAAACAACTAGAAATACTAATGATAAAAGAACACGACAGAAATTGGCAAAATACAGCTGTTGTTAAGGTGACAAACATACTATGAGGTAACTTTAATCATGACAAATCAAATTAGATTCTAATTGAATGGGCCAGCAAGAGGTCACACGGAGCTGAGATCACAACTAGCTCACATAGGACTATTGAATGAAATAAAATATAGAGCACGCGAAGAAGTGGATAGGAATTTGGAACACAAGTAACTATAATGTCATTGGTTTGGGCGCATTAGATTAAAAATTGGAATCCCTATGGAATTACATTAGCGAAAGTCACTCTTTGATGCAAAGTATCCTTGCAAGACGTGCAGACCGCGCAAGTCTAGCAAACAATGTACTTTTTGCACGGGTACAAAAACAATTTATATAAAAGCACAATTTGCATCGGTTGAGCAAATGTGCACAGCGAAAATGTCACACAAATTTGCACAGTACAAAAAACAATTTACTTACTTTCAGGTCTTTAAATCTCCACAAATTCAATATTTTATTTTTCCTTTGATTAAAGCATTGTAATTGTTTTAAAAATTAATTAACTTTCTTATCGGAAAATATTAAAACACAGAATCTTACTTATTGATTTAATATTTGTTGTTTCTAAAATACCTTCAAAATCAGCTGCTGTCATAAGTTTGCAACACACATGAAAAATGCACTCACGCTTGGTAGCAAAAAATTAGTGCATATTTGCACTGATTGCAAAAATGTTACCAAGAGTGCATTCCGCTATTGAAAAACTGGGTTCTTAAGCTTGTGAAAATATCAGAAAAATTTGCGATTATGGTTCCGGTAGGCGAATTTTCATTCCTTAGGGCACAAAACATACCACATTTGGAACTAGTGTATACTAATAAGGGGCTGGGCTATTAATGTCTTCTTTTTCAACCTAATCTCACTTAGATAGCAAAATAGAAAAACACGCATTTAATTTTTTCGGTTTCCGAAAAGGCTAAATAGAGATAATTAGGCCATGGTGTTTTTTACCTGCTTTTAGTCGATTCGGACTATTGTTGCTGGTGTGATTTTTGATTGTCTCAGAAGTAAATTATTTCAAGGTTGAACCCAAATAGAATTTAACACCCATGCAGAAAATGCAAATTTGCTAATGTCTATATCGATGAAGTCCTAACTAAGTCTTATTTTTTTGCGATATTAAGATTCTCAGTGATGCAATGCATTTTAAACAAATACATCGCAACACAATAACTTAACGCAATTGCATCAAAAATAACAGTTTCATAATAAATTTTACAAATGAAATTACATTATGATAATACAGTTTCTGTTACATTTTTTTCTTCTTCTTTAAAGTTACAATTATTTGAGTAATTTTACAATATTTTACAATTGTTTAAACTTTTTACATACAATTTTATTAAATTAAAAATTTTTTCATTTACTTTTTTCCCTCCATCACCTTTGCCTTATTTCTCACAAAATTCCATTAATTTTCTAGAATTTGTAATTATAATTCCTTTAACCACGATTTGCAAATAATCTTTTATTGCATTTAAGAAACCAGAGAAGATTTAATATGTTTTATTTAAAGCAAACGCCTGAGAAAAAAAATGGAAAATTATCAGAAAAGTGAATTTATTTTATCTTGAATTAATTTTTAATTCAATCTTATTTGCCATCCTTCTTCATATGGATGTTGCTGATTTTTTAGTTTTATTCCAAGTATCCACACCATACACAGGCATACAGACAGGCATACAATTAAAGCAATGAGAGACTGATGAAGAGGATGATGATGATATTGATGACGATGAAAGGAATTTATTAGTTTCTTATACTATTAACACTTGAATGATTTTGAAGGTCAATTAATTCTCTTGTGGTTATTTATTTTTTTTTTACCTTAACAATAAGAACAAGCAAAAGTTATAATAATAATACATACAACAAACTAAACTAACAAAAATAACTTACATGCTCGTACATGTAACGTAGTACTAAACAACACAAACTAGACTAGATAATGTTTTGTTTTTGTTTTGTGATTGCGCACACAACAATAACAACGAATGCACATTGGAAAAAAGTCGTATGTGAGCCAAAAGTCTTAGGGAAAGGATGATGAAGAGAGGAAACGAGGTTGTAATGGAGTATATTGATATTAACTGGTTGTTGTAGAGATATTTTTATATCACAGTTTTATTTGTTTTGATTTTTTAAAGAAAACCTTTAACACAATATTTTTTTGTGGCCGCCTCATTTAAAGTTAATGCCGCATTTAACATCTATTGATACTGGACGAGATCAGATAATTACACTGTGTAACAAAATAAATTAAAAAAAAATTAGAATTGATCTAAAACAATAAGTTATTAATTGTAATTGAATCGGATTTAGGCAAGTAACTGAGTTTATTTCTAAATTAAAATGAAAACAAAAAACTTATTTCTTTATTTTAATAAACCTCCAGACAAAATTTTTTAATTTTTCTTTTTAAAATTTTTTCTGTTGTGGTGTTATTTTTGTTATCCTGTGTTCTTATTTACCTTACGAAAGAAGTATTCGTTATAACTATTTATCTGTAACTATTTTATATATAAAAATATCTAAAACTTTTTTTAAAAACAAGAAAAAAAGAAGAAATCTAAAGCTGAAAGTGAAAACCCCGCGAGAATTCAAAATAAAGCTGGTTAAGTTGGCTACAACAAACACAACAACAATAAGACCAAAAATAAAAATTGCAAAAAAAAAAACGAATTAAATCAACAGGAACAAGGAGATATTGGTGATGATGTTGCTCTGATGTTGTTGCTGGTTTTACTGATGATGCTGATGACGAGGTATACGAATAGACAATACGCTTGTTGTTTTATTCATTAAGTTAAAGAAGAGGCCGCGTTGCGTTTAATTTTCTTAAGGATACTTTTAAATAAAAATCAAAACAAAATAAAAATTTAAAAAAAAATCTTGAAAATAAGAACATTATAGGACTTGTAGGAATTGTTGTTTTCCTCTTCTTAATTCTTGTTGTGCATTGCCGTATCTAGGCTTAAGATGTCTGATATAAAATGTTTCTTTTGTTTTCTTTAGCAAAGCGATTTGTGCAGTTGGTGAGTTTGTTTCTTGTTTTTTTTTTGCGTTTATTATTTGTTGTTATTTTTGTTTAACTTTTACAATACACATGAGTTGACATATGCTATATTGGATTTGTATTGACATGTACGCATACTCATACTGAGCATGCCTAACTCACGCACATTCCACTAGAACGTCTTCGTCGACGCCGTCTTATTTATGTGAACAACGTCTACAAGCCTAGAGAATATTGTAGTTATATGTAAACCTAGTAACGAGGAAGATATGAAAAGTGTTTAAAACTATTTTTTTTTTTAATTGAATTTTTAGAGCAATAATTTTTAATTAATTGAAAATAAATATGTAATTAAAAAAAACATAAAAAATTTGCTTTTAAATGGCAAAGAAAATAATGAATTAACATTTGCTTAATATAATGTGAAAAAAATATTTATTTGCGATACTTTTAAAATTTTTTAAGATAATTTTGCTCACCTCCGAAAATTCTGTTTCTGTAAAAAGAAACGAAAAACTCTTTAGTTCAAGAGATTTAGTTGTCATTACAAACCCCTAATAAAATAATCCTTTTATATAGAATTTGCAGCAAACTACTTTGGTCTTGTTTACACATGGTGCTTTTATATCGAATTTTCGAACTTAGGCAAAATAATTTATTTCGAACTTTTAAAAATTTCACAAGAGAGTATCCCAAGCAACAACAACACAGAATTAAATTTTTTTAATGATGTGATATATTTTATCTTCTAATTCCCTACACGATGCAGAATAAATTAATCAAAATATTGTTAACAAACGAGATTTAGCAGAAAACAAAATTAATAAAACTTTTAAATATCGGGTGTCCCAACTAGAACGCAATTTTTAAATTAAACATAGATATTATAAAAAAAAATCGTAAAACTTTATTATATCGTAAAGTAGACAGAATGAGATTATGTATGGAACGATATATCGTGCAGATGGCCGCCGCGGCTTTGCTGGCACACACGCGATCTTTTAAGGAAATTTTCAATGACCTTTTTGCATAAATGCTGCGGTATTTCATTAATGCAGAGTCCAATTTCCTCTTTCAAGGCTTGAGTCGTCGTCGGCTTATTCGCGCAAACCATCTACTTCAAAAAACCCCAAAGAAAAAAATCTAAAGGTGTTAAATCACACGATCTAGGCGGCCACTTCTGGTCACCAAAACGCGAAATAACACGACCGGGAAATGACTGATGCAGCAATTGAATTGTTTCTCTGGCTATATGATATGTGGCGCCATCTTGTTGAAACCACATGCCCTCCACTTCATTTCTTCAATTCTAGGCAAGATAAAACTGGTTATCATTTCACGATACCGAACACCATTGACTGTTTGCGCTTGACCTGCCTCATTTTCATAAAAAAGGTCCAATGATTCCTCCAGCCCAAAAACCACACCACACAGAGACACGTTGAGGATGCATTTGCTTCTCGTGAATCACTCGAGGATTATCCTCACCCCAAATGCGACAATTCTGCCTATTGACGAAGCCATCAAGATGGAAATGTGACCCTAAATTGATCGCAATTCGCGAACTGTAGCCGCAAAACTTTCACCATTTTGGTAAAACAATTTCAAAATGAGAATGCGTTGTTCATTCGTGTAGCGCTCCATTTCTACTAACCTCGCACCTTCTACTAGCAAACAATAAAAATTGTTCAAATGTCAAACAATGACACTTCGAATGGCTCCAAATTTAAAAATTGCGTTCTAGTTGGGACACCCGATATAATAGGAAATTTAGAAGGGGAAAGTGAATATATAAAATTTCATTACTTGCTCGATGTTTCTGAAGCTATTGTATTAAGAAACTTTACGGTTATTATCATTTGAAAGATCTTAGTTTTAATTTAAAAACATTTTAAAGTTTTATGAATCCGATTAACCCTTATGTGAATGGCAAAAAAACACCCTTAACAGGATGGCGGTACCCGGGTACCTACATATGTGAAAATATTATTGAAACATATATTTCTTGTCCATTATCGCGGAAAGTTATTTTGACAATTACAACAGATGCTAATTTTCAGTAAAATTGATCTATTCATATAAAAATTACCAAATGTGAAACCAAAAACTTGTAAATATTATTCCGGTGATTTCCCTTATTACAATTACATTAGTAAGGAGTTGCCAATTGTGCTCGCAACTACGCGTGAAGCAAAGAAAAACACGTGAGTATTCAATAAACTTTCCAATATGCGAATATTGTTTACAAAGCGATCAATAAAAATTTATTTTTAGCCTAATGTTTATTTCTAGTTATTTTTTTTTTACTTTCATATGTTTGAGTAAATGAAAAAAAAATATATATTGTTTTGTTTGTTCTTCTTTCATTAAATAAACGTTTTAATCTTAAATATTCATAACAATTTTCTATATATTTTATTTTAGTAACACCTCAATAAAAATATACTTGCAATAATCGTTTTTTGATATTTAATCTATGAAGGTACCCGGATACCTTGCCAAGCTGTTAAGGGTGTAAAATGAAAATTGATCCCCGATGCCCTTTCAAAACAATTTTAAAATCAAAAAAATAATGATAATTTATAATTTATAAAAAGTAAGGAGTTTTCAGGAAGTGTTATTAAGGGTTAAGAAAAACTTTTAATCAGTACCGGGTACCTTGCCATTCACATAAGGGTAAAGAAAAAAGTTCAAATCGGTGATCCGAAAATATTGTTACAGAATATGCTATAATAGATTTAATTTCTACTAATTTTATCTACATTAATGTAAATTAATTTCCATATAAATTTCTGTAGTTTTAATTTTATTTTAAAACTTTGGCAACATTGAAATGATGAACAATTTAAACTTTATGGCATACTTTCTGGACTATTTCTAGATTTAATATTGTTTGGAAAATTCTCAATCTGGTATAAATGTATAAATGCCAGCAAACTACAACAAGTAGTAGTAGTTATACCTAACACATACCTACATCAACACCAAATTGAATTAGATAATATTAAAATAACTATTTTAATATATAAGTGTATTTAAATAAATAACTTTTAGAACGTTAGTTTTAAAAGTGCTAATTATTATTATTTCAAATCAAAATACTCCTGAATTTCAAGTAAATTAATTCCTTGTTAAAAAAATTTAAATAAATCTTTTAGAAAACAATTGTGTTTGTTTTTATAGAAATAATTTGACATTTTTTTCATTGTAAAAAAAATTTTAAATATTATTTTTAACACAAACTGAATAATTTTTTGGGTCCAGTTTTATTAAGAAATATTCAAAATCCTTTTTTATTTATTTTTTATTTTATTTTTTATTGCAATACAATTTAAAATATTATTCAAATTCTTGTTTTCTGTTTTCGTTTAATACACCAAAGTCTGTAAAAGAAATCGAACCCACAAGTCCCAGACTAGAAGATAAGCACTCGACTGACTAGTGCACCAGGACATTCTTTTTTATAGAGAATAGCTTATGCGTTCGCACTTCTACAAAAAATGTTGGAATAACAAATTTTAGTATAGAGGTTTTTATGATAAAAATTAAGAAATTCTATATATCGTGGTTGCTCTAACAAATTCAGTTATGAGTTTTTAGGAGATCAAAAAAAAGAATTTTGTTTTGCTACCTTACATTATTAAACCTTGGCATAGGTATAAACCTTTTTTTTTTTTTTTTGAACCAATCAAGATATCCTTAAACGGTTTGGAGGATAAATGTAGGACCGAAAAACCTTCAAAATAGAGCAATAAAAAAATTTTTTAAATTGTCACATAACCGATTACGTCAGAGCAGCGACGATATAATTTAATTCTATGACTAATTTACACATAACTAACGTGAGTAAAATTTCAGTCGGCTGTGGGAGTATTTAATTCTTTTGGTACTAACAGTTCTCTTACGTTGTAAGTAAATGTGTAATTTTTTTGTTGGCTCAAAATACTTCTCTGGAAAATGTTTTTTCTTGTTTTTATGAATCCACATTCAAAATGTCTTTATAAAACCTTGACAAAATTAAAAAATAAAATCATTAAACATTGTACTTCTTTGGAGAAATGGAAAGATATTTTGATTTAGACACTAGTCGAGTGGAATGCATTTTCGACTATAATGTACTTTTTAAATTATTTTTTATTTAGCTTAATTATATTTAATTTTTAAAAATCTAACTTAAGCCTGTTTAAATTAAAATGTTGTTTTAAAGAAATAAAACAAAATAAAAAATTGCAAAAAACACAATAATAAGGATCAACTGGTCAGTATTGGTCAATATACAAAAAAATAAAATAATTGAACAAAGATTGTGAATATAACTGAAGACTAGAGCAGGACAAAGCTAATGATAATATATAAAATAATCGCGATCGGAAAAAAATGTGGCAGGTAACTAATTTAATTTTAACTTGTTGTGATTAAAAAAAATCTGAAAAAAAAACAACATAATAATTAACGAACTCAATTTAGCTAAATAGATGATCAGTATTTACAACAAACACAGACCAAAGAGTGCTCATGATGAAACCATAGTTGATTGACTTGAGTATTAAAAAATTTAGAAATTTTTAAAATTTTAGATCTTCGAACGCACAAATAAGCATCGAATCTTTGCAAGTCTTAAAAAGCTTTCTAGTATTTTAAAAAGAAAAAAATTTTTTAAAATGCTTTCCTAAAACGGTTAAAAATTTTGTCTTAAAAATATATTTTTTAATATAATTCGATACTTATTATATTTTTTTTTTTATTTATAAAAATTCTTTAATATTTTTTAATTACTTGTAATTTATATTTGCTTAAAAACCTTTTCTGTTTAAGAAAAGAAAATTAAATTTTTTGATTCATCAAATATAAAAAAACTTTTTCACCCTCCCTTCTGTTTATAGCCTTTATAGATATATCCTTTTTCACTATGCACTAGCTGTTCTTAATGACTACACGTACATTATTTAATAAAATTAAAAAAAAAAAAAATAATAAGAATTGAAACATGTGTATGCTATGAGTATGACTATGGTAAATATTGCATGCATTTTCACATTTAATTAAGCTCATTTTTTGTTGTGACTCTCCACTCTTGTTATTATTACAATATATTCTTCAACTGTTAAATATTGTTGTTCTGTTTTTTTTCTTCTTGTTGTTTGGTTTTTTTATTTACTATTGATGCTGTGTTTTAAAATTTCTGTTCGTTTGTAAATTATTTAGTGTCTATAAATGGGGAACTAGTAGGCGCTTTTAAAATCAAGTTTTGTGGTCATAGTTTTATTTAAAGGAGTAATTGTTAAATGTGAAAAAATGTGAACAGGAATTCTTTAGATTTTTTTATTGTTACATATTTAACAAAAATTAATTTAAACATCTTGTATTTTTTAAGTTTTTTTATACTTAGAGAAATTTTGTATTGAAGTTAGAATTTTAGATTTAAAATATATGCTTTCAACACTTGGAAGTTCTCTAACATGTTGTTCGATTAAAAATAAAATTTGAAGGTGCAAAAATTAAATTTCTAGTTTATAACAACGTTTATTTAAATTGAACCTTCACTGAGCACGATATCGATCTCCTTTTAGTGTTTTATCTTGTTAAAAATTATGTTTTGTCATAAAAATAACAAAATTATCTTCTCTTAACGAATGCAATTTATTCATGAATTATTATACCCTTCACCTGTGGTGCACAAGGGTATATATAGCTTTGTCATTCCGTTTGTAATTTCTACAATTTTCATTTCCGACCCCATAAAGTATTTTCTGAAAGCTTATGAATAGAGGAGTCGATTAAGCCCTGACCGTCTGTCCGTCTGCCCGTCTGTCCGTGTGTTGGTTGAAATCAACTTTTAGAAGCAACTATATGTACCTCAGATCTCTATATGGTATCAATCTCTTGGAAATATCCAGGAATGAATCGCTATTGAAATTCAGCACAATCGCCCCATAACTTTCAGAGATATGAGCAAAAAACCACGACCACCTCGTTTTTTTACAATTACAACAACAACCTACATACATACTGGTTAAAGTAAACGTGCATCAAATTCCAGCTGAGCCAAAAAAATTTTATATTATTTTATTTAATATATCATTTATATTTTATTATGTTTTTTTTATTTTTTTTTAATTTGATTTTATAAAATTTTTTTTAAAATTTTTTTTAAAATTTTTTTTTTGTAATTTTTTCTTGTAATTTTTTATTTTTTTATTTTTAATATATTTTTTTTTTAAATTTTTTTTTTTTTGGTATGTTTTTTACATGTATGTACGTATTTTGTATGAGATTGTGAAGGGTATATAAGATTCGGCACGGCCGAATATAGCTCTGTTACTTGTTTTTTTCTTTTTGTAAATATATAATATTTAAACACTCAATAAAATGCAAGAATTTAACACTCTTATTACTACCAAGAAGTTGCAGAAAAAGTTAACAAATATGCACAGCACATACTGATGCAACAGCAATAATAACAACAACTGTTTTAATAAAACCATAGTAAAAAGGTTTAAAATTTCTTTTATTACTTATTTATGTCTGTGGTCACATCAAAAAAAATCTTGTTTTTGATTTTATATATATTTTTTTTTATAAAAACAAAAAAAAAATATAAAACTGCTGCAGCTCAAAGCACAATTCGCATTGTTTTTATTTGCAGTTTGCTTTATAAATATTCATTTGACTGTCATTTAAACAAATAAAGAATCCACAAATGTCAGCTACTTTTCAACTTCTACACATGTCATTAACTAACTGCCAGTAAAAAAATAATACTATGAAAGACCAACAACAACAAGGCCAAGTGCCAAGAAGCGGAGGCAGTCAGTCATGTAGCCAAGTTGGCTGCATGTAATACTACAACTTAAAAAAAAAGAAAACAAAACAACATTCGAAAAATAAAAATAATACTTAAAAAAAACATAAAATCCTATAAAAAAGTTGCAAGAACAACAAAAAATTTTTGTGTTTTTTTTTTTCGCAAAAGCGTAATAAGCCCAAGTAACTTGCGAAATGAAATAAAACAAAAACCACCAAAACAAAAATAACTTTTTTGTGTTTTTTTTTTGCTGTAGCAACTTGCAAGTTGTTAGTAGTGTATATATTACTTGTTGGTGGTCTACACCATAGACGAATGAACTTGAATCTTATATGTTTTTCTTTTCTTTATAAATGTATTGTGTGTAACCACAAACAAATAAATGAAATACTTACAAACATACAGGCAGACAGGCAGACAGACAGACAGAATCATACAATACAAATGAAATAAATACACTTTATCTTAGACCTTTAGACGGAAGGAGCGACAGGCAGACACAAAAAAAGTTGGCTTAAATGTTGTGGAATGATAAAATGTAGATAAACAAAAATTAAAAAAAGTTAAAAAAAAACATGTTGCAAAAGAAAATGTAGAAAATATAGAATCCTTTCAAATGTGTGATTTTTCCAGTGAAAGGGAACTTGTCAAGCTAAAATGCAAATTTGCAAAGCACCCAGATATAATAATAATTTATAATATTTAAATAAATAAATGGTATGGTAAAATTTACAGACATTTGTTAAGTTTTAGAAGCTCAAAGTTTTATGACTCGTGGAAAGTTTAAAAATGTAATCGTTTTTGATCTATTTATATTCAATAGATTGACTGTTTTAAAAACAATGGTAATAAGTCATAAAAGCGGGCGGCGATAGCTATAAAGCAACAATAAGTGTAACAAATAGAGCATCAAATTTAACAATATAAAAAACATTTTGAGGTCATCCCAATATATGAGCGATACACTTCATATTATTGGATTCTATGATTGAAAGTAATCATTTTAAATTTAAGTAAAATATCAAGCCAATATCATATTCTAAAACGATTTCGCACAACTGCAAAGGTTTGTTTTGTAATTTATCATAATATAATCTTATACAACCATAAAATTATCCATAGTGATAATAACGGGATCACACCATAATATAACTCCTATAGATATAAAGTCACTCGAGCTAAGTACAAAATGTATTATCACTGTTTACTTAAAAAAATATTGCTCATAAAGGGTGGTTAAATTTTAAGGGCCGATGATTTATGTAAACGACACCTTAACGTAAATTTTTTTTCTGAGTTTCATTTGACATTTTGCAATTTCAGACTATTTTAATTTGAACCCTGGAAAGGTACACAATTGAAGTTAAATCTGTTAAGGCTTATTATTAAAAAGGGCGTTCAAATCAAAATGCATTTTGTGCACTTCGTGATTCTTTTGATCAATATAATCGTCGAAATTCGTCTATAATCGGGAGAATTTTGAAAAATATTTAAATTTCAGCAAAACATGTCTGTATGAAATGTGAAAACAACTGTGAATGCCATCTTAGTTCGTTGAATGAAAAACATTGCTGTTTTTCGCGATAGTGTTTAAAAAGATCAATCAACCTCGACTCATCCATCATCGTGCCCAAAAGTAACCTCACTGATTAATTAATTATTGCATAGGACAAATGCAAAAAACTTAACCTGCATTGCTTAAGATTAACTTTGAAAGACATTAATAACTACTAAAAATATACCTGACAGGTGAATACCCCTTTTCCTAAAGCATAAAAGCTTGTAAAAACTATATATTTGTACTTTTCTGGTACCCTATGTACCTTTCGAACACACAGAAATTGGATCAAAATTTGGATAAATAGTATTTGTGACGTGACCAGAAAAGTGATAATATTCTTTCGAAACTTTTTTCAAATTCATAAATGTATGGGGTAAAAATTTCTCTCTCTCTCTTTTTATAGCCTTCACAAAGTGAAAAAGGGTATATAGGTTTGTCATTCCGTGTGAATTTTCTACAATTTTCATTTCCAACCCCATAAAGTATATGAATAGGGGAGTCGATTAAGGTCTGTCCGTGTGTATGTTGAAATCAAGTAGGAGAGTAGAGTAGATAGTAGTAGGGAGTAGATCGGTATTGAAAATCAGAAACATCGGTACATAAACAACTGAGATATGAGCCAAAAACCACGACCATCTCGTTTTTTTACAACAACAACTTACATACATACAAACGTGGTATACTGGTTAAGGCTATAATACACGACATGTTTTTTACAACTGACTTTAAAATTTTTGAGACATATGTAAATCTAAATGCCTGTCAAAATTGAACTTTTACGCTGACTGCTTTGCAGCAGCAAAGATTAGCAGTTGAGAATTTGACAAGTCAGATGTAAAAAACATGCCGTGTATTAGCTCCTTTAGAGTAAACGTGACGTCGAATCCCAGCTAGGCCAAAAAAAAAAATATTTGTTTTTCTTTTTTATATTTTTTTTAATATTTTTTTTATTTTTTGTTTTTAATATTTTTTTTTTAAATTTTTTTTATATTTTATATTTTAATTTTTTCAATTTTTCATTTTATTGGCATTTTTTTTTATTATTTTTTTATTTATTATTTTTTTATTTATTTTTATTTATTTTATAATTCTACAATGGGATGTTTTTTTTATATGTATGTGTGTTTTTTATATGTATGTACGTATTTCATATGGGATGAATGGTGATACAAACTACTGTTATTGCATGACTACACGTTGTGAAGGGTATATAATTTTCGACACAGCCGAATATAGCACTCTTACTTGTTATTATTTATTCATATTACCATATGATCTCCAGTGACACGTTTATGTTAAAATCATAATTGGTTCGAATAAATTAAGCAACTTTATCATGGTTTGAACCCATGAGTTCACTATATTTTGTGCATGCTTTTTTTATGGCTATAGTCATCCAAGGAAGTATATTACAAAAACTATTTTTTAGAAAATTATAATTTTTAATTCGTAACTCATAAAGAAAAAATTCAAGTTTGTTGTTGTAAAAAAATTGTATAAAAAAACTCTTGAGCATTTATGATTTTCTTAAGAAAGTTCAAAAATCTTATAAAGAAAATATTATTTACGATCGTTTACAACTCATATATATTCCAAATATTTTGCACCACAAAACCCTCCTACCAATTAAAAAAAGAACATCTTACTTATACACATTTTATAATTTTATTAGTCACAATTTTAATTAAAATACAATTTATGATTATAGTTTTAGTGCAAAAAGAAAAGAAAAAAGAAAAGAATAACAATTCACAAAACTTTTACCCATTTATTACAATGCATATACATAAATGATATATAAACGATATGATTTTTTTTTTGAATTTTCTTATGCCAAATAAACGCTGTTTTAAACGAAAAAAAGAAAAACAAAAAAAAATATTTTATAATTTATATAGTGTTGTAATTTAAAACCACCTACTGTCTACTTAAACATAAATTTTATTACAGAAAATATACAGCAGAAAAAAATTAAACACTTTCTGAAATGCCTGCACTGTTGAAAATAAGATCAAATGACGTTTTCAAAGGGACCTAAGTATGTATGAAAAAAGAAAAAAAACTATTCTTGAGAAAATTCCTTGTTCCCTTTAAAAGGCAAATGAAATAATAAAATTATATTTTTGTTTCAATTTATGTTAAAAGAAACAAAAAAAAAAAATTAAAAAAGCTTGAGCTCTTAACTGAACTGGTATATTTAATGCCAAGATTATATTAACAAACGAGAAATTTATAAAATAATATCATAAATTTTATATGATCATAAAATTTTATGATTTTTCCAAGACAACACCCAAAGAGTTCATAACAGAACTTACGACGACATATTTCAATGTAACACATATGAATGTACTCGTATGTATGGATCAGTGTTTATGCACTCTTGTTGAAAGTGTTTTGAGAACAATTTTTTATTTCGCCAAAAAATTATAAAAAAGTAAACTTTATTTACTTATTGTGTTTTTTTTTTAGGTGCATTCAATACAGTTATCGTGTAATCGGCTTTAAGAACGTCCCCTTTTAACACACACGTTTATATAATTGGCTTTAAAAAAATCATACATTTCAGAAGAAAGAAAAGTAAAATAAGTTACATATTTTCTTAGTCTTTAAAAACCATGCGTTGTTTTTTTTTCAAAACTAATAAAACACTGTTAAATTATTGCAAAAAACAAATTAAATAAGAGTCTCTTTATGGGCTTTTAATCTTTAAGGCTAGTCCAAGTTGCAGCTGGATTTTTACTGCTTATCAAAAAGATAAATAAATGAGCTTATGATTTTACACTCATAGAAAAAAGAGAGAAAGCTCCTACCGTAAGATAGTAGTTTTGTTGATAATAATAAAATTTCCCAACAAGCTCTTTTTGCCGTAAAATTCTTTACTTATTTTAAATATTGGATATAATATTTATGTAAAAAAAACTTATTATACACAGAGAAAAACTATGGTTATGGTTATATTTCCTATAATAATATTTTATTGTCGTAAGCAAAATATAGTTGTTTTTTAACATTAAATTTTTATTTTTTTAATTAATAGTTTTTCTTTGGCTAATAATCTTTAAGGTAATTTTCCATAACCATAAAATGTCGACTGCAATCATAGTATATTTGCGAAACATTCATTTATGAACGATTTTAAAAATATATTATTTCCAACCGTGGTTCTACTTGTTCAATATTTTTTGTTGAATTAATTTTATGCTGGTATCAGGACAGTATTATTTTTTAAAGAATAGGATTTTTAAGACTGGAGTGATAATTAGCAATGATGCTTCATTGTTTGGGATCATTTCATTTCATTTTCCATTTTGACAAAATAATTAAAACAAATTTTATATAATATTTTGCAGTCATAATCTTTTTAAAGGAATTCCAATATGGTTTAGTGGAAATGTTTTATGATGAGGTGGGAAAAAATTATTGTTATGTCGGGACATACTATGATAATGTTGCATTATTTTACGGTTATCTAAAATATATTATAATATAACGATAGAAAACTAAAAATTGTTGGCTCAAGAAGAAAAAAAAAATTAAAACGAGATATGCAACGAATGTACCTATAATCCATTGAAAAAGCCTAAAAGCATTACTGAACAGTGGCCACTGGCCACTAGAAACATTCGCAAAATGTTAAAATCTTATGCCGTGTAATGATTTTTTTTATAACTAACACGGTGACCCGGTAGACTAGTCAATGGTGGGCTAGTTTGCCTGTTTGGCGGTTACGGGTTCGATTACCACCAGATCATCTGGACTGGTCTGCTTCTCTTTCTCTCCTTTTCTATTCTGTTAAGGTATGCCAAAGTGATCAATATGATCGACCCAAGTGAGCTGCATAACAGCTGCCTATTCTACATAACCTAAGCCTAATATAATAAGACAAAGAGATCACTAAACATCTCCTCTGTCACTGTTAAGCATTTAAAGGCCTGAAACTTTGGACTTTAGGCAAATCTTAATTTAAAAAAAAATGTTTTTTTAAAATGTTTTTTTAAAATGTGCCATTTAAAATCAATTCCTTCATAATTAAGACAGGATTGTTAAGGAAAGTAGGAGTCAGGATTTATGTATGAAAGATATAGTCGACGGTATACATGATGTCACAAAAGGACCCACAGAAGACCAATTTAAATTATGCATTTAGGCGGCTGTCGAATCAACCTGACCTATGATAAGCTCATATGATGATAATGTTAACATATAATTATGATTGTATAGTACAGTTTTATGATTATATAGAATTAAATTTTGATCATATGGAATTATATTATGATAGTAGTATGTAGGGTCATAAGATTATGATTAAATTTTCTTTAGTTAAACCTTAAACAACAATCAATCATTAATTTTCATTAATATTCATATTTAATTCAAAAATATTCACGTGCGGTTGCTTCTCCTGTCAATGATTTTTTTTTTCTTAAATACCTGCAAAATATGAAACTGTTGTCCAAAAATTCAGACGGTGTTTCGAGTTGTATTTTAAAGTATTGTAGTCTGAGTTGCTTATTACAGGGGAATTGCTTGAGTTCTGTTCCGAAATTTTTTAACAAACTAACACTAATGCAGGGCGTTAAATTCTGAAATGTAATTTAAAAACACATTTATATCTCGGGGGATGTTTCAAAAGATGAGTACTTATTTAGCACCATTATTATTTACACTCACTATGAATGATCTTCAATCTACAAGTAATCAGTCTAATATTTCAACGTATGCTGATAACGTAAAAAATTTTTTGTCTCATCATGATGTTGAATAGCAAAGACTTCTTCAATATGATTTAGCTAATATTGCCAGTTTATGTAGTGTAAACTTAATGGAATTAAATGTAAGGAAATGTAAATATATGATTTTTACTAAACTTGTTATTGCTCGATTAATGGTGTAAGTCTTGAATTTTATGAATAATGATGTTGAAATTTTTCTAGATAGGAAATTTAATTTTCGCACACATATTACGTTAACAGTTAATAAAGCAATTGATGTACAGGAATTCATTAAACTATGGTCTATGACTACCCATGTATAAGTAAACAGCTTTTTACAAACTAAGTAATAAGGCCTTCTTGGAATATGGGATCTACAATACTAAGTGCATATATACGCTAAAAAGTGTTTCCAAGTAAAGTTTTTTCTTTTCTGTCATCAAGGTCTAGGTTGGACTTCTTATGACAGGCTTCCTTTTATGAAATAATTAGGGCTTTTTTAAATTTTCCAACTTTTAAAATCTGTAGACTAATGTAAACAGCAACATTTATTTAAAACTATTAAATGGGAATATCACTCTAGAACGCCATCTTAAAAATTACAATTAATATTCTTATCCGTCATTTAAGAATTTATAATATTTTATATAAAATATTTTAGTACAAATTATGCTAATTTTAAACCTTTCCATCTGCCAAAAATTTTAAGAAATATTATTCTGCAGCTTAATTTTGTGTATTTTGGATTACAATTTTATTTTCTTGAAATTTTTTTTTTTTTTTTTTGTTTTATTACTATAAATATGTGTTATGTGTACGTCTGTAAGGAATTTTTTCATAGACTTAAATAAATTATGATCACTCGCAACTATTACATGTTCCACCTACAAACTTAACTTCCAATCATATTATACGCCTTTAGTAATACTTTTCATTAATTAATAATTTCAGTCATGTTTGTTCTTTACATTCAGATCGACTTAAAAATTTATAAAAGAAGTGCAGTGTAATATTAAGTCAGTCTATTACAATATTATTATTATTATTATTTTCAATACATTTTATGAATTTGGTTTAAAGTGTAGAAACTACTTTCAAAAGAGAATATATATTTGCTTTTATTTAACATTTAACATTAAAAGACAATTTCATTCTTTCCGTTAAACATTTCGTGTTTTTTTTAGCAACGAAAAGAACCATTAAAAAGAAAAAAACGAGAATAATATTTATTTCTTTTATACTTTATGTGCCATAAAAAACTCCAAATTAAAATGTTCTTTCAACTACGAACTTTTGGCAATGAATTTTATACTATACACTCGTAGACATTCGTAATTTTTAAAGAACCATCGATAACAACTGCAGCATAAAGAACTGGAGGACAGCAACGACGTTCACAATTGATTTAAACATTATGGCTAAAGTAGCAGCAGGCAGCAACAAAACATCGTTTCTTTGGCAAACACCAACAGTGTTTGTTGAAATCACTAAAAGACAATCTTGGTAATCATTATTGTTTATCTCAACTTTCTGCCTGTTTACCTGTGCTGTTTTATGTTTGTTATGTTAACGAAAATAAATTCTTAAAAATAACATGACACAAACTATTGTTGCTACAGAAATGAATTCCCTCTAGTGGCAACATTCTTTTATCATCATACTTTGTATCAACTGCTGCTGTTGCTATTGTGGACGTTTTATATGTTTGATGCTTTCTTTTGTTGTTGTTTGTGTTTATTGCAGCTTGTTACTGCTGTATGTAGCGCTTGAAAAGACATTTGTCATGTCATTTGTAGCAACACTCTGTTTGAACGCACTGACAGCCATAATGTTCAACAATAAAGTAACATTAAGAAATATTTATAGATTTTTGAAAAAATATTAAGCTTTTGTAAGCAGTGCGTGCAAATGCGTTTTGGGTTTTTCTTCATCGCCATTTTAGATATTTTCGCATAAAACTGATTAAGTTTTGATATTTACGATTTACCAATTGAACTTGAATGAATGTTTAGCGGACATAAAAAAGTACTGAAAGGAAAATAAATTATTTAATATTTTTCTTGAGGACAAATTAATAAATAATGTCACTAGTTGACCTAGAAATTATTTGAACTTTTGATCGCATAAAACTAGGGAGAATGAGTTAAGATTTTTCCGCTTTTATTACACGCGTGAGTGCGAGCTAGTTAATGAACAACTGTGACTTCTATTAATTTGATAATATCAATGATGTTTTATCAATTAAAGTAAGAGAGTAAACAAACATTTAATGTTTGATGTAATAATTAACATGTTGTATGGGATGTGTTGTAGTTTAGTGAAACGATATGTTATCCTCAACAGTAATAGGTAGGTAGGTAGGTAGGAAAGGGGGAATCGGAAAGCAGTATCTGCCTTCTACACCCACACTCGGAGACCAGTAAGGTCCATTGCGTTACCCTTTATATATTAAAGATAGAAAAGAGAGACAGAGGGAGTTGCCAAAGATGTAGTACATGAAAAAAAAATAATAAGAATAAGTTAGTAGGAAATAGAATAGAAGAAAAGAAAGAAAAACAGATTCTCTACGAGCCCCTTTGCATGTTCACTAACCACCCGATCCCCATGATTAATCCGATAATATTCCCCAGCTTGCACTCCGAAACATCACCCAACTCATCGTGGAATCGTTTACCTAACCACTTAAGCCTGTGATTACGTAGCCTTAGGCAGTGACAGACAATGTGTTTCACAGTTTCCAGCTCCTCCTCATCTTCACACATCCTACAATAATCCGGAGTGCCGCGATCCCATTTACTAATCCTAGCCCTCACAGGACAGTACCCTGTTAAGACCCCAATAGTGGCCCTCAGACATACCCTATCCAGGCCCAGAAGTGCCATAGAGTCCGCTGAGTTCAACCTGGGCCATAAAGCCCTTGACACCCTGCAGTCTCTTCTGTCCCCCCACGCCATATTGATCCTCTTAGATACCCACGCCCTGATACGCCCAAACAGTAATATCTATTTAAGAAAATCATAGTTATCATGTCATAAGGTGACACTCACTGCATGACCAGTCTTATTTTTTAAGAATTATGATTTACTGTCGCTTTCTGCCTGAAATCCACTTCCAATAATAAAAAGTTTTAGTTATAGATGGATGTATTTTTTGGCCATCACAATAACCCCTTAAAATAGTAATTTTGGACTTTACACTGCGGAGAGCATCTTAGAAATAGCAGTTCTCCTTCACTATGCCTAATTGATGTTTCTGGACTTTCATCATTACTTTTAGGCTCTTCTACAATATTATCATCTGAAAGTCTTGCTTATAAAAAACAGTAATTTTAGTATCAATAATTGATCCAACCCCCCTTTATCTTTAAATCATTGTCCTTACAGTCATCTTTATTTCTCAAGTACGAAAAATGTCAAATCAAAATTTCATTATGTGGTTTGGGGTTAAATTTGTTACACTAATTCTTGAACATTTTCTTTTTTGTTTCTAAAATAAATAAATTAAATAAACTTTACCATTAATTGTCACAAATAATGTTTGGGAAAAAATGTCCTGTATATTTAAATAACTCCCCTTTACTAAGTTACTTAAATCCTCCCTAAGGTAACACACACCTTTTCGTATTGACCCTTTAGTCTTAATGCTTTTTTTTTTGTATAATATTTTCAACTTTTGACCTTGATAAATGATATTGGTTTAAAACTGCTTAAAAGTCGTATTTCTATAAGTAATATAAAGCTCACATATCTATTTATGTTCGGTTTGTACTTACAGTGCACGTTGGCACCGCAAGCTTTAAAAAGTGGTTAAAAAACAATAAAGAAATTTTGATTTTAATTTTTTTTATCAATTTATAAAAAAAAATCTCTAAAAAGTGTTAAAAAAAATAAATAAATAATTTTTGATTTTTATTAAAAAATTAATTAAAAAATTATAAAAAAAATTTTAGTAAAAATTTTTAGAAAAAATCTAAAAATAATATATTTGTATAAGTCTAAATTTTATCTTAAAATTATATTTCAATGAAAATGTTTGTCATTATGTTTTTTAATGGGTAACATGACTTATTTATCTCAACCACCAAAAAAGGAAGGGGGTATAGTTATTTACTCATACTGTTTGCAGCGCATTAAAGTATTTGCGCCATAGTGTATATTATTTCAGATTCTTCGTATTATTTTAAGACCTCTCTCCGTCTGTCAACATATCTCTCTGTAAGTTTAGAAATTAATAATATAACGAAGGGGTTGAGAAAGTTGTTCAAATATTGCTGAGTCGTCATAATTATTATTTGGTATTAGAATTAGGCAAAATCCAAGCTAAGCTGTTTAAGTGAACATAAGTGCAGTCTCGATAATTGTGATAACATGTGTTTTTTTTTAATACGTCAAAAAATATCTCGTACAATGAAGGCTAATAATATTAAAGCAATTAGAAGCATAAACAATTTTGACCAGATATATCAGTACTCTTCCTAATGAAGTAAACCAACTTTTTTAAAACTTTAAATTTTGTCCTAGAATTAAAAAATTAACAGAAAATTTTTTGTATTTAATTTTATGAACTTTTTCTATTTGTATTATATTTAAATTTTTAAATTTGTGGCCATAAGTTCAATGCGATAACGACAAGAATATCAAGGAAAAATTAGTTATCTGATACTAGCTGAGTGGAATGCAGTTTCGAAACCAGCTACGGTTTCATCATCAGCACTCTTTTGATCAGAACTCCAGGTGTTCTTGCAGGCTTTACAAAAGTCTTTTGTTTTTAAAATTAGTAATTTTAGAAAAATTAAAAACAATGTTCTTCTACAGGGAAAACGATTTATGAAAATGCTATACGAGTGTTTGTAGATAAATTCACTTCAAGCGAGTTTAGTTAATAATTAATGACATTAAATATCTAATATACAAGCAGAGGTATTATCAGAGCAATGACAAGCACCTTTCCCTTTTCTGAGACGAAATCTTGAGAAAATGACACTATAAGCAATAAACAAAATTTTCAAATTTGATTCTGTAACAATTTCTTAAGCGAGTTTTGCAAACATAAGCAAGTTTTTTTCTTTAAGACTTAATGTCACCCAAACAGACATAATCTTAAAACTTTTGGTAATGCAAATTAACTTATATATTTTATTTAAATTGATTTCATCACTTGCATTATTCTGCCTCTTGTTAATAACATTGTTTAACTAAATTTCTTTTGACACGCTTTTTTTTGCTCACAATTCTTCGTAGAAAATGTTTTAAGTTTTTGTTGATAAATTATAATATAAAGCGAGGTCCAAAAGTAACCAAAATCTGGCCAGCTGTTGAGATTTAACTGCAAAATTAAGACATTTCTGATGATCAGCCGCTTTATTTCTTGCACCAATTGCACCTTTTACGAGAAAAATATTAAAACTGTTTTTGTAATTGCTCCCTAGTAATTAATGAGCCCTTATTAGCAGAACAAGGCACCTTCTGGTAAATGTTTCTGGTATTTATTTAACACTTTGCTCTACACGTTCAATATTTTCCACAGTGCGAAATAAACATAAAATATTGGTGGAAACGATGAACTTAGCAATGAAACATTGCTTCAGAGGGTGAAATTATGAAATCGACGACATTCTGTTTGGGTTACATAATACTATTCTATTATTTCGTTTCCTTAATAAGTTTTTGTCAAGATTTCTCTATTAATACAAAATTTTCAAAAATAACAAATTCAGGCTTTATAGATTTTTTCCTTAAATTGGGAATGTTCCCCTAATTGAGCCTAACCACAATAGTATAACTTTCTTATAATATGCTTATTCTTATAATTTGCTATAAACTCTTTAAATTACAATATTGTTATTTAAAATATTTATGGTTTGTCGTTATTGTTAAAGGAACTTGTTGTCTTAATGTTTGTTGTACAATTTTCATGTGCGGTGAATGTGTCATTATATTTTTGCACGTTCTACATGTTGTTGCTATTGCTGCCACTGCCAGTTGCCATTTTTTTGGATTTTTTTTTTTTTTTGTTTTCTGGTATTTCTCTCCTTAAACTTTCAGTTTTGTAAATTGAGCTTAAAAAATAATAAAAAAAAAATATACGAAAAACTTTAGTCAATTTCATGTCTATGTTTCCTAGTCTTTTTTTCTGCAGCAGGGATTTTTTCGATTGTGTGTGGTTAAATTGACCTATTAACATGACTTTTGGTTTATTTATTATTTTTCTTTATTTTTTTTTTCGCTAAACTTATTAACAAGTATGAGAATTTCTTGGGTACTATACTCTACTGGTAATTGTGAGAATTTCAGTTTGCCTTGAATATGCTTTGAAGATTTAAAAAAAAATTTATTGTTAGCAATAGCAGCAATTATTTTTGTTGTTTAGATTTCTTTAGAGAAGAAGAAAGTTCTTGGCTCAAATTGCTATGCTATTGACCCAATTTCTATAACCTTTCATTGCTTGAATCGAACAAAATAAACAAATAAAAACAAAAACTTTCAAATTCTATTGCTAAAAGAGTTTTGAGCTTAATAAGGCTGCAACATTGTTACTGTAACTTCCAGTGAAGCTACAGATGGAGTAATTTAAAACTCGTTTTAAATTTGTTAAGAAATTCTGTAGGAAACAAATAAAAAGTAATTGTTACAATGAAATTTTGATTTCAAGCAATTAAGGTGGGATTTAAGCATTTTAAAATTTGTTTTAAAAAGTTAGCCCAAACTTTTTTGTTATTGGGCACAGTTTTATTAAAAAGTAACGAATATAAAATAAAATTTAAAAGAAAAACATTTAATAGATTTAAGATAAATTTTCTTAATTTTAATCATTAATATACGGAAAAAAAGTCCATTACTCTACTGTTCTTCTTTGAACAGAATTGGCTTACTGACTTGTGCATTATTTTTTCTTATACATTCTTTCATCACTCAAAACTATTGATTACATTCAATAGTCATAAATTCCTTAAAATAATAATGCAAAAACTCAGACCTAATGCCCTAAGAAGAATGCTGTTAAAATTAAAATCGACAATCGACATTGAAGAAATCAAGAAAAGAAATAATTCTTTATGAGACCAAAGAAAAAATTTTGAAAAAAGAAAAGAAATACATTAAAAGAAATCATTTATCTCATGCATTCATGAGTTGGCCATGTAATTTTCTTAACTACCAGACACACACCAACAAACAAACCAAAGTGTATTAAAGTAGTAAAAGCCGAAACAAAACCAACACCAATGCAGAAAACTAATAATCACTAAAACGGTAGAAAACCTGTTTAATGAAAAATAAAAATCACATTAAAAAATCAAAAAAAAAAAAACTTTTTATAACATTTGATTACAGAGTCTTAAAAGTAATAACGAAATTATCTTAAACATCAAAAAAAAGCAGGACAGACCCAAAGACTTACAATGTATATGAAAAAAAAAAAAATAAAAAACAAACCTATAAAAATGATTAAAAAGTTTACATTAACTGATGGCAGTCAGAAATGGAAAAGAAACACAAAATCATTATTTTCTTAACAGGAAATTGTAAATGTTTTTTTTTACAGAAATCTAATGATGATTAAAGAAAGACTTGTAGTCCGTTGCAGTTTGTGGGAGTTGTGTAGCTATGCTTGGCTCGCATTAAGTTTAGAGCAATTAGATTAAAAACATTTTCGTGTTGTACTTCTTGTACTTCAAAATTATTCTTGATGTAGTATTTCTGTCAAAATATTGTCTCATCATCGTCGTGTTGTAAGAAATTTGGGTTGGTTGTTAGTGCAACAAAGTATTATGATCAGATTGTAACAATTAACAATAACATTGTATTCAATGTAATAAAAGTCCGGTTGTATGATTGTGTTGTTCTTGGGTAATTTACTTGCACGAGTTATGGATCAATTGTAGCCTATTTTTCAATCTCAATCCTCAAGCTGTGTACAAGGTGACTCAAAAATTCTCACCCGATGTTATTTCTCTACAACGTTACAATAAAGATTTTTTTTGTTTTTCTTATAAAAAATTATTTGGACTGCTGAATTGTTGCACCATCAGTTTTTTACTACACTATGAAATAGAAATGCGGCATCACCTGTTTTAACACAGTTCATAATACCTTCAAATGTTTTGGTCGACTTTTTATACTGTTAGCGAACCCATTTTCAGCCGCGAAACATAAAAGTCGTACGAATTCGATAGAATCCAGGTTTCTAGATAACATGAGGCTACTGAATTCAAATACATTATCAAAATTCACCTAGCCCTACGGAGATTGTCAGAAATCGGTGTTCGCATGCGCAAAAGCTGGCCGCAATGCAACATTATTATTTTTTGTTTTTAAAAATTTCATTTGATATTTTTTTTTCATATGCATTAATACAATTAACAATAATTTCTTATAATTTTATTAATTATATTTATTAAGAAAAATTATGTAATTATTGTTTTTAAATTAAGTGGAAAAGTTACTTCTTATGATACTCCCAAAAACATTTAGGATGTTAATGTACATTACACTTTCCACAGGTTTTTAATCTGCAACGTTTAGGTTTTCTATCTATCTGCTCTACGGAAATATGCTTACAATTGACAAGTTGCGATGTAAAAATTTTGGAGACTTTTCTATTCGCTTAGAAAACAACAAAAGCTCTTTTGCTTTTATAACATGGAAGCTTTTTTGTAGCATAGTTTTTTTCCTTTGAAACAAAGCAGTGTAGCTTCCATACGTTGACAACCGATGAGCTTAAAACTAAAATTAAAAACGGCCAATACCACTTCTTAAATCGGATATTTATTCTATAATTTTCAACGCCATTGTTATGCAAATCAACATCATCCATACCTTGGTTATAATTAAAAAACATGTGAGTTGCTGATAACTTCCGATTTATTAAATTTTTTTCATCCGAGTGAAATGGCTCAATTTGGTCAAAATTAGTACATATTGTCAATTCTTTATCATCAGCCCAACCACAAGCCAATGTATTGTTCGTTTATTACATTGAAAGTCAAAATCAGCACGGTTAAATTTATATCTTGTTTTTAAAGGTGCCTTTCCAATTATATTATTGCTAACAGTTCCATTTGCACAAAATTGTTTTTCGCTAAGCAGACACATTAGTTGGTATGACATGAAAAAGTTATCGAAAGAAACTCTAATTTGGGTTTTAAACATTTTGTAATAGTCGTAATTAACATCTGCACCTAATCCGTTTTGATAATTTCATAATTATCACTGACACCCGCATACGGTATACGGTTAAACAAATACCCATTTGAAGAGCAAAGACACCACAATTTGTAACTAAATCGAATCGTTTTGTCTCTTATGTACATTTTACATGAGTGACGTCCGATCGATCGTCGATGTTCATCGATCGACAAATCTGAACTCCTTATTCCAAACTGCATGTATTTTGAGTTTGTCATGAGGAATAAACATATTATAAGCCAATCAATCTCACAGAAAGTTAAAATTTATTTACCTTGGTAAGCTTATCGTTAAGAATTGAATTTTTTTTTCAATTATAGATGTTGAATAGCGTTACAGTTCAGTAAAACAGGAAAAATTACCGATCAAAATGAGTAATTTTAGTGTTCGCAAGTGCGAACAGAGGATGGAAATGGGTTATAAACTTAGAGAGATTATGGCTTAAAAAAAGGCCTCCGTGACTTCAATAAACTAGTGGCAATAAAATCAAGCCACCTTGTCGGACCCTCCAAGTGGTTAAACAGTACAAAAGGCGGCTTGGTAACTCGTTCTATATAATGTATATGTGTAGTTGCATGGTTCTCTTAAAACTACATACCCTCTAGTTCCTGTATTTTTATTTGAGCTTACCAAAGTTAAATGCTTGTGACTCTGTATTGGTCTTAAACTACACTACAAGTGCTAATGTGGTTGTCCTCAAAAAAAAAAAAAAAACAGGGCCCGATAACACGTTGTAAATGGTATATGGATTCTTAATGACAAAAAAGTTTGCTAAGATGTCAGCTATAATTAAACTGAACCTCGTAACTTATGCTAAATTTTTACAGTAAACGGTCTACAAAATCTAGTGACGAATAGTCTGAGTTCTTAGAAAATATAAAGTTCTATTACATTTTGGGCTACGTTCTATAAATGTCTTAATACGAACAAGGATCTTCAGTATCTCTATTTACTCTATTTCCATCAGTGATATTTATTTAAATCTTAATTTCAAAGTATACGTAGTATATTTCAAAATCTATTGAGGGGTCTTGTATGCTCAGTTTCATGTCAATAAAATATAGTTTGGGTTTTCATTTCAAGGATCTAATTTAAGTCTAGTATAATTGATTTAGATCTTCAAAATTTTAAATAATTTTGAATAATTCTAATTAATAAATTCTAAGACAATCGCAGTTTTTAACAGCAAAAATGATTACGATTCTTGTCTAATTAATAAATCGTGAATAACTAAAGCGTTGAGGTCAATGAAAGGTAGTTTTGTTTTAATGAAATATCATAGCAATATCAATACGATGTAATCTCAGCTGAATTAGATTAATTAATTTCAGAAAATCTTAAATAGTTTAAATTAGATTCTTTAGTCAATAATTGATGGCATATATCTCTATGTAACAAATCACGCGTCAGCGTTTAAAATTTTATCTTTAAATTCAATATTAAATGGTTTCACTCTATTTATTTCAGAATAAAAATATATGATAAATATTTTGTGCTTTCAAGTCTATTATGGATAGTTTATATCCTTAGTTTTCAGCACAAGTTTTAAATATTTAAATCTCAAGATACTAAATCAATATAGAATGTCTCCAATTGAATTCTTAATATCTTTAAACAATTCGGTCTTCAAAACTTTTTCTAAAACGGTAAAGGCTTCATTAGTCTTTACTTTCTGTTGTCGTTCTGTGACGTGCCGTTCTGTTGTTTAATTTTTGTGGTTACTTCTTCTGTAAAAAATCATCTGCCTTAATTTACAATGTAATCTTACAAACACAAGCTTATTATATTTTTTGTTTATTTTTCTCGTCAAAGTCCGTGCATAAAAAAAAATTTGTTGTTTCAGATTTCATCTATAAGCAAACAGAGTCTCTATGTTGCAGCCACCTTTAAAATATTGGCACCTAAATATCAGCTGTTTCTCTCTGAATGGCCGTCACTTAACGTTGAATTCTATTTTCTACAGGTTCGTCCGCAACGGCACGGAAAGTAACAGAACAACTAACGACTTGTACACATTTTCTATTTAACAGAATGAAGTCAGCTGATTCGGAACGGAACAGAAAGTAAAGACTAATTCTGCCCTAACTGTGACAACAGCCGTGTGTGCTCTTGCTCTTACTATTAATCATAGTACGATACTTGTTCCCATTCACCGTCACTGTATTACCGACTTATTTTTTAAGAAATAGGGCTATATAACTTTTTATGATATCAACATACTCTACACTTTTTTTTTTGCGAGTGCATTTAACGATGAGACTTTCCTTACCCAAGCCTATTATTTTGTTTATTTGCATATCCATGAAAAATTGTGTCATCCCACATTATTAACTGTTAGGAAATTGTTTATCTACGTTCATAGTAACCCCTGGTAAAAGCTGTCGTTATAAATGAGGCGTTAAAATACATGAAAGTGATATTATATTGCGTTGAAGTTTTTCGATATTATTGTTATACGATCAATGCTCACTTGATTCTAAGGCCCATACCTCTCTCTTGTTTAGGTATAGGGGTAAGTCATTCTGATTGTAACAAGTCTGACACTACATCTTGTTGTTATTTAGAGCATTGCTAGTGTTAAAATAATTTCGATATGCTCGTTGCGTGTCTAAAATTTAATTTCCATTGGAAAAGAAAAACTTTACCACTTTGGTTCGTTTCTCCGTCGTTGAATTTTGCATAGTGGCTTAAAGCGTTTCGCTAAAAAGAAATTGAAAATGATAGGAAACCAAATTTGTATTAAATTTTTATTCGCAAACATAACTTTTTGTCCACCCTGCAAAACAGCCAAGATCTACAACTAATCGAAGATATATTAGAATGCATCGTATATATCCATACTCAATGTCAAATGACAGACGACAAACACAATAAGGAGTTTTTCAAATCTTAGGTTAGGTTAGGTTAGGTAAGGTTGAAAAGGAGGGGCACTAAAAGCCTAAACCCATGACAGGTATACACTTTTGCCCACTTGGCATGTTGTGCACGCCATGTGGGAACCGGAATTCCCAATTTAAAACCATAATCATAATTACCCGTAAATAAATATCGGACTAGTTCAAGAACTCAGTCGCCTCAATGTAATTCCTTATGGATCTCCAGTTTGAGTTCCCCAGGTACTCCAAATTCGGCATAGTATTCACCGTAAAATTCTCCCGTCTAATACGCCCAAACGCAGGACAATGACATAGATAGTGTATCAAAGTCTCATCCTCTTCCACGCATGCTCTGTATGTTGTCTCTTCAGATAGTATCGTGCGAGCTAGATGAGTTCTCAACTCCGTATGACCTGTAATCACATTTTCACATTTTTTTCAAATCTTACTGATAACTCAAAAATCCTCAACATAGCGTATTGATAGCCTATGGTGAATGTCTGAATATTTAAGAAAATGTAGGATAGTTCAGATAGGCCTTTTTGTTTTAAGTCATTGACACTCTTACACTTTTTATGTTTTATCTCTTCTACACTATGTCTTGCCTTAATTTGCCCTATTTTTAATAATTGCTTTTCTTTTTAATTCTTTCAGCTTTTGGACCATATCGGTCTACGAGTTTGGCTGTTGGAAGTGTCTCTCTCTCTCTCTCTCTTTCTGTAACCCCTTTTCCTACCGACTAACCATTAGCTTTTCATTTTCAATATTCAAACTTAGCCACAGTTTTATTTGTCAACTGTTGTTCTTACAGTAAAAATCAACTGTATTAATGAATGCTTTAAGCTTAACAAAAAAACCTTAATCATTCCATCATTCCATTTTTAATGAAACTATTCGCAGTTAAGGAATTTTAATTTTATACCCAGTTCAATATATCGACAAACGAGTTTTGCCTTTTTATAATTATTTAATTTTTAATTGTTGTTGCTGTTGTTGTCGTTTTTGTTTTTATTGTGTTCTACATAAATTTTTAAAAGTCGTTAACAACATCATCAATCATTACACTTTCAGTTTTTTTTTGTGTCTTTCCTATTCATTTTATAGCTTTTTGTTGCACACACAGTTGTTAATCATGTTAATAATTTTACAACGGAACAGAGCAGGGAGTTAAAGAGGTTGATTGGATTTTTGATTTGAACAGAACTTGGCATGACTAGCTTTTATGTTTGAAATAATTATTTATTTGTATAAGAAAGTATGTGTTGCTTATCTTTTCCTTTATTGCTAATTATGTCTTCATAATATGCGTAAGATTTTGAATTCTTGTAAATTAAAAATTTGAAAAAAGAAACAAATTTGATGGATTTTTAATAACCCATATTTCAAATAGCTTTACCAATAGCGCAGTTAGAATTTTTATTTTTGATTGACTTGTAAGTTTGTTGTGAATGATATTAGTACATTTATAATCATTGTTTTATTTCCGTAATGCCATAATGTTTCATTTGAAATACATTAAAAAATATATTTTTTTGTTTCATTTTAAAAATGTATTTTTACTTAGACAACCTTTACATATTCGACTTAAAGTTGGATAAGTCACCGATATAGATGTGAAAAAGGACCAACATTTATGTTGTATTTGCAGCTATAAAGTACGTTACAATTATTTAACAGATTTTCAGAGTTTTTAGTATTTTAAACAAAAGAGTTTAGGCATGTCCACACCCGTCAAATATTTGATAAAATAGATGTCACCATTTACATGCATTTTTTTGTCCTTAATAATTAAATTTTTTTTAAATAAAACTTTTGTCAATTTGAACCAATTTCAATACTCAGCCATTGTTATATTCATTAATTGTATTTTGGAAATGATTATTTGGAACATTTTTTTTACCAAATTCAAATTTAAATTAAAGCTTCTCAAATCTTCTCAGCAAACAATAGCAGAGTTTATTTACAATTTTGTATTTGTTTCTTTTCTAATTCAACTTACAAAAAACTAAGAAGAAAAAATTTCATTTTTCTTATATTATCTAATGGCTATCCTCTTCAAGCATTTTAAATCTTAAAAATTTTTAATTTTACTGCCTAACACATACTTTAGTTTACAACGCACTGAAAGCTTTTTGTGCAAATATCTTAAGGCTTTTTATTAATTTTTATTTTAGACACTTCATTACTGACACCGTTTCTCTAAGGAATGCTATTTTAACAACAGACATGCTTTTTGTTGTAGTAATGTAAATGATTAAAACAAAAAATTTAAAGACAAGGTTTGAAGTATTTTCTTCTTCTTCCTGTTTTAGGATTGCATTAAAAATTTATTTCGTTGCTCATATAATTTTTTTATATACTTTTATCTACATATTTATTGTATGCAATTTTTCCAACATTAAAATCAATCTTAATTTATTTTTATGATGCATTTGTAGCGATGCTAAATTAGCGCTAAGCCATATTCATTTTATGAGTTCTTCACATAAAATATAAAATACAAGAAACAGAAGGTAGAAAGAAATAAAAAACAAGTAAGAGTGCTATATTCGGCCATGCCGAATCTTATATACCCTTCACAACGTGTAGTCATGCAATAACAGTTGCTTGTATCACCATTCATCCCATATGAAATACGTACACGTATGTACGTTAAAAAAACGAAAAAAAAAAAAAATTTAAAAAAAAAATTTAAAAAAAAAATTTTAAAAAAAATTTAAAAAAAAAATTAAAAAAAAAATTATTATATATATAATATACATATATAAAACAAAAAAAAAAAATAAAAAAAAAAATAAAAAAATATTAAAAAAAATTAAAAAAAAAAATAATAAAAATATAAATAATATATTAAATAAAAAATAAAAAAAAAATAAAAAAACAAATAAAAAAAAAAATTTTAAAAAAATTAAAAAAAAAATTTTTTTGGCTCAGCTGGGATTCAATGCCACGTTTTCTCTAACCAGTATACACGTTTGTATGTATGTATGTTGTTGTTGTAATGTTGTTTTTGTGAAAAAAAAATCGAGGTGGTCGTGGGTTTTTGCTCATATCTCAGTTGTTTATGTACCGATGTTTCTGATTTTCAATACTGTTCTACTGCCGAATATTTCTAATATTTTAATACCTTACCCGGGTCCAACCTATGTTGGGGGGCTTCAAAAAGTTGATTTCAACATACACACGGACAGACGGTCAGACGGACAGACTGACAGGGCTTAATCGACTCCCCTATTCATAAGCTTTTAGAAAATATATACTTTATGGGGTCGGAAATGAAAATTGTAGAAATTTCACACGGAATGACAAACCTATATATACCCTTTTGCACTGTGTGAAGGGTATAAAAACATACTTTTCTCAAAGTCTTAAACATTTATTTACACCAATGACTGGCCTAGTGTTTTAATATTTGCAATATTATTAGAAAAAAATTAAATAGAAAATAATGTTTTGTGTGAGAGGCATTCCATGTGAAATGAACGACTAAAAATATTTTTTTTTTCTTAATTATTTTTAACTAAACTTTTATAAAATAAGAAAGAGTAAATTTTTTCAATGGTTGTTAGGTGTAGTTGAAATTTGCGTATATTTTTCTGATTTCAAAAAATAAAGACAAATGTTAGAGTTTTGGTCAAAGCAAATTTATTCATCAGGTAGTCTTGTTTCGTCAATTGTTTGTTTTCTTCTTTACTTATTTTAAACTTCAGCTGTCAAAGCCAATAGATAAAAAACCATCCCTCTTTTCTCATTTATTTCAAATGCCAAACTTCATATATATATAAAAAAAAACATAAACAAAAAATTTCTCTCCGAACTGAGATTGCCTGATGAATATATTTGCCTTAGTTTTGGTATAGAAAATTTAGCTCTATTATTCTTTAAATTAAAATCAGACACATTAACATTTTTTTGTTCTTCTCTAGAAGTGAAACGCTCCACATATAAAAATATTTTAAATATATTTTTAGTAGAAGTCATAATGTGTATTTAAAATCAGCATATTTTTTAGAATTAAAATAAATTAAAAAAAATCGATATAAAAAAAAACATATTTAAACAAATTAGCAGATATTTGAATAATGATATAAATAATTTTATTTTAATTTAAGCTGTACCCTACAAAACGCACAAATTACTAGGTGAAGTTAACTTAAAAATGTACTCGCCTATAGAAAGTTTTCTACAATATTTGTTTTATTCAGATATGATTAATAATGAAAAACTACTCGAAATTTGATTAGTGTATGTGTTTATTATATTTGTGTATGACAACTCCTTTCTCTTTGACCAAGTAATATCAACCCCAACGGTTTAAACCCTTTCCACGCTTTCGAATCGACTAACATCATTTACTTAATTATTTTAATTAATTTTAGCCATAGCTTAGTATATTATATGTGTGTATGTGTTTTTATTTTTTAAATTCGTATTTGTTATTAAGGGGTCAAAGTTTTTAATTATACATATTTATTTAATTTAAGCCGTTGTTTCAATTTATTTTGAGAGACAAAATATTTTGCAGACTAAAATATAAGCAATAAATTTATCAATTTAACTTGTCAAAATTATACAAGGTATACAGGCAGTATACACTTGATGTACGTGAATAACTAACTTTATTACGTAAGACTGGCGAAAAACTGGAACTTTCATATATTCAAGGAACATATTTATAATGCTGCAATTCTTTTGTTCTGCAAAAAGTTATTCCAACTAAGTGGTGTGCGTAGACAACGATTTTCACAATCTTAAGGCAGCCCTAGCCTAGCCTGCGATAAAACCAGGAATCTATTTTCAGTTTGTCGTTTTAACCGGTCATTATGCCTTGGAAGTTCAGGAGATTTAATTTATTTTTTTATTTCTTATGCCTAAGATACCTTATGCAAACTTTGAACTTCTCAGATAAGTAATTTTTAATTTGAAATTTAATCAACAAACCCTTTGAATTATTAAGGCTGTATTTTATATTACAAAAACTTTATTATTTTTAACTTCAAAGAGATTAAAAATTAAATTTTTTTACGTTTTTCGATTGATTTTAAATATTAAAGATCTTCCCCGAATACACAAAAAATCTAAGATCTTAAAACTAAAGATATTTCCCTAGCTTTTAGGTTAGGTTAGGTTAGGTTAGGTTAGATCTGGCAGCCGCCCGAAGGCATAGCTCACTTGGGTCTTCCGAGGGTCCCGTTGTGATACAGTAGGCACCAACGCTCGTTCGTCTATGTCCTCTGGTCGTCGTTTCTCAGCCATCCTGTCCTGTTTATGAAGGTGTGGATTTATCTTAGATCAACTGCGGAAAGGCAAGTTTTACTCACAAGTATTCGCTGACCTAGAATCTGATGTCTCAGGTCCCCGAATGCAGAACAATTACAGAGAAGATGTTCAGTTGTCTCCTCCTCTTCCTCGTTATCGCAACTTCTGCAGAAGTCTAGCTTTAGTTTTAACTAAATTCTCTTGTAGGAAAAAGCATTCGCTAACTATTATATTTCCATTAATTGGAGTCATGCAACGCGATAATAAGTACGTATTTTATACAGCGAGGTAATTTTCAAAGCATAAGGCCTTTTGATATAAGGAGTTCTAGTATTTTTATTAACTATCTAGAATAGAATAAAAGCTAGACGCAGAATGAAAGCTTATTGTTATTGTAAGGATATCAGCAAATCGTATTGTTAGACTTGCCGATCCTATTTAAGTGGTATTTGAGACAAAACCAAATGCAAACTGAGAGTATTTAACTTAAAGTTTTATTGTACATTTATAATTGTATAGAATATTTTCAAGGCCATCAGGTAAGATACAGTAGTTTTAGAGAAATCAGTTGAAAATTCAAAAGATCAACTGAGTATGTCGATCACCATTGCTCTAAGTTATTTTAGCTAAGAAGAGATGACTAATTTTCGGAGATAATAATGTCATAAGTATATAAAAATTCAATAGAACTGTTAGTAGTAGCAGACCGGAAGTTAAAAATTTTTAGTCTAGATTACAAAAAGGCGAAACGCAACACCTCTAATGAGCTTAAGAAGCTCTGTATGAACTTAAAATGTTTAGTCTTATCATTAAAACATCGCTGACCAAGTTGTATTGCCATGTTAGGTAGGAAGGTAGGTTGTGGGGGTGCAAGAAGCGAGAGACACATCTAACACATGAGCCTACTGACAACAGAATTCAAGTTAAAGTATTGCCTAGCAAGACCACAATTTTTGTTAAAAAACTTTTGGGTGGTTTTCTTATTACAAAACTATTTAATAATTCTGCCGTTTTCATAAATCAAGTAATAAACTTCTAAAGCAAGATATAAAAAAATAAAGTTTTTATATAAATTAAATTTATACAAAATTAATTTTAAAGAAAGCTGTCAACTACTGATGCGTTTAATGACAAATTGTCTTAAATTATTGTTTGTTTTTTTTTTTTTTTTTTTTTTGTAGAGTGCCTTTTACTTAGTTTCTGTGATACTCTAAACACAAATTCATTTTGTTGTTGTTAATAATTATTTCAAAGAAAATATGCGTATTTTTTTATTTAAATTCAAAGTTTTTTTCGGCTCATATTAATATTGTCTATTAAGCTAATTATTAATATTAAAAATCATATCATTAAAATGATTGACCATTAGATTTTAGTAATAAAACATGCCGTACGACAAGTTGAGAAAAAAATAATTAAATTATTTTGAAAATACCGGTAGTGCTTATAAATTTAAGTTGGAGGAAAAAAATCATCACAGAGATACAATATTTAATAACAATGTGCAATGTATACACACATACACATTTACAGAATATGTGTGTAAATTCTTCAAAATTTATGGTTATACGTTATTTCATAAAATAACACAAGATACAACATAAAGATAAAAATATCGGCACACCAACTAGTTTGATTATAAAACATAGTTTTTTTAAAACAAAACCAACACCGGCAAATTTTGGCGCGTTACCATTTTTTTGTTAAAAGCCAAAAAGGTTTTTTTTATTTTATTATTTTAAATAGAAAAAACGCAAAATTTAATATCATGTAGAATAAGAATTAATATTAGCAATTCCAAAAAAAAAGATAAAATGTAACACAAAAACTAATCTGTGCTGAAAATGTTATTAAGGGTTTTATTGTCTGATGAAATAACTTATAATACGTTCTTAGTATGGCTACAGATATTTTATTGCTATGGCAAAGAAATAAAATTAAACTAAAGTTTTGCTTCTCTGTGCCCTCATACTTATGTAAATACGTTCTTAAAAAACCATGTCTCTCTGTATGTCTGTGTTAAAGTTCCAGATTTGAAATTAACACGTGTACCATTTGGAAGATCATATACATTTTTCGTTTCTAACATATTCTAAGCCATCATTTGCTAATCATGATAAGCGCTAATTGATAAAATGTTAGCTCAAATGCCAAAAATCACCTAAGGACAGTTACATACAAATATTCATCATTAATAAACTTAAAGTTAAATCAATTATGTGTCTTAAATATTTTATTGTAATCTCTTCATATTTGTATTTTAATTATATATTTCTTTATATCTCTCATTTCAAATTAATTTTTTCAACCCAAATTAAGGTCATTTACAATTATGACACTTCACTTCAAAGTAAACTGCTTAAAAAACCGCTTATTAGTTTTTAGCAGTATTCAAGCATAAAATCAACTTGAATTAAAACGAAAGATAGCAGCAGGTTGTGTTAGAAGTAAGTGATTTTTTAAAATGATTTGTCAACTTGTTTTGACGCTATTTGACACAACTTGTTAAACAGTAAGTTAGCAATTAATTTTAACTACTTATTAGTAGTTAACTATGGCAAAAAATAGAATTTGAAAGTTAAAAAATACAATTGGAGATGATACACAAACTAAAGGCTTAAGGTGCGGCAAGTCACTACGAGACTAGATAAAAAGTATTTAAAAAAAAATTTTTTAATTTTTTATCAACAGAAATTTTTGAAGAAATATTTAACCATTTGTACTACTTATTATTATCCGATTTAAATCCGATTTTTGCTGCTGACAGAAAATTTCTAAAAATGTGTACAAATTTTCAAGTATTTTTTATACCCTTCATACAGTGAAAAAGGGTGTATATAGGTTTGTCATTCCGTGTGAAACTTCTACAATTTTCATTTCCGACCCCATAAAGTATATATTTTCTGAAAGCTTATGAATAGGGGAGTCGATTGAGCTCTGTCCGTCTGTCCGTGTGTATGTTGAAATCAACTTTTTGAAGCCCCCCGACATAGCTTGGACCCGGGTGAGGTATTAAAATATCAGAAATATTCGGGAGTAGATCGGTATAGAAAATCAGAAACATCGGTACATAAACAACTGAAATATGAGCAAAAACCCACGACCACCTCGATTTTTTTTTCACAAAAACAACATTACAACAACAAAATACATACATACAAACGTGTATACTGGTTAGAGAAAACGTGGCATCGAATCCCAGCTGAGCCAAAAAAAAAAATTTTTTTAAAATTTTTTTATAATATTTTTTTTATTTTTTATTTAATATATTATTTATATTTTTATTATAATTTTTTTTTATTTATTTTTTTAATTTTTTTTTTATTTTTTTTTTGTTTTATATTTATTATATATATTTTGATTATTTTTTTTTTTAATTTTTTTAAAATTTTTTTTTTTGTTTTTTTTTTTAACATACAAACGTGAATTTATATTTTTACAATGGGATGTTTTTATATATGTATGTACGTATTTCATATAGGATGAATGGTGATACAAACTACTGTTATTGCATGACTACACGTTGTGAAGGGTATATAAGATTCGGCACGGCCGAATATAGCGCTCTTACTTGTTTAATTTAAGAATTTTTTATATACAATTTTCGTACAATTTAATGAGGATAGAAAACTATTTTTTTTAAATTTTGTTTTTATAAATTGTCTAAAGGGTGGCAATTTTTGTTATGAAATGGCACACAATTAATTGGGAGCAGGCTATTATAATTAAGAAATTGTTTCATTGCAAAAAACCTTTTAAATTTTTAAAGAATTGTTTGAAATATTATTCATGTTGAAGACCTCTTTTATTGTTTTAATTTAATTGTAACCTGGTTAACTTTTTTTCTTTTGGCTATAAAATTTTCTTTAAATAAAAAATATTTCTTTGTCACACTTGGTGTCTATAATGTTCGTCATCAAAGTGATCATCATCGTCCTCATCGTCCTCATCGTCCTCATCATCATCATTATCTGTGTATCAAGCAACAACAACCCCAGGCAATGGCTACTGCATTTGCATACCACGTTTATTGTACACATTTTTAGAGTTGTTTTTTTTTATTTCTTTAAACACTTTACCATGTTCTACTTTAAGGAAGTCTTCAATACATTAAAAAACCTTGTTCTGTCTCTTTTGATTTCTTTTAAATATTCATGCAAAGAACAAGCAAAAAAAAAAAAGATGAAGAAAAAAACTACTCACGCATATGTTACTTTCTACTTCTGTTCAACGCTTTTTGCATATTTTTCTTCTTACTTACATATATCTACAAGTACACATGGCTGCATACATGCACAGTTGGTGCAAAACCTTTGCTAAGAAGTTTCATCAAGTCTATCATTATTTCAATAAACATAATTTTTTCAATACTATTTAGTATGACAGGGATGGAAAAGTCTTTTAAAATACTTATGTGCTTTCTGCATAACAATATTTACACCTTAAATAAGAAATATGAATTCAATTTATGTTGAGCTGAATTTATATCAAGAAAAAACCAAAATAATTTTTTGCTACTTATAACTAATAATGATGGCGCTGTAAAAAATGTAATAAAGTGAACACAGAGAGCGCTTTAGAAACTTTTAAAAACTCAGCTTTTAACCAACCTTAATACTACTATTTGCTTGCTACTTGATGACATATGTTTGAAGTAAGTAGAATAGATTATGGTGCTATTTTCTCCTAGAGATATAAAACATTAATTATTTTATAAACTCCTTGATATGTGCGGCATTATCAAGGCTTTAGATTTAATATAAATTTATTATAAATTCGAACAACATCTGCAAATTGTGAATTATTTTTAGAGATTAATTTCGAGAACTCGTAACACAAAATTCATCAAATAAAATTCTTTTGCAAAACTGATATATTTGATTGACACAAGTCATTAATCAAAAACTATTATAGTTAGAGAAAGTTACTACTGGGTGTGTTATATGTATATGCCACTAAAATTATTAAATAATATCTCCACAAAAATTGGGCAAATCTGAAAAGCATGGTGACTTCCACAGAGCAATAGGCATTGACACGAGTGTGTCTACCCCTCAGGGCATGCTAACTTGCAGATTTTTTTTGCCTTGGTATGTTGTTAGTATGGTATATACGATTAGTGCTAACATCTCTGTCTAATTTAAACTGTAATTTGCGACACCTTAAATTATGGTTAAAGAATATGTTCGAGGCTAAGCAGAGATCCATATGGTACAAGGGGAATCAGTAAGCTTCTACATGTGGTTGCAGTAGTAAGGTTTCTTTGGAGTATATCCATGCTTTAAGGCTGGGGCACAATGAATCCGTCGTCCGTCAAACTTCAACTTTTTTAACTGACATCAACGTATTGACGGAGAGGGGTTGGCACAATCAGTACTTTGTGTTGACGGATCATAAGTCAAGTTAAATTGTTGACTGCTGCGACAAATCAAAAACAAACAGCGCCGGCTGAAGGCTGATAATATTTATATAATTTTTTTTACTTATCTTCACAATAACAAAAAATTAATAAAACAAAAAAATATTTTTTTAAGAAAATGTCAATTTTGCTTTAAATTCATACAATCTATATATAAAAAAAGAGTTTTGAACCGAAAACAACTGTATGCTTCTGTGGCGGCTCATGCATCACAAAAAAGTACGGCGGCTGCTGGAAAGCCGGTTGACTTCGCTTTTTGCGCACAACCATATGGTAGTTGTCAAAGTACTCGACGTACGCCAAAAGTTAAAAGTTGGTCAACATTTGTACTTTGCGTTGACGGAGACGTACTGAATGTGACAACACTCATAAGAAAACATGTATTTTAATTAAGTTGTCAGTTGAAAAAGTTGAAGTTTGACGGACGACGGATTCATTGTGCCCCAGCCTTTACTTTCTCAACCTCGTATCTTAAAAAATAAAATTTTTCAAGAGAGACAAAAAAAAACGGTTCATCTTTTTATACTTCGGTGTTTGAATAAAAGTTTAAATGCTATTATTAAGAAATTGATTGTATTTATGTATATTAGTAGTAATCATATACAAATCTTTTGTAGTTAAAGCAGGAAACAATCGTTTGATATGAAAAAGTCAAAACCGTATTTTTTAAGATACGAGGTTGAGGAAGTAAGGCATCGATATGTGATTGCTGTGGTTTATTTGTATGCGAAAAATTAAATTCGGATATTAATTTATTATATTCGACCTTTATCGGACTTCAGGAAATTATTATTACTTCAGGATACTGTTGTCAATATAAATAAGGAATAAAGGTGGAAGACATGTGGACTTTTGGTTACAATATACATCTTCTTTCTATTATTTGGAAACCTGTTCGGCTAATTTCCCAAATCCGCAAATCCGATTTTATCGCTGATCAACGTCCCGAGATTTTTAGCATGGTAAAGAAAAATTTATAACGAATTTCCAGCTATAATCATAACTGGGTTGAATAACACGAAGAGTCCGTGCATCACAGTTCGTTGATGTTAATAAGATTGTAAAAAATGCCATACCACACTTGCTAATTTGGCATGTAATGAGAAGTGCTTGGCGAATGAATAATTTTGCATAATTTATTTGTCAATTGGTAGGCAAAAAAAGTGTTTTTTAACACCACACGACTTTCTTTGTGAGATCCTGTAAAGTGCATGATCTATGCCGATAATTTTCGACTGATGGTTTTTAAGGTGTTTAATAGTGGTACAACTAAAATAAGGCCCTATCACCACGCTGTAGCCGATATTGTGCTGAAACCGAAAAATGTTTCCTTAGGACATTTCGTGACAAAAACGTTCCACGTCGAAGCCGATTTCTGAAATCCCTTTAAGATTTATTTTTTCAAATTTTTTTATTTCTTCAAAAAAATTTTTTTTGTCAAAGTATTTTATTTTTTCAAAATTTTTTATTTTTTCAAAATTTTTTATTTTTTCAAAATTTTTTAGTTTTTCAAAATTTTTTATTTTTTCGAAATTTTTTATTTTTTTTAAAATTTTTTATTTATTCAAAATTTTTTATTTTTTCAAAATTTTTTATTTTTTCAAAATTTTTGTATTTTTTCGAAATTTTCGTATTTTTTCAAAATTTTTTTATTTTTTCAAAATTTTTTAATTTTTCAAAATTTTTTATTTTGTCAAAATTTTTATCTTATAATTATTTAACTATTTACATTTCTTAATATAATTATATGATTATAATCAAAATCACAATCTAAAAACTATCTATGTTAAGTGAAATTACTTATTTTTTAGATCTTACTGATCCCAAACTTAATTGCAATTGACGCGGAACCTTTTTAAACGATATCGAAAATCTAAAGATGCAGTTCTTATTGTTTTTTTATGCAGTACATCGTATGGATAGGGTCATTTTGATATTTTTAAGAATTGTAAAAAAAAGTTGTTTCCCTTATGTTCAGTCATTTACGGCCCTAGTTGCTGCATTTGTTCACGTTAAGCATGCAAAGGCGACAGAATCATATTAATATGAAATCGAAGTTTCCATTCGAGAACATAATCGGAGCGGGTACTACAATTAATTTTCATATGTCAAGATTCAACCTCTTCAATAAAATAATTCTTTTGAAAGGTATTCTTTATCGTTTTTATAACAGGTTGAAATTTAAATGTTTTAATGTTTATTTTTGTGTTGATAGTTTTTTAATTTATGGAATTCCTACATAAAACAAATTTGCTCTAAATTATGGGAAATATATAATTCAAACCTTTTATCTCCTATACAATACAGCAACAGTAGAAGAACAAATTTTTGAAAACAAATTTAAGTTTAATTAAATTATACATAATAATATCCACAATAGAGAAACTTGTTGAAATAACTCTCATAAGCCTGCCGGGTTGTATCAACTTTAGAAGATTTTTAAATAAATATATGAAACATACTTGTATATGTAAATCTAATCATGTTTGTGTTTGTATACTTCTTAAGTGTGGATGTAAATAAGAATTCAGTTGCCACCTATCAGGCTACATTTAACCAGTACCGTAACGATAGACCATTTGCAGTTATTATTTCATATAAGAACATTTTTGTTTTTAAACTTTAAATCTGCTACTCATCCCGAAAAGGGAGCTTTTTAATGTTCAAACAGGCGATAAGCCGCAATCGGTTTAGAACAATCAAAAGGTATTTGCATCTGGCAGATAATAATAGCTTAGACACATCAGATCGTTTTACAAAGTTCGTCCACTGTTGATGCTCTAAATAAAAAATATATGCAGTTTAGAGTTTTCAGCCACATCATTTCAAAATGATGAACAGATGATTCCATACTTTGGGCGACACTCCTGTAAGATGTCTATAAAGGGAAAACCAATCCGTTTTGGATTTAAGTCATGATGCTTTTGTTCGGAAAGTGGGTACTTATTTTACAATATTTTATATGCAGGTTCAGCTACACCACATGACAAAACCATCAGTCTTGGCGCTCAAACTGTTTTAGATTTGCTAGCTAACGTTTCTGTTCCCGATTGCCATATTGTTTTGTTTTTCTTTGATAACTTTTTTTCCTCTTATCATCGTATAAGTCTGTGAAATGAGCGCAAATTTTATGCAATTGGTACTGTACAAGAAAATAGAATGGAAAACATCACGTTGAAGTTTCCGAAAAAAGCCAAGCTTGGAGAATTTGACCAGTTGTTCGAAAGTCAACAGGATATTTTGTTAGTGTGCTGGAATGACAATTCAGTTGTCAATGTAATTACTAATAACTCTACAGTTGAACCAATGATCAATATTAAAAGATATTGCGAAAGCAAAAGAAAATTATTACTATTTCGCAACCGAAAGTGATTCAGGAGTATAATCATGGTATGGATGGCGTCAACATTCATGATAATTCCGTGGCCAATTATCGCATATATATTAAAGGAAAGCAATGGCGGTGGCCAATATGGACTAATGCTCTTGGTAACGCAATTGTCAATGCAATGGAAAATTCACAGTTTGTTTGCAAAAACCCAAAAGACAAATCCTATGTTACAAATTGGTTTCCGTTCTGAAGTCACAATAAGGTTACTTAGATACGGTAATAAGGAGGTCGACGATGTAAATAAGGATTTAGATAGCCTCTCAAGTCTCTCTCACACCAACGCAAAAGTACACTCTAAAACTATAAGGACTATGTTAGCGGTTCAAGAAGCCTTATTTGGTAATGAAGTTTTTTTGGTGAAATAATAGTTCTTAAGCAAACAAAAAAATGTTTATCATTTTCAAAAACAAATTTTTTTGCTTTTAATTATAACAGAAATATACACAAAAAGACGACATTTTTTATTTATATATTTTTTTTTCAATTTATATTTTTAACAGTTAAACAGAATAATTTGAATATTCTTAATATATCTTAAGAAAATTCTGAAAGCTTAGACATAAAAATCTACGTTAAACAACAAGTATAAAGATTTAATTTAGCTTAACAAAGACCCTAACCTGGCCACACTGATAGTTGAGTACAAAAGACTTAAGACAGCTACATGCAGGTGTAAAGGTTAATTAGTTTTTATTAAGGGCAACGAATTCTTTGATTATAATAACTTTGTTTTTTTTTTTTTTGTTAACAATATTATTTATTATGTTAGTAAATCACTACCACAATTTAAGAACATAAAATATGTTATAATTCCAAAAATAGGCTCAATTTTCTTAGAAAATTATTTATTAAAATGAAAAACTGTATATGTTTTTAGATTTTGGTTGTAATCTTTGATTATCGTACCTCATTTAATGATTATTAATGAAACAAATATGCATGATCATAATAGAAAACATATAAAATTAGAACCATGAATCGTTTACGCCTACAAATACATGAGTTTCGTAACAAACAAACGAAGAAATATGTTCAGAGAAAACTTTAAATTAGTTAAGAAACCGTATTAAAATGAAAAATTGTTATCACATTAACAACGTTACGGTAGTAAGAAAAAAAAAATAGAAAATTTGTTGTTAAAAGAAGATTATCGATTTATAGAGAGTTGTGAGTTTATTAAAATTTTAGAATTTGAAAATTGGATTATAAAGCCTTAAGGTATATAAAAAATATTTAAACTTTACTTTATGTATTTTTATATTGACAACAGTTTACAGGATTGTAAAAGGTGGTGTGTTGAAGCTGCACAACAATTGTTAAGGTTTTTTATATTGGTATAAGTTATGTTAAATAGAAATCGCAATAGGTCCTTAACTATATAATCATTCTAGACCCAGCTAAATAAGGAAGATTCGAAAGCCCTTTGTGCTCACGAGTAGGATAGGAGTGGTTTAAAGATTTCAACACAACCTCACTACCGAATGTGTGATAAAGGGCATAAGTATTTTGTCTGATGATTTCTTTATAGATAGAAATACTGAGTTAAAGCTATCCTGCTGTTTGAATTTGGGAAAGTTAGGTACGCATACAAGACAGAAATGTTCTGTATACTACATTCCTTGAATTAACTAATGGTAGATCGAGTTCAAGGGCGTGTTCACATATGTTAGATTAAAACGGAGAAAGTACTTTTAAAAAAAATTTTTATTCAACACCCCAAATTGGCCTGGGAATGTGGTTTGATACGAACAAATGTTCTTTTGTAAAACACTCTATAAATGCAGGGAAAACCTTCACTTAAAGTAAATCAGCTACACTTTTGGAACGAAAGGGTATTATTTAAAAATCTGCCTCTCAAATTTTAATCTGGACATTTTTTTTCTGATTAATTTTTAATCTGACATCGATCAAGCACGCACTGTCAATGTTAGTGAGCGGAATTTATGGCGATTAGGTCTTGTATATTTTTAGAATTTCCAGAGTTTATGCTGAAATAAGGCAACCGGGAAAAACGTTTTTTTAATTGTTCATAATTATGCGAACAATATAAATATATTTTTGCTTGTCATGTTAAAACTACCTTCCTTTCAGTTCTAATTCAAAAATTGATGTCAGTTAAACCATAGTGCCTTAGTATTACGCACCAGTCAAGGAAACAACAATACACTAGGCGTTCTCGAAAACCGTCCCGCATTATGTAACCTTTTTTAAATGTCTCTAAAAGGCGGATACGTAGAAAATAAAGTTTTCCTAAAGTAGCCGTCTTTTTCAGAATTTTCACGATCTTTCGAAATCTTAGAATTTAATCGAGGTACCCTAAGCTGGTTAACCGTGATGTTAACAGGTTGGTGTGTTATCGTGGTAGTTCGCTGCACGCCAACAGTCAAGTAGAGTCTGTATGACTCTGTTTTGACAGGACCACATCACTTGTCAGCTTCCAGTGTATCTCAGAATAAAATCCAAGAGTAAAGGTACTAGATCCACCCCGTGGCCCTGAGGTATCTCAGTAGATAATTCAGTCCAACTTCAGATATCGCAGAGAGGCCATCTAGTATATGTTCGCCCAGAAATCTGTGTCTCTTAGCCGCCAGTGCAGGACATTTGCAGAGAAAATGGAAAACCGATTCCTCCTTCTCTCTATCCAGACAACTGCGACAATGGTCGTTCGATGGGAGTCCGAGCCGACTTGCATATTTGCCTAACATCCAGTGACCCGTCAATACCGCCAGCAACCTCGATATGTCCCTCCGACTTCGACTGGTAAGTTGCAATGTACGTCGTGCATCAAAAGAGGGCCACGTAAGCCGTGCCACCTTACACGTGCTCAGCTCACGCCACCTGTTATCAGCCTTCCGGAGAAAGTGTCTGGAGATTCTGCTTTTAATAGTCCCCAACGGGATTGCAACAGCAATTGCATTAGAGATATACAAAGCAGATCGACAGGACTTCAGGAAACTTCATATTATCGAGAAGGAGAAAAAAGAAGGGACTGCAGCCTGTGTTATGTTCAAATAGCTGGTATCAGAAGAAGCACTAACTTGGTGGCGCAAATACCCTTAAACAAATACTTAAGGTCTTCATTATGGAGAAGGTTGACAAGCAGTCTGTAGTCGCTACAGCCTAAATTAAATACTAGCGACAGAAACCGATCCAGTGTAAAAAGTTTTAGTCGAGTTACTAGATAACGGAAATAAATAAATTAAATTTATTACTCTGCTTTGGTGTTCTAAGTTTTATTTTTTAAATAATTTTGTCCTTTTGAATAAATTTTCTATTCATTTTTATTTGGCTATAAAACCATCAACGATATCCAATTTTCTTAAAAGTGTCCATTCTCTAGTTGAAAAAAAGGAAACGTCTATTTAACTTGTTAAGGAATATTGTTATACATATTTTTACATTTGCTATCTAGAAATAGTGCCCCTTTCATTTAAATGAGAACTGTAATTCAGTAACTCTTTGATATTTTTTGTTTCAAATATTAATTTAAGAAATTTTAAATATGACCTAAATTAATACTCGCTTTAAGTTCAAAACCTTTTGAATTTCTTTCAAGTTGTTAGCCATTAATAAAGTTTTTTCTATTTATTTCTTTTATTTTATTTACAGAATATTTTTGAACAATAAAATCATTTTAATTTCAGTTCAACTTAAAAGACTTAAGACAGCAACGTTTATTTTGCTTAAGAATTTCTTTTAAATCCCAAAACGAATGCCTTGTTTATGGTTATTTTTGTATAATATTTTTGTTTTTGTTTTTTTTTTTTTTTTCTAAAAAATCATCACTGCTATCTAATCCTAAACATTTCATTTATTGAATGCTTTTGTTAAGAAATTCAAAACCTTTTAGCTATACAAACAGTTTTTTCTAGTTTTTTTTTCATTTTGCTGTTGTTTTTATTCAGTTTTTTTTTGATTAAGTGTATGGCACTGTGTTGTGTGTGTGTGTCTTTTAAGAGCTTACGAAAACCGGCTTATTAACTTTTTTTTTAATTTTTAAAGTAAAAAAAACTTCTTTCCATAGTACTACCACACTCGAATTCTCTCAGTTATTGAGAGTAAACATTTAAAACTGCAACATAGTGTGAACTAATGTAAACTCAGAGTGTAGGATTTTCAACTCTCTGTTTGCAATTTAGAGAATAAAGTAAGAATATCAAGTTTTTTGCCTGAAAACTGTATTAGTTTGTTTACAATTATTTAAGAGTTTAGCTATAATCAATAGAAGTTAAAATACCTGAATACTGTGGTAGATTGGTGCTAGTGGTAGTGAAGTAGTAGGCCCTCAAACAAACTAACAACCTCACCATTAATATTACCAACTGACGAACACACACACATTATATTTTACAAAACATTGGCTTGTTCTTTAAAAGAAAAAACTATCAAAATACCTTTATCCAAACAACGTGCTTTGGTTTATAACTCTCTGGAGTATTATTTTGTTTGCAGTTTTTGTTTTCGCTCTCCAGTTTTTGCACATCTCAGGTAGGTGAGTAGTATATGAGTGTTGCACTATACATAGATCAGGAAAATATCGTGTAATATTAACAACAAGTGTGGTGAATTTATGAACATGTTTTTATTTCTTATTTTTAACTTATTTTTTCCTATTGAATTTTTTATTTTATTTTTTTTTAAATATTTTGTTTTTGTTTACATTTACTTACTGTAATTCAAGCAGTTTTAGAAGGTAAATTCATATTATGCTAGACGACATTTCAATTGCAATAGTAATACAAATAATATTACATTTATTTTACACATTTTGTATTTAAAATTACACATTTGAGCCATTTATTCAGAAACTAAGGTCGAACAATTATAAATTAAAAAAAAAACTTAATTTATTTTCAGATGTTTTTTTAAATAAAAATAAACTAAAACAAATATTTTTCTAATACATATTTTATTAAAATGAAACCTAGTAATCTAATAGTTATAATTTATAACTATTTTTTATTTTCCCCTACAACAAAACAAAAGAAAAAATTAATATTTTCCTAAAGAAAACTTGACGGCCTATAAAATTAAAAAGTCATTATGCAAATTACGGCAAAGTTGATATGTTGCTTGGATATTTGCCATCAGTTTATTTAAAAGACAACATAATTCTTTTATACTACATTAAAGAAAATAACAAACAAACAAACAACAAAATAAAATGAAAATAACACAAATAATAAAAAGTTACATGCCAAATTACATACAATTATTATTTCACTACAGCAAAGGCAACACAGAAAACAATTAAATTATATCTAAGCAGAAAATAGTTGGTGGTGGTTAAATAAAAACTAAATCAGTGATTCCCAAAATTTGCAATTTTTTTAGAAAATCTCAAAAATAATCAGAAAATTTTAAAATAATATAGAAAATTTTTAATTTTTGATTAATTTTTGATTTTAAAAAAATTTTTGATTTTAAGAAAATTTTTGATTTTAAGAAAATTTTTGATTTTCAAACAATGTTTAATATTGTTTTTTTTTTAATTTTTATAACCTTTGGAAATTAAAAAAATAATAATTTGGTAATTTTAGCAAATTAATAAAAATATATTTTTTTAACATTTTTTTAATTTTAATACTTTTGATATCCATAAATTGTATGTTTTGAAATAAATTTTCTGATTTTTTTTTTTCAGTTTCAGGAATTTTTTTTTAATTTTGTATTAATTTCTGTTTGTTTTTTTTTCGAAAAAATTTTTATTATATTGATTTTCTCTGAATTAATTATTTTTTTGATGCTTAAATATATAAAAACAATTTTTTGGCAGTTTTAGACCACTTTTCTGACAAGTGGACAATTTTTTTCATAAATCTTTAAAAATGACGTTGGCCAGAATGTCAACAGCATAGAGACACAATTGTTTTTAATCTCAATTGGAAGGTATAAACGATTGTCAGAATGGTGTCACATGATATAATAAAGCGTAATCCATTTTGAGGTTCCTTACTTTTTTAAAGAAAAACACACAGAAAATTCAAATTTAATGGGAAATGTTTTTTATTATTTGAAAGAACATTCTTTGGCATTTATTTTTTGAAGATTATGTCTATTAAATGTTCGCCGTTGCTACGTCGCAGATTGTCCATCCGTTGAGTCCAATTTTCGATGACTCGTTCGAGTATTTCGACTGTAACTGGCGACTCCAAGGCCTCAATCGAAGCGGGTTTGTCCACATATACTTTAGACTTTACATATTACTACAGGAAAAAGTCTAATGGTGTGATATCACATGATCTTAGTGCCCAATCGACTGACCCAAAACGTGAAGTTATGTTCTCAGCGAAGTGTTTTCTCAATAAATTCATTGATTGATGTGATATGTGGAAAGTGGCGCCGTCTTGCTGAAACCAAATGTCGCCGAGATCACGAGCTTCAATTTCAGACACTAAATTGCTGGTTACCATGGCATGATAACGGTCGCCATTGGCGGTTACGTTTGCACCGGCATCATTTTTAAAGTAATATGGACCGACTATTCCACTGGCCCCCAAACAACACCAAACCGTTGTTTTTTTCTGGAAAAAGTGGCAGTTTTTGGTTTGTTTACATAACCATTTAGCCAAAAAACGTCTGATCTTCTTGGAAATTATCAAGAGCCCATAGGGCGAAGCAAGCGATGTCTTTGTTTAGGCGTAAGTCTTTCCATTATGAAATTCCAAGCAATACTAAACTAAAATAACATGGCAGCATGGCACGACTTACATGTGATCTGTCAAAAAAGACTATTGCAAAAATTATCTCTACTTGAGTTACCTATTATACTCAAATTTTTCAGTAAGTTATTCATTTGTTTTTAATACATGTTAGAATTATCTTTATATCACAAGAAAATCAATGAAGTTTACCTTGTTTAGCTGAACTGACAGCTGGGTCTTCTCGATTTATTAAGCATTTTGATCATACATAAGGTATTTAGGAACTTTAAGAAAATCTTTATATATTATTAATATTAAGCGAATATAATAAATCGAAAATGACTGCTAGTCATAATTTTGAGACACAAAATAAAAACCGAATTTTGCCCTTGATCTTAATACAGAGAGGAATCTTTCGTACCGTGCTTAAATTACAAGTTAATAATAGGTTAGTTAATAATGGAAAACTGAAACACGTCATAAAGTCATCTTCCCAAGACAATAAGAGTGTCTCCTATTGCTTTAAATATATAAAATTTTTAAAAATATAAATTAAGCTTTTAGACAACACTGATTTCAATAAACAAGATCCATGAAAATCCATAACAATTAGGTCACGTTTTGGACATATATACAGAGTGCGTCGACTTGGACTGACTGGTTTGAAACAACTTTTTTCCACTTACTTTTTTACTTTAAATAGTGAACAAAAAAAGTGTTTTAAATGCTTATGGTTCAAAGAGCATCTTTTCATTTAAAATTGGTTTCTTTTCTTTGCGGAAAGAGACTCGTAATGCCCGAAGTGTTACGTGAAGTTAGACACTTTTCTAAGAAAATAATAAGCTGAGTTAAAAACAGAGCCATAGTCAGGACATTAGGAATGATATGCAATATGTCACATTTCGATTAAATGGTAACAGAATTCGCAAAAACAAAAACAATTGGCAAAAAATTTAATCTATATATATAAAAGTGAAACTCTGTGTGTGTGTGTGTGTTAGCTATAGACTCCGAAACTGTAAGACCGATCGGGCTCAAACTTTGGTAAGTTGTTGTACACATACCAGGGAGTGTTTATGGGTGAAAAAAAGTGGGCGTAGCCACGCCCATAAAAAATTAGTTATCAGTTTTAGCTACTTGCACTTGACCGATTTTTCTGAAACTTTGCACACATATCGAGCTGCCATGACTAAATAATTTCGTGATAAGGAAAGTGGGCGGGGCCACGCCCCTAAAAAAGTTTTAATTTTGAGGTACTTGCACTGGACCGAATTTTCTGAAACTTTGCAAACATACTAAGCTGTCATGACTTTACACTTTCGTCATTAGAAAAGTGGGCAGTGCCACGCCCATTAAAAAAAGGTATCATTTTGAGGTACTTTCACTGGACCGATTTTTTTGAAACTTTGCACACATATTGAGTTGTCATGACTATACAGTTTCGTATTTAGAAAAGTGGGCAGTGCCACGCCCATAAAAAAAGGTATCATTTTGAGGTACTCACACTAGACCGATTTTTCTGAAACTTTGCACACTTATTGAGCTGTCATGACTATACAGTTTCGTAATTAGAAAAGTGGGCAGTGCCACGCTCATAAAGAAAAAGTTATAGTTTTTAGCCTTGCACTTGATATTTGATTAAAATTTAGAATGCGATTAAAATTCATGAAGGGGCGTAGCAACGCGCGCCGGGATTGGCTAGTATTTTATAATCTTATTAAAATTTCAAATATAATCTCAGGCCTGTTTTCATATACTTGCTTTTCTAAATAATCTGAAAAATTGTGGGCTGCTTAGAAAACTGTTAAACTCGCTGGCTAATAATTTTTCGAATTTATAGATATTATTTACTCTCCAAATTTTGACTTTTAATTTCCATATCCCAAGGATTGTGGGCAATGGCTCCAACCTGCTTTCCCCACATCTTAGGTCCATTTTTCAAAACCTTAGACGTACAGTTCTGCTTTAGTCAAAGCCATTCAAATGAAAGTGAGCTTTATCACTCCCAATCAGTGAACTCTTGAAATTTGACAGCAATTTTACCAATTGCACCTAATATGGTAACCACAGCAAATATTGTTAAAAGTGCTGATCAGAATGCCTTTGGGTAGATGTTTCTTTTGTTTTGTTAACACTTTGCTCTACACGCTCCATATATTTTTGCAGTGCAAATTTAACGTGGTTTACCGATTAGAGTCAAATATCTTACTGTGTCGTGTTGATGGTTACGATGATCAAAGCAATAAGGCATTGCTTAAGAGGGAAAAATATTTTGGCGTCAAAATGCCGACACTATATTTTTGGGTTAAAATGACTGATCGCTTATTTAAATAATAAAATTCTATTATTATAGTTTTTTTGTTCCGTTGTGAATCTCTGCATTAAAAAACAAAAATAATTTAAAAAAATTAAAAGTTAATAAATTTCTTAACGCCCTTAGTGACTTTTGGCCATCCTTTTGTAACATTTTAATCTCTTAAATGAACAAATTTTAAGGAGCAGAATTGAGAATTTTCTAAATGTTTTAAAGATAATTTCAAAGAAAAATACCCAAGTAAGAAGCGGGAATATCAAACGGGTTAAATATTAATTAAATTTGTGAGAAAGTTATGTGATGTCCAGGAATATTTATAACTTAGAAAATACTTTCCTAAAATCTTGAACTATGTTTTCTGGAACTTGTTAATTTATTATTTTTTTTCTTGAAAAAAGTTTATTTGAAAATGAAAACCGCATACAACATACAAGATCCGGTTATTTGCAATTAATATTACCATATAATTTTGTATGCCCTACTTATTTAATGATTTGAATACGGAAATATCTCGGGCTCTTGAAATATTTTAATTTAAAAATTGTCAATTTATAAGCTTTTGTTTGCTTATTTCTTACATACTTTCTGGACTTAAACTAAATTTCAAAAACTTCACTTATTTCATTTAGTAGAAAAACAACAACAGTCTTATAATTTATTAACTTTTTTATCATATACGAAATTTTTTTAATGTTTTTCATATAAGAAGTTGAGCTTAATCTTTTTTTTATTAAAAATTATCTTAAAATAAAATATTATTTTTCACATCTTGCAATGAGATATGTAGAGAAAAGTTTAAGTAGTACTGTAGTAGATACTGTCAAGGCAAACCTAAAAAACTAGCTGACTGACAGGCGTATACGTCTTGCTCTGAACATCAAAGAGCAAGCAACAGACATCTTTACTTTTTGTTTATATTTAATACAGACATACAAATTATTATTTGTTTTAAGTGAGAATAAATTGTTTTCCATTAAGTTTTGCTCGCCACATTTTTTTAATGTGAGAAAAAAAATATATTGTTCTGTAGAACTATTTGCTGGAATTAGTAATTGTAGGTTACACACATTCTATTTTAATATCAATGTAAGGATGAGCTAGTGAAATTCTGAATAGTTTTCTAAGATCTCTAAAGGTATGCATTATTAGGCGTGATACCAAGGAATATTTATTTTCATGTTTAAAGATTTCTTTTCTACGATTTCTCTAAAAATAGTTCTGATTAAAATACAAGAAACAAGAAAAGTTTAAAAAAACAAAAGACACATACCGACGGCACTAATTCTATCGAAAAGTTTAAATGTAGACTAAATAATGAGTCAATACAAATTCCAAAAATGCACATAAACGATAAGAAAAATTAGCATTTGACCAGACAGTTGATATGATATGTTTGACCGTTTTTAGGTTTTTTACCCTTTTTCCTTTAAAATCGTTGTCTTTGATTTGGTGTTTCTTTTTGTGTTTTATTTCAATTTCCCTTATAACTGTTCATTATATGTCTGTGTTTCATCAGTTTCAGTTTTATTTTATTCGTTATTATTTGTTATTTGTGTTGCTTTAGCTCAAATTACACAATACAAGTTTTGTGTGTTGAGCTCATCAACGAAATTCATCAAAAGTCAATAACGGAGGTCAGTATTGATTATTTCTTAAGAAATTATGAGATCTTAAAAATTAAGGAATTAAATATATATTTTTATTTCACCTTTTATAACGTTACGGTTATTGGAAAAAAAAACTGCTTTCAATCCACAATTTTATTCCTCGTTGGATTTTTTTTTTGATGAGAGCTGCAACAAAACAATTTTAAAAATGCTGAAACGAGTGAGAACAAAAGACATGTTTCAACTTTTTGGCATTGTTCTAAAAATTATTTTTGTTTTTTGCAGGTTTTTTCTTTTTGATTTCTTCCTGAATCAAACAACAACTTGGCGAAAGAAGATTCTTATTTTTTGCAGTCAAATAAATGTTGTTTACAGTAAAATCTCCAGCAGAACAAACAAACTTTTAAAATCAAATACGAAATGAACTTAAAAAAAAGTATAAAAGAATAAAGAAAAAACACTTAAAGTATACAACTTGTATTGTTATATGGTTGAGTTGTATAGATTGATGGTTCGTAATTTTGTTGGATGGATTGGTGGCTAACTATAGGGCTGACTGACTGACTGACTGCCTTTATGGTCGATGTAGTTTTTAGATGAATTGTTGACTGTTAAAAGAAAACTTTGAGTAGAAATCGTCAAAAATTCATAATGTTGTAGTTACTGCTGCTGATGCTGCACAAAGAAACCAGTAATTTTTTTTTATTTAAAGACAAATGCAATAAAAACAAAAATATGTTTTACTGTTTTATGCCCAGTGCCACAGAAATGGAAAAAAATATATACAGGCAAAGTGATACAATTGGCTGCGAAGAATCTCGTATACCCTTAGCATTATAAGAAAGTTATACAACGAGCACATTTAATACTCTTATTTACAAAAATTATTACCACCATATTCACGAGTGCTTTGCAGGCAATCTTCATTAAAGAACGTTTCATGAATAACGAACAAACAAGAAATTACAACATACAAAGAGCTTACCAAATATATATAATACTTCTCCTAATTCTTACTGTAAAACATCTGATTAGAAAAATTAAAAATAATATTGGACGGAGCTCATAATTCTGTTTTCTTCCGTAAATATTATACCATAATTTTCACTTTTCTTGCAAGTTTTATCGGCAATATTAAGCTTGTCTATAAAAATTCTTTAAGCCACTTAAACTACATTAATTATTCATACTCAAGTTACTTAAATAACCAAGCATTTACATTTTAGGTATGGCCACATAGAGCAAATGCAATAATTCATAGACTTATTCAGGTTTTTTCAGTTTTAGAAATATGACACACGATAGCTCCTTTCCAGTTTTCAAGCTAATTTCATACTACTTTAATTGTCCATAGGAATAAAAAGCTGTTATCAAGTAGATACAGAAAAAATCTATTGCACTCCGAGGTTCTTGGTTCAGATCTTTCAATGGCATTTTAAAATTTTGTCGAACATTTATTTTAAATAAAAGTTGACCTAAAAAAACAGAACTTAAGAATTAATTGTATTCATCTGTACGAAAATCCAAACGTAACTTCTATCACCTAATAAATTACATACATATTCAATAGCTACCACAGTGCGAGACAAATATGTGTTTGTTATATGATTTGATATCCTAATTTAATTTTTTAATGTTTAAAGTCATGTAGTTTGGACAGATAAATTTAAAATTAATATTTTTGGACCTGATGTACCTTAATTCGTTTATTGAAAACCAAACGCTACACTCACTGATCCCGACACACACTTGCACATATTTGTCTTGCACTGTATAATACCAACACCACTACAACATCGTCTAAATAACGTATTTTTTAGTCTCTTCATTTGTTATCGATGTCGTAACTTAATTTCTTAAAATTAAATTACCAATATCTAACAGATATATTAACTCGTTAAGCTTCTTAATCCTGATTTTTTAGCATCTCGTAATAACAAAATTCCTTAGCAATTTATGCCCAGATATTTTATATTTTTTACAACCAGTAAATAGCATGTTCATATATTCTATTAATTAAGCAGTATTTAGTACACTTTATGTTTGAGTTTTTGTAATATATTAATTAAAGGTTTATTTATATGAAAAGGACACGTATATGGAAATATAAAAAAGTGAGCCTTTTTAAATTATAACTTAGAAGCATACTTTAATATTTAAAAATATTTTACTTAACTTTTGTCCTATATAAAATTCTACCACGTTTTTATCATTTTATTTTGTACTTTTTTATTTTTGTTTTAAGCCTTAAACATTATCAAGCAAGGCGTGCCACCGCCCATTTCTTTATTCTAATATTAAGTTGTCACATAAACTCAATGTTTATGCAAGGTTTTTATTAAAAAATATTTTTTATGTTGTATAGGCGGGGCACTGCCCATTTTTTTAACTGTATAATTGTTTTCACACAGAAACCCTATTTGTGCTCAAAGTACCATAAAATCCGTAGATTTAGTTAAAAATACATTTTCTTTTTATGGGCGTGGCACTGCCTACTTTTGAAGCCACTTAATTTTATTTTAGAAAGAACCCTGATAGTGGTCAAAGTTTCCTTTAAAGAAAGTTTTAGTTTAGAAGAAGTACAAAACAAAATAACATTCACATTGTAGGGGCGGAGCATTGCGAATTCCACTGGTAATAATGTCCAACATATCTTCTGGTGTGGTCATGACACAGCCACTGTATTCAAAAAAGTTGTAACTCCTGCCCAATTTTTCATCGATATTAGAAAATATATCAAATTTTGAAGAAAAAAATTTCGAAGATGATTCAATTATTACTGCACTGATAAATATTGGACAAGCAGAAGTAGGGTTAAATTTATTTTCTTTGAATGGGCGTGTCACTGCCCACTTTTCAGTAATTTAATTAAATTACCATACAAACTCTATTTGTGAGTGAAGTTTAATAAATACGGTTTAAATGCAAGTAGTTAAGAAATAATATATAATTTACATGGGCGTGGCATTTCCAACTTTAAAAACATTTTTAAATAAGTTTCCTGCTAGCTCTATATGTATGCAATGTGTAATAAAATTTTTGCAAACACTTAGAAACAGTTAACAAAATAAAATTAACTTCGTATGAGAGCGGTTTTTTTATATTTTATTTTATAGAAAAGCTACCCATGGTTCACTGCCAAAACTTGTGCAGCAATTTTTTATTTATCTATAGCGTTTCTTTCATATACCAGTTTAAAGGGATTCAAATATGACAACAAATTTTATTCTATACATTATAATAATTTTTTTTTATTATATACATAAATGATATGGAAAAAGTATTGGAGAAGTGTGAAATTATTTTGTATGCAGATGATACATTAATTTTTATGGAAGGAGAAACAGAAAATATATGCTACGAAAATCTTTCGAGTGATATGAACAATATCAATAAATGGCTAAAAATGAACAAGTTAAAATTAAACGAAAGTAAAACCAAATTAATGGAGATAAATATGAACTCGAATATAACTTTAAAAATAAATAATATAACAATAGAAAAAGTTAACACTATTAAATATCTGGGTTTTAATGTTGACAATGACTTAAAATTTAAAGAACACATTGAATACATATGTAAGAAGATCGGGAGAAAATTCGGTTTTTTTAAACGAATAAGAAATAGTTTATCTAAAATCACGGCTATAAACATATATAATACAATTATTAAACCGCATTTCGAGTATGGATCAACAGTTTTATACACATGCTGTACAAATACACAAATAACCAGACTACAGAATTTACAAAATAAGGCAATGCGTGCAATATTAAAACTAAACAGATTTGCTTCAGTAACATTTATGCTGAGTGATTTAAAATGGCTTAAAATACACAAAAGACTAGCGCTAAATACAATAAACTTTATTCAAAAAATAAAAAATTGGAGATGCTCCTGAATATTTGATCGAGCAAATAAGATATGTTGGGGAGGTTCAACCATATAACCTGAGGAATGCTTTAGATTTCAGGATACAACGAGCAGACACCAGTGAGATGCAAAGATCGCTATTTTATAAGGGACTAAGCATTTACAACAAGATGCCAATTGATGTGAAAAATAAAATTAATAACAATATATTTAGGAAAAAATTATCATATTTTATTTAAAAATTTTAATATATAGCAGAGCTAACTTTTCTGTAAAGTTATTAAATGATATGTTAATTTTCAAAAGTATTAATAAAATACTACTTAAATAAATAAAAAAAAATAACTTAACCGAACCAAATAACAAAAATAATTTGCCTCTTGTAATAGAAGCAACTTGTTCAAGTCCATCGAGCTACTCAGCTTCAATAGTGAATTATGTGAAATATTAGTTCCACTATTCTCCAAAAAGCTTTTATTTGGAACTTTTGGGTTATTTTGTATTAATAAAAAAATTAATTGTTTTTGTAAAACTTGTTGTATTTTTCAGTGTTATTAAAATGTAATTTTTTACATTAAATAAATAATTAAATTCGATTCCTATAATAAATGAATGTTTTCGATCTTTTAATTTATGTAAACAGTTTTTTCTATTGAGCTTGAGATCACTTTTCTCAATAAAAAATAGTTTTAATTTTATTTTCCGATATTTCGCTACCACATTGGGTAGCTTCTTCAGGGAAAGTTATTACAACAAAAAGGCCTTTAAAAAAATTGTTTTTTTAACAATTCTAATGTTTCAATTGTTAAAAATTGTAAAAACTTTCCCTGAAGAAACTACCCAATGTGGTAGCGAAATATCGTCATTACCGCCACCAACCTCGATATGTCTCTCCGACTTCTACTAGTAAGTTGCACTGTACGCCGTGCATCAAAAGAGGGCCCCGTAAGCCGTGCCACTTTACACGTGCTAGGCCCACTCCACCTGTCATCGGCTTTCCGTAGAAAGTGTCTAGAGATTCTGCTTTTAATAACCTCCAGTATTTTCTATAAAACTCACCCTTTGTTTTAATAAAATTTATAACATTTTACATTTGAATTTTCTTATTCGAAACAATAATAAAATTAAAAAAATTTTAGAACTTAATTTTCATTACTTTGTATAAGAACAGAGATGTAATAATATTTTTCAATAATACCACAATTGTGTGATAATATTTTACTACCTTTGAGTCGCAACGGTACATTCCATAGACTACAAACGTATTGACAAAACCCATGGTGCAGGTTATGAAAACATTTCACATTCGTTTGAATTAGCTTAATGCTGTTTGTTGTTGTAGTTAATATGACGTCTTACAAAAACACTGAAACAGACAATCAAACTCTCCTTAACGTACAGACATATTTAAAAAAAAAATACAGAAATTTGAAAATTTAAAATGGGGGAGCAAATTACCCTTTGGGGCGGCTGCAAATGGCATTTGAAATGGGGATAATTGCAATGGCATGTTTTTTTTTTTTTTTTTGGTTTTTAATATTAAAAACTCAATTCTTATTGTCTTGTTTTATACAGACATAAGTACATACAGACAGTCAAATATAAATGTATAACTAACTGTCTGTCCTAATTGTCTGTCTTAGTTTCTACCTACATTTAAGTTCTCTTAAGGTTTGTTTGAGGCTAAATTCACAAAATGTGGTTCTTAATTTTCCACATACACACACACACACATACAATAAGCATGTATTAATGCTGTTATTATTATCATTATTATTGTTCGTTTGCTTGATTTGGCACAAAGATGCCTTCTGCAAAAAACATATACTCGAATATAAAACTTCATATTATTTATGTCTTCTTGGTAGTAGTTTATTTATTTATTTCGTTTTTTATGTGCTGCCATATATTTGTACCTACTAATGTTAATAATACAAGTTCAAATTGCTCTTTTTTATATCCTTTTTCATATTTATTTGTTTTTATTATGTGTCTCTGCCAAGTCTTGGCAGAATTGGTGGTGATGGAAGCAGTGGATTTCAACTAATTTCAAATAAATATATAATTGGTCTCATAGTGATGAGGCTTCCGCTCTCTATATGGGTTTATTATTTTTTTAATTTAATCATTTGTGTTATTTAATATGAAATTTTATATTAGAAATGTATGATATTTCTTTTTGGGAAAAGATAATGTAGTTAAAAAAAAAAATTATGGAGATCTATAATTTAAGCTAAAATCGAAAAAAAGTTGGAACCAAATTTATGATATTTGATTGGTTTTTATTAAAACGAAATTTATGTTATCAAGTTTTGCAAAAAGTATGATAATAGCTCTTTTCCATGCACATATAATCATGGCTTAAAAAATATAATTTTTACACAATAACCAAAAGGCTTAAGCTTTAAAATGAAGTAAAACGTAACACAAAATTTAAACTTTAAAACTTACCTTTAAAATACACCTTCCTTTTGCCTCATTCTCCGCCACAGTCACATTGTAAAAACTATGCTCAAATATGGGCTCATTATCGTTTACATCGTGTATAGTTACCAACACTGTTGCCGTTGACGACATTGGCGGGTGACCATTGTCGTGAGCCAAAACAGTCAGCTGCGGTACTGGTTCCGTTTCACAATCAATATGTGTCTTTGTTGTTATTAAACCCGTATACTCATCGATAACAAACCATTGGGAATGTGAATCCGGTGTATCCAACAGACTATAAGTCACGGCCGAATTGTTACCCTCATCACGATCGTAGGCATAAACCTGTATAACTGAGCTGCCAGGATCGGAAATCTCCATAACATTTGCCTGATACACAGAACGTTCAAACTCGGGAGCATTGTCATTAATGTCCGTGACACGTAAATGAATGGTCTTGGAGGCATGCAAAGGAGGATTACCATTATCGGTAGCCACCACGGAGAGAGTGTAATTCGGCGTTAGTTCTCTATCCAACGTCATATTCACTATGACCAAGTAAATAATATTATCTCTCGTAGTGAGACCAAAATGGCCATCACCTCCATTGAGTGTAACATTGACATTAGCATACTCCGTTTTAGAGTCAGGATCATGTACCGATATTCTGGCCACAAATTCTCCTGGCTCGGCAGATTCTGATATTTTGGGTGTGGCATCATCACTTAAAAATATTACATTAATTGTGGGTTGATTGTCGTTGACATCGGTGACCTTGATGGAAACAAATGTTGTAGTTTCCAAAGGTGTTTCACCGTGATCCTTGGCCACCACCACCAATTCATGTAGTTCTTTTGTTTCGAAATCCAGAGGTTTATTTACAAAAATCCAGCCAGTTTTTGCATCTATACGAAACATTTGCTCTCTATCACTTTGCCGGCGGTTAATGGAATACTCGACCATACCATTTTCATCAGCATCGGCATCTATAGCAAACACCTGCAAGACCATTGTATCCACAGTAGCATTTTCTGCTACTGTGGCAAAGTAACGACTTTGATTAAATATCGGCTGATTGTCATTGACATCTTGTATCGTTATATTAACAGTCATTTGTCCCCTTAAAGGGGGACTACCGCCATCTAGAGCCTCGATGACCAAACTATAGAACGGTGTAGTTTCACGATCCAAAAAACCATTGATTTGTAAATCCAAATATAAAACACCATCACGTTCGCGATGCGATGACAAACGAAACGCGTTATTCGTATTACCCGACACAATATTATAACGCTGTGTATTATAACGACCGAGATCGAGATCACGCGCCGGATGTAACGTCCTTTTAACATCACGTGGTGTATTTTCCGGAAATTCAATACTCATAACCGCCGTCGGAAACGTGGGAGCATTATCGTTTTCATCGTGCACCCTTATCAATACACGCACATTTTCACCGCTCAAAGGAATGGCCACCAAGCTATAGGAGGCCCTTGTTTCACGATCTAAACGTACTTTTGTTCTTATTTCACCCGTAGTATGATCAATATTCAAATCTGTATCTACACCACTACCCGGAACGGGCACAATTAAATACGGCGGTCCACTATCAACACCCGTCAATTGTTCCCCAATATAGCCAATTTGATGGCCCATCGATACACCCTCTGAAACATCTAATTCTCTTATTAATTCGGCTTCGGTTAAACTAAAATTTTGTGATAAAATTCCCAGTAATACAAATAAGGGCCAGCAGGACCAATGACTGTGGTGGTTTGGTGGATAAGGTTTATTCGAGTTCCTCACTTTACAAACTCTTCTTCGGTATCTGTGATTCATGGTGTATTCTGTTGGTTTTTTCAATTTTATGTGGACATTTGTATTTCTTTTGGTTTTAAAATTTATGATATTTTCAGTCATTTGTAATGGCCTCCTACTATTTGCCATTTCCATTTTTAATTTCATTTTTTGATATAATTTTTTTAATTAGTTTTTCGTTTTGGGAGTTTCTATTGTTTTTTGAATAGTTTTGTAAGTAGCTTTTGCTCTATTTGAAAGAGCTAGAAGCTACTTAACTAATTTCGCAAATAATTTTGTGTTCGAGCTATTAAACCCTTTTAAAAAGAAGTTTTCTGTGTGGAATCATAGTTGCGATGTTCTTGTTTATGATGTAAAACTATATGATGTCATAACATTTTCGATAAATATCTGTAAGGAAAGAAATGCAAATGAAATTATTATGGTTATTAATATAAGCTAAACAATGGAAGTGAATATTTTAATGTGAGAGAGAAAGAGCACCATACAAATGGAGATGAGAAGCTTTAATATTCAACAGAATTTTTTTAACAACAAAAACAAAAAAGCTTTTAAAGTTATATTTAAAAATATCATTTTAAAAAGATTTGACTAAAAAGTTTATCAATAGAAATAAGAAAGCTTTTTTCTTTAAAAATTTTTTATAAAAACAATTTCTACAGAAAATCTTTTTTTAAGGTTGTTAAAATTTAAAAATATTTATATTGAAAAAATGTTTTTCTTAAAAAAATTTTTTTTTAAATTATAGCTTTTAACAGAAAAAGCATTCAAAAGCTCTTTTCACTAAGTGATTGATATTTATTATAGACTTTTTATTAATTTATATTTTTAGGAAAGCTTAAAAATAAATGTGTTGGAACGAAAAAAGCTTTCAATACTGATAAGTCAAGGTTTTTAAAACTAATTGACTTAGACGAGTTTTGTGTAGGATATTAATGCAATTCTTTTATTTGGAGTGTCAATGTAAGTATATTCAGGTGTACAGAAACAAAAGCTTCTTACTACTGCAGCCACTCATTGTATCAGAGAGAAAGTCAAACTTTAAATCAAATTTATCCTAAACCATACTTATGTACAATTTGCAAGTATCCATCGCCTACGGCTTGTAAGAGCACTTGAACATCAAAACTTATGTTAGGTTTTGCTTTCGAACTCTAACCTTCATAATATTTATAGCTTTATCGTTAAAAAATACTGCAGTCTATTTCCATGGTAACTCTACAATAATTGTTAAATAATAAACAATTTATTTGTGAGATGCACCAACGTAGCTTTTACGCCATAGTCACTTAAATTTTACCAGCACAGTTTCAAAACCCCTTTTATTTAAGACGGCCTTGATAAACGAAAAGCTTTTTAAAAAGCTTTAGTCAGACATATAAAAAGAGCTTTTAGGAAAGCTTCTGTTTATTATACAAAAATTCAAAAGTATTTCTAAAGGAAGTTAAAGTAATATTTTTAATAATGTTTTTAAAAAAATTTGTAGAAAATTTTTAAAAACAATTTTTTAAAAAATTTTAAAAATATTTTTAAAAATTATTTGAAAAATCTTTTTTAAACAAATTTTAAAAGCTATATGAGATTTTTCAAAATATCGCATTTCAAAAAACATGATTTCTTAAAGGACTGTAACCGTGAATTAAATATTATCAAAATCTATGGATGGGAAAAACTTTGGTATAAAAAATCTGTTTTAAAAGCTTGCATTTTCCAATCATATAAACATGATGCAGGTAATATACCACAAAGTTTGTACAAGATTTCTTGTGTTTACGCTTTTGCTCAAGGTCAACAAGTTATGGCTAAGTTATTGTTAATCACTTTGAACGCCTACTGGGAACGGCGTTTTCATAAGAAAAATAACATTTTAATTTTTCTTGCAGTCATGTGTTTTTTCATATGAAATTTTTATGCTTAAATTGCTTTAATGCCTCACATATTTTATTTACTTATGCAAGTAAAACTAATGAAACAAAACAAAACAAAATGAATTTTGAGTTCTGCTTCTAAGCAAATGACATAACTTAATGTTCTAGGCACGGAAATGTCATTATAAATACAAGGTGGCGCAAAAGAAATCCTCCTATCAGAAAATGCTACAAATCTTGCAATTGGCCCCTAATGTCAGTTCTGTTTTGACATTTGTGTAGTAAATACATGCAAAATACACGTTAATAAACAATGTTACGCTACACTGCTCCAGAACGCGGAATATTGGTGACTATTTAGGAAGATGATTTTTCATCAAAAATAATCATGAGTGATGAGGCCCATTTCCATCTTAGCGGGTACGTAAATAAGCAAAATTTACGCCTCTGGGGCACTGAAAATCCGCGTGTAACCCACGAAGAGCCATTACACCCGCTCAAAGATACTGTTTGGTGTGCTGTTTTCGCTGGAGGAGTCATCGGACCTTTTTTCTTCGAAGACGTCGCGGGCCAAACGGTTACTGTGAATGGTGAGCGCTACAGAGCAATGATCAACGAGTTCTTTTTGCCGCAACTTGATTAATTGGGATTGGAAAACATGTGGTTCCAACAAGACAGCAGCACACACTGCACGTGCCACAACCGATATGCTGAAGGATGCATTTCCCGGGCGCCTAATCTCCCGTTTTGGCAATTTGAACTGGCCAGCAAGATCGCCTGATTTGACCGCTCCAGACTTCTTTTTGTGGGGCTTTTTGAAGTCGCGGGTTTATGTCAACAAGCCTCAGACTCTTGCAGCTCTTAAAGACAATATCCGTCAAGAATGTGAGGACCTATCGCCGGAAGTTTTGGCCAAAGTGATGGAAAATGCCATAAAAAGGGCACAAATGACAATCAACTGTGGCGGCGGCCATTTACATGACATCATATTCTCGACTTGATGTAAAAAAAATTAAAAGACCAAATAAAAATACTCCACAAGAAGAATCAAAGTTTTTCATTTTTTTTTAAATTACAGCCAAAAAACATCGGAAGGTTATTTTTGCGCCACCTTGTACATACTTTATTAAATATAAAAAGCAACAAAATATAGTTTTTTTTAACTGCAATTTTAAAATGATTATTGACTTGTAACTGAGGTAATATGTGACAAGAATAAATAATTTATGAATGTGTGCAAAGCAAAATAAAAATCATAAAATATATAAAAACATTCATATGCATAAGATAACGATAACGATAAACAAAAGACTCAAAAATGTTCCAGTAAAATAAATTTAAAAATCATCTTTATAAAAAAAACATACAGTGCAATAAAATAAACGAAACAGTTGATTTTTTCAAAAATTTAAGACTTCAGTTATATTTCAACAAACAAAATAATATTGCCAGTTTTCAACCTAAGCGCCACTTAGGTAAACGATAAAAGTTTTAGGTGTAATTTAATGTGTCTTAATAACAGCAGCATAGTATGGACCCATCAATAGTTCAGTCAAACACATACATTTAGTTGAATATGTTTAAGAAATTGTCAATTATTATACAGCTTTATGATTATACTAGACTTCCTTCTAAATGCGCGCATATGAACATAAAACTAATGTTTAACCAACACTTTTGTAAAACATATTAGCGTATAGTTTTGTAGTATTTTTTTCTCCCTTCCAGAATTTAAGATCATTAAATTTGCAATCAATTTATGTGTGTAAAGAAAAAAATTTCAATAAAAAGCTATTAATTTTCCTAACCTGTCCATAAACGACTAAATGAAGGTGGTGTGTATGAGATTTTATGAATATTAATTGATATTAGTTAGAAGTAAGGTTGCCTTATAGTGTGTGGCGAAATGAAATGAATAATTCTTAGCTAAAAAAAAAAACAGAATTGTACAATCTCATACTTTGGTTTGATATCACTATGTTTTACAGAATTATTTAAAGTCTTACTTATTTTATTAGCCACTGTCAACTACACAATACACTCTATAGTAATGTAATTTGTAAATTAAAAATAAAATATTTCTCTAATAATTTATGAACAACATGAGCACAAACGATGTTAAATAGTTTTGTTTTATTAAGTACAACTTCATTTTAATATAAGTTTTTCAAAACAACTGTCTTTCAATACCACAACAAGCAGGGGGTGTTAGAGTATGAAACAGGTTTGCTACTTAAGTCTTTTGTTTTTAGCTTATAAATAAGCAACGTTAGAAAACTTTAAGCAGCGCTAACTATTCCAAAACATTGGCCAGAAGATTAATTATCGTTTAATTAAAAAATTCTGTTTTCATTTAACAACAAGAAATAATTAAAATTAAAAAATATTCACTCTTGAAACTACTCATGTGCTGAAAAATTTCACTTGTTACAGTGTATGATTCTATAAATCTTAAGGTGTTAACAATTTGCCCAACTCAACTTGATTTATATAATTTTTTTTATATTTTATAAGAGAGAGATCATTACTAACATTTTATTTATTACAAACATTTGTTAATAAATGTTTCTTTAAATATTTATGCGTTTTTACATGCAAGCCTAAACATGCTTGGCTTTAAGTTTTTTTTTCCCTCAAATTCGAAATAAAATAAAAATTAAGCTCAACATGCAATGTTTTCGAATTACTTTTATCTACTGGTTACATGTTGAGTTTTATGGTTTATGATTTTATTAAATGTTTTTATTAATTAAGTTGGCTTGAGAATAAAATAATAGAATTGATAAACAATTACTCAAGATAGCCAAGAAATGTTCTCACGTTCTTAATGGAACTATCAAACATAATATTTACAAAAATTTTTGAAGAATAGATAAAAAGTTAAAGGGTAAGCTGAGAACTGTTATTATATGAGAAATTTTATTAGAATACATTAAAATTTGAAGTGGAGTAAATCCGAGATAAAAAAATATCAATTAATAATCTAGAACACAATAAAGGGATTTCCAAGAAAAAACACTAGTCGTGCAGGTAGTTCTGTGACAACCATGTAATTTAAGTGCCGTTCTGTGAAATTCGTTACTTATAATTATGAATATAATACCCTAATGCCGTGGCAACTTATAGTCCCAAACAGCACGTCATAATGGTAAAGCTTTTTAATTGCTGCTAAAGAGAAAGTACTGCCCACATAATATGGAATATGCAATGGTCCTTTAAAGTGTCATCTCTTAAAGATGGCAATAAATTTTATTTGACCTATTTGGCAAGCAAAAAAACCAAAATACATACAGTTAATGAAGAAATTTTCACTTGAAGAAAACTTTCGTCTACAGCCTGTACCAATTTTAAGAGAAGTTTGAAAATATTTTTTACAGATGCAGCCCTAGTTTTTTCCATTAAGACCATGGAGTTTAAAAATTGCTCCTACATTAGTTTGGGGGAAGACTAGCTATACAAAAAAATAAACAAATACACAATGACGACAGCGGAAACAGAACTGAACTTAAATGGAGATTTAATTGAAACACATCTAAACTAAAACTGAACAAGAACTAAACTAGAACCGATTTATGTTTATTTTGCTTTAACATTTCAACATGAATACACTGACGCCTGAACAATGCTTCCAAAACGTGCATATTTATTTTGAAAACCAAAGTTCTGTTAAAAATACGTCGTACGTCCATTTGACGGTCAACATAATCGTCCATCACTTTTGTTTGAATGGAAACTTCTATATACAAAACTTCTTTATATAGAGTGACTAGCAAATACCCGATGTGCTTCGCCAACCCCATGGTAATGAAATAAAAATTTTATAGTTCAAAAATATATTTATTTTTCAAGTGCCACGCCTACTATTACGAAATCAACCATTTCTTATTCAAATAATCATATAGACGTCAAAGTGTCTCTTGCAAAATTTGGCTACTCTAACTATTATCGCTTCCCAGATATACGAATTTTTGTATTTAATTCATATGACAGGTACCACGCCCACTATTACTAAACCTTCCATTTCTTATCAAAATAGTCATATAGATGTCAAAGCTTCTCGTGCAAAATTTGGGTACTTTAACTATTATCGCCTCCCAGATATACGAATTTTTGTATTTAATTCATATGACAGGTGCCACGCCCACTATTACTAAAGCATCCATTTCTTATCAAAATAGTCTTATAGATGACAAAGCTTCTCGTGCAAAATTTGGGTACTCTAATCGATATCGTTTTCCAAATATACGAAATTTAGTATTTAATTCATGTGGCCACGCCTACAATTGAAAGTCCGCCCATTTTTTACTCAAATGTTCGTGTGGGTGTCAAAGTTTACCGTACTTAATTTGAAGACTCTAGCTGCATTAACTTTCGTGATATATAATATTTAATACTTATTCTTTAATAGGACGTGGCACCCCACCCACTTACAATTTCAAACCAAAGTATAGCCTATAGTTCCTTCCTTCTATAAAGCACAAACAAACATACAAACACACATTGATTTTTATATATATAGATAGATAGATAGATAGATAGATAGATAGATAGATAGATAGATAGATAGATAGATAGATAGATAGATAGATAGATAGATATTATATAGATGATGATAGGCCTCAGGTGTTTGTTAAAACACCGTTACTTCCAGAAAAAGTGACTGTTTGGTGTGCTTTATGGACTGCTGGAATCATTATTCTGCACTAATTTAAGAACGATGCTGGTCAGAATGTAACAGTCAATGGTGACCGTTAAAGAGCCTTGATCACTAACTTTTTCTTTAAAGAATTATATGCAGAATCTATGGTTTCAAAAAGACGGCGAAACATGTGAAACAGTATTTGCCACAATTGATTAATGAAGGAAAATCTTGGAAACAGCATAGTATCACATCTCACACCCGTGAATTGGTACTAAGATTCTTTGATTTAACGCCACTTAATCATTTTCTGTGGGGATATGTAAGTTGGATATTCTAAAGCGACAAGCCCGAAACAAATGCTTGCAAGACAATATTCACCACGTTATTGCCAATATACGGCCACAAATGTTGGTAAATTTCAACGAAAGTTGAACGTCTAGATTAGACTATGTCAGAGCTAGCAGTGATGTTTATATGCCTGAAGTTAAGTTATAATGACAAAGAATTATTTTTCGAATAAAGTTAATTGCAAATCATTTCCAGTAACTCATCTTTGCTTTATTCCATTTCAAAATTCTATACGTCTATAAAAAAACCCGCTTTAGTACCGAACTTTAACTAACCTTGAACTAAACTGACACTAAACACTGAACTGACTTAGGACTGTGCTGAACTAATACTGAAAAGAAAATAATATAAAACTTATTCTAGTAAATTCGTTATTCTAAAATAACTCTTTACACCAATTAACCCATAAATGTTTAACAAAATGTCTAGCAAATTCACTGTAAAAAGCTAAAAGGAAGTATTTATCTATTATTTTATATGCGTCCTTATATACATATCTCTGAAACCACATTTATGCAAAAATTACTTAAGAATTTAAAAATATTTTTCTTATTCCCACACAAGACTCCAATGAAAAAAAAAAACTGTTTAATATAAAATAGTTATTTTGTTAATTCGTGTTAATTCCCTTTTCTATCACTGCTAACTCACAGAAAGAACACCCCATGAAACTTATTATAAGGGACAAGGAAAAAAAGTAATTTATCAAAATTTAAAAAAAATCTGGCAGTGGAAATTATAAAATTATTTTTAAGAAGCTCTTCGATACAAAAACCTAAAAACTTTTACCTATTTTCTGCTGAACACGATAATTTATATTAAATTAGTTGAAGTTTTATAATAAATCAAATACAGCAACAACAAATTAATTATTGTGTTTTATAAAAAAGAAAAACAAATCTAACAAATTCTTTAGTTGTTTCAGTGTTTTTTTTTTTTTCAAGACCTTTATTTTAATAAATTCTTGACTGCCTTTTGTCTTCCCTTTAGTCACTATTATTGTTGTTCTCGACTATGTTTTCATTAAACTCTTATCATGCCGAAAACATCAAATAACCATAAAGACCTCAACAGTAATCTTTAGAAATTTCGATTAACTCATTTGGGCACAGAGTGTGTGTTTCTTAAGTTGGAACAAATAAAAAATAAAGAAATTTTCTTTAAAAAAAAAATATTTCTTAGTCATTCCTGTAGCAAGAATCATTTAAAAAAAAATTTTTTTTTTTTTTCAAACTGAAAACAAAAGAAATTAAATGTATTCCTTTAGTGAATTAAATGTCCAAAATTTGATGACGTTTTTATTGAATTAGAATATGGACTAAAATTTGTTTTTTAAAAGAGTTAACATCATAACTATTTTGTATGCATATTAAAGATCTCAGGTAGTAAAAAAGAATAAAGGTTGGCGTGGTTGCGCAACAAAATATTGAGCTATGAAATGTGTTTTAATGTCTGCGCAGCAATCATGTAAGATGGGTTCTTCCAGTTTATTGTTTATAGTTTAATTGGGGGAAAAATATTGATTTCTATTTGGTATGAGATTTAAAGTTCTAACAGACAGATTAAGCAACATTTTTTGATGCCGCCAGTTATACTTATTTTGTTGCAGCTATTCACCGATCCTTTACAATTTCAGTTTTGTTTAAAATTTCTTGCATTGTAGTTAATTTTTGATATTAGTTCGTTTGCTATTCATTTCCGCTTCAACTTTACTTCAGGCCTAATACAATATGCTTTTGCTGGCTTAAGCTACGATAAGACTCGCTGTTTGCTTAAGCAATTGACACTTGACAAAGCTTGACGAAAAGTTTCTTAAGTAAACTAGAGTTGTATATATTTAATGTTATGTATACGCATATTTGCTTAAGCCACCAAAAGCATAATATAGTTAGACCTTTAGGTTCTAGTTCAGGGGTCAAATTATTTGAATAGTTTGATTGCGTGCGGAATTATAAATTTTTTATCAATGTTTAATTGAAATTAATTTAACGTTTGATCAGTTCTGTTATCTTATAGCTTATTTTAGTTACATTTTTGTCTAGCAGAATTATTTTTTAACTTGCTAAAGCCAAATCTCTATCGCTAAAAATCTTAAAAATATATTAAGAGATTTTTGTAGCCTAACGGCTATATGCATAAAAAGTAGTTATTTTATGGTTATAGTGTACAATAGTTATTAAACGCTTTTTGTTGTATAAACCACTAATAAGAATTTGTATTTATAAACGTACAATAACACTTTTATAGTTATTAAATGTTTGTAGTGATTTTATTAGTATGTATGGCAACGCTTTTTATATTTATTTGTCATTTTATTGTTAGTGGTGCTTATAACTACTATAAGATTTACCTGGGTATCAAGTAAAGGTAACATTTTTTATAAAATTAAAGCACAAAAACAACATTGAAAAAATCAAAAGTATATAACTTTGGTATATGAAAAATTTTGAGCAAAAATTATAATACAAATATTAATTATTTACATATTTTGTTAATAACAATAAAAAAAGTATTCGGGTTAAAAGTTTGTTTACGTTTTTCTTACATCACTATTATAATTTTTTAATTTTATTTAATTTAAAATATGTTAAATTTATTATTTTATTTTGTATAAATTGCACTTATCTATATGTCGAAATGTGTTAATCTAATCAATTTTAATATTTCAATTACTTTATCTTAAATTTTTTTACAAAATTGCTTGAAAAAAATTTTTTAACGCAAATTGTGCATGAAATGTCGCCTTATTTTTGGTTTAAAGAAGGGTAAATCAAACAATAAAATTTTTGATTTTATAAATGGTTTATAAAAGGTTTATAAGTCTATTAATGGTTTATGAATGCAACAATAGTGAATTTTGCTTAAAAACGACTTATAAGCCTGTTATAGGTTTTTATACATATGGCCGTAAGTCTTCCTGCAGCCTTATTCTGTAACTCGCTTAATCTAAATTTATATCACCAAAACTCTAACAAATACATTTTTGGTTTATTCTCTAAGGGCCATTATTAAAACTTACCGATAACTAAAGTTAGGATGTTATCGGACAGATAACTAATTTTTCGTTATTACAACTTTACTTTTACCTAGAAGTGTCCGATAAGTTAAAGGAAAGATCACTCTACCTTTAACTTTTAACGTGAGGTTTCTAATTGAAAGTTACCATATTTTCTACCGTATAAGGGAATTGTTTACTATTTGCTTGTCGTTGCCATTTTGGTTTTAAAAAACTAATCAATTTGTTCAGCATTTGCTTTGGCGCAAATATATACAATTTATTTTACAGGCAGGTTGTAATAACGAAAAATACTTAAAGGTCAGTTTATTGCTCACGTTAACAAAAAGTTACCTTTTATTAACATGAACTTTGTCGGCAACTTGTAATAATGGCCCTAAATATTTTTTTTAGACTTCTAGCTATATAGATAAGCTTTAGCAATTTACAAATTAAAACTACAGTTCTTGTTTGGTCGTAGGTTTAAGAACGGTCTATTTCAGTTCTTATTCTCTTTAACATAAATTTAATTTAACCTTTAAACTAATTAATGATTGAAAGGGGCTCCTCCTCTAGCAGTCTTAAATAAATAACTTAATTAAACTCTTATATTTTATAAACCTTAGATATATTTACAACTCTCCATCTAATTAATTGTTAATCATTCAAACCTAATTAAATATCATTCTACTTTTGCACTCCAAGAATTTTCTCCACAAGTATTTACCAAATGCCTGCATTCATTAAACATTCGTTTCAGACTTGTATTGCGCATTTCCTTAAGCTTAATAATTCATTTTCATTAAACTTAAATCTTAAATCCACATAACCGCGTATGCCTAAAACTTTACATATCCTACTCCTTGTCGTTCTTCTTTAGCAGTTTTAACTTATCTTGACTCATATTAAATTGTAATTTTATTAGCATAACATAAAAGCTCTTGGCATGTTATTAATATCCCTTTTGCATATCACAGTATTTAACTTTCAACTACTCAATTCCTTTATACTTTATAAAATACTTACGACCACAATAATCACAATGATAGAAGTTACGAAAAATCCACCAACAAAACTAAAACTCTAGCTAAATACTTCCATGGCACCATAAAATTCTTCAAATAAAAAAAGTCTCAAAACTGAAAATAAAAAATTGTTATTCTTAATCTTAACCTTGTATTGTAAGCATTAAACTGGTATGAGTTTCTTTTATTTGTTCTATAAGAACTGCCACATATAAAAAAAAAATAGTCTTACGTTTGGGGTTTTTTTTACTTCTACTTTGTCTAACCGTATGTTTGTGCCTTTGTGAGTATGTGTGCAGGCGTGGGTTGTTAAGCATTTGTTGGCTTACATTTATAATGTGCATAAAGAGAAGAGGTTACAACAAAAAATAACAACAACAACAGGAATATAGTTTTATTCATACAAATGTTAGGTACCTTATAGTTTAATAAAGGCCCATTAACTATAAAATGTTTTTTTGTCTATTTCTATATTTAACAAAGATTTGTTTTCGTTTTGTAGGCACAGTGGTTTGAACATCATATTGGCAAGAGAAGAAGAAGACATGGTTAGTATCAAAGTATTTTTGCATTGGGCAACATATACATATTTTGGCATGGAATTTGTGTGGAAAAAGCTCCAGTTAAAAGTAAATAAAGGTAATTCCACTATTTTGTTTTTATTTACGGGACACCAAGTCTGTCTTTCATGACTCGCTTTTTAGACTAGTTGCTTGATGAACTTTTAACATCTGTTTTATGATGTCCTTATCTTATAAGAGCGATCTGATAAAATATGTCCAATCCTTTCAATACTTCCGCATTCTAGAGAACTTCTTATCTTCCATTATTCTCAGGCAAATTTTGCTTTAATGTAAGTCTCCATTACCGCAGTCAATTCAGTTGCATCGTCTGAAAGTCAACCCAACTTCCGAACAACCAAATTATTTGCTGCCATTTTCTAATTGAAATATTATTGGCATTACCAACTTAAAATATCAAGTTGTATGTAAAAGAACAAAATTTTATTGAAAATTAAACAAACCAAGAAAAACTGTCAGTCTAATTGAGAATAGTGAAACTCGATAGGGGAATTAATGTTGAAGGTGTTATTTGGCCTTCCTTGTATTCTTAAACGCTAAAGGATTTAAGGCTAAACTTAACACCATTTCTTTTTAAAATTTATTATTATTATTATTATTATTTATTTATTATTGTTATTTATTTACGTTTTCCATCAGAAACATATGCTGTTATCGTAGAATCTTCAGTCGTTTCTGTCTATTGCAATGTGTGTGAGCGCGTTGAAAGATTTCCCTTTCTCAAAGAAAATAGTGCACCTCCAAGTAGTCTTCGATTTTTCCCGCAAGCGTGCATCCTAAGTGTTCCATTAAAGCTCTGCGTGGAATAAATCGTCATACGTCTTATGGAGAGTGTGGCCTAGATAGTCGTTGTTTGTTTTTTTGATTAGCGTATTACGTCTTCCTGTTTAGAGATCTGTAGTAGTTGGTGATTTTATATTATTCTTGGTCACCATATTTTCAAGATTTTGCGCAGGCATCTGTTTGTGAAACTTTGCAATGAACGTTTAATGGTCAATTATGTCTCGAAACCATATAAAAGTATCGATTTTATATAGGCGTTATTTATGTGAATCTTTGTTAAAGGCAAAAAGGCGTTAAATCTTCAGACGTTTCTCAGACTATAAAACGCAACAATTGCCTTATATGTTCACAAATCTACGTCGTCTATTGTACCGCTGTTGGTTATGATGTTGCTTCTTATATAACAGAATTTATTAACATGTTGAACTGGGTTGTTGTTTAGTGTGAAATTTGTAGGTTTATTAGTATTTACTTTGACCCACCTTATTTTTACTGGCTTTATTCGAAAACCAAATTGTAGTAATCTGAGGGACAGGACATCAAACTTTATCTGCATGTGATTTTTCATTGTGGTAAGTAGGATGATATCGTCTGGGTATTCTATATCTTCATATTGCTGGTTTATTCTTTATTGAATATCCATGTTTTGAATATTGTCAAGAATAACATCAAGGGTTGTGATAAGAAGGAGTGGAGAGAAAAGACATCTCTTTTGAATCAAGTGATCTTTTGCAATATTGGCTACTTTTTTTAAGGTAGTTATATGCTCATTTTCCTATCGATGTGTTGGACTTTGATTTGATTCGTTAGTTTCTGCGGGATGCCCTTACTTTCTAAATCTTATAATTCGCATCTGCAAAGTCAATAAACTTTAAGTATAGCATTGTATTATACCCGTTACATTGTTCCATTTTGAAAATTATGCTGTTTATTTGGTCTACACAATGTGCAAAAAGATGCTCATCCCAAGGCTGGAGTATACGGATAAGTGTTAAATATCTAATATACAAAATATGTCAGTACAATACCTCTCCAAATACAGCATGATCTTAGATTTCCTTTTTTTGCATTTTGAATGAACAACTTTTCTTTACATTCCTATGGCAAAGTCCAAATAGTGGATATTTATGTTCGCATACGTAGTTGATTTTGTATCCGGTCAATTAAACTGATGAAAAAATGGATTTTTGAAAAGTCTAAATGCTTTTTTAAATTATTTCTTATATTATTTTTGGGCAATGGAGGATATAAAATAGTATATCACTATACAGAGTACCAGTTATGAATCAGTCATGATTTTGTATGGTTTAAATTATGTTCTGGTAATGTACGAGCTTGTTTTATTAAAGTCCAGTTTTATTTTAATTTTAGTTCAGTTATATTTTAATTTAAGTTCAGTTATAGTTGATTTTAAGTTCAGTTCTAGTTCAGTTCTAGTTCAGTTCTAGTTCAGCTCTAGTTCAATTCTAGTTCAGTTCTAGTTCAGTTCTAGTTCAGTTCTAGTTCAGTTCTAGTTCAGTTCTAGTTCAGTTCTAGTTCAGTTCTAGTTCAGTTCTAGTTCAGTTCTAGTTCAGTTCTAGTTCAGTTCTAGTTCTAGTTCAGTTCTAGTTCAGTTCTAGTTCAGTTCTAGTTCAGTTCTAGTTCAGTTCTAGTTCAGTTCTAGTTCAGTTCTAGTTCAGTTCTAGTTCAGTTCTAGTTCAGTTCTAGTTCAGTTCTAGTTCAGTTCTAGTTCAATTATAGTTCAGTTCTACTTCAGACCTAGTTCAGTTCTAGTTCTAGTTCAGTTCAATTCTGGTTCAGTTCTAGCTCAGTTCTAGTTCAGTTCTAGTTCAGTTCTAGTTCAGTTCTAGTTCAGTTCTAGTTCAGTTCTAGTTCAGTTCTAGTTCAGTTCTAGTTCAGTTCTAGTTCAGTTCTAGTTCAGTTCTAGTTCAGTTCTAGTTCAGTTCTAGTTCAGTTCTAGTTCAGTTCTAGTTCAGTTCTAGTTCAGTTCTAGTTCAGTTCTAGTTCAGTTCTAGTTCAGTTCTAGTTCAGTTCTAGTTCAGTTCTAGTTCAGTTCTAGTTCAGTTCTAGTTCAGTTCTAGTTCAGTTCTAGTTCAGTTCTAGTTCAGTTCTAGTTCAGTTCTAGTTCAGTTCTAGTTCAGTTCTAGTTCAGTTCTAGTTCTAGTTCAGTTCTAGTTTAGTTCTAGTTCAGTTCTAGTTCAGTTCTAGTTCAGTTCTAGTTCAGTTCTAGTTCAGTTCTAGTTCAGTTCTAGTTCAGTTCTAGTTCAGTTCTAGTTCAGTTCTAGTTCAGTTCTAGTTCAGTTCTAGTTCAGTTCTAGTTCAGTTCTAGTTCAGTTCTAGTTCAGTTCTAGTTCAGTTCTAGTTCAATTATAGTTCAGTTCTACTTCAGACCTAGTTCAGTTCTAGTTCTAGTTCAGTTCAATTCTGGTTCAGTTCTAGCTCAGTTCTAGTTCAGTTCTAGTTCAGTTCTAGTTCAGTTCTAGTTCAGTTCTAGTTCAGTTCTAGTTCAGTTCTAGTTCAGTTCTAGTTCAGTTCTAGTTCAGTTCTAGTTCAGTTCTAGTTCAGTTCTAGTTCAGTTCTAGTTCAGTTCTAGTTCAGTTCTAGTTCAGTTCTAGTTCAGTTCTAGTTCAGTTCTAGTTCCGTTCTAGTTCAGTTCTAGTTCAGTTCTAGTTCAGTTCTAGTTCAGTTCTAGTTCAGTTCTAGTTCAGTTCTAGTTCAGTTCTAGTTCAGTTCTAGTTCAGTTCCAGTTCAGTTCTAGTTCAGTTCTAGTTTAGTTCTAGTTCAGTTCTAGTTCAGCTCTAGTTCAGTTCTAGTTCAGTTCTAGTTCAGTTCTAGTTCAGTTCTAGTTCAGTTCTAGTTCAGTTCTAGTTCAGTTCTAGTTCAGTTCTAGTTCAGTTCTAGTTCAGTTCTAGTTCAGTTCTAGTTCAGTTCTAGTTCAGTTCTAGTTCAGTTCTAGTTCAGTTCTAGTTCAGTTCTAGTTCAGTTCTAGTTCAGTTCTAGTTCAGTTCTAGTTCAGTTCTAGTTCAGTTCTAGTTCAGTTCTAGTTCAGCTCTAGTTCAGTTCTAGTTCAGTTCTAGTTCAGTTCCAGTTCAGTTCTAGTTCAGTTCTAGTTCAGTTCTAGTTCAGTTCTAGTTCAGTTCTAGTTCAGTTCTAGTTCAGTTCTAGTTCAGTTCTAGTTCAATTCTAGTTCAGTTCTAGTTCCGTTCTAGTTCAGTTCTAGTTCAGTTCTAGTTCAGTTCTAGTTCAGTTTTGGTTCAGCTCTAGGTTTTTTTCTTGTTAAGTACAAATTAAATTCTAGATCGGTTTAAGTTTATTTCTAGTTCAGTTCTAAACGAACTCCAGTTAAGTTCTATTGCATCTCTAATTCAGTTTTTATTCAGTCCAAATTCAGTTCCAATTCAGTTTTAGTTCAGTTTTAGTTTAGTTCTAGTTTAGTTATAATTAATTCAAGTTAATTTCTATTACAGTACTGGTTTAGTTCTAGTTCAGCTCAATTTCACTTCTAGGTGTGTTCAGTTATATTTCGTTGCCAGGCTAAATCAAGTCAAATCCAGGTATTGAAATTGAGTAACTTTCTATTTATTTTAAATATATTTTCTATTTATTAAAATTTTTTTTATTAAGCTTCTCTTTTTAAGAAAGTAATTAATTTGTAATTTTTAATATACAAATTTTTAAAATGTATTCTACTTCTTAGTTCACAACTTCAGAATTTTTTGTTTAGAAAAATTTTTAGTCAATTTTTTTTAAATTTCCTATTTACTTTTCAATTCAGTTGAGTTTAAGATCCTAAAAAACATTTTTCAATTGTGTGACTGTGCCAAAATTTTTCGTCTTCCTTTATTCTATGCTCGCTATATGGTTCAGTTTACACTGTTTCTATTTGCTTCTATTATTATTATTATTTTTGTTTGTTTTTGTTGGTTTGTCTTGGCGTCATTTTGTTGCCTTTATATGGTTCTTTACAATTTAATATTATTAAAGCCTTGTGTGTATTTATCAATACCCCTCTATTCAAGACTTCCTTATTTAGTTTAAATTATTATTGCCAAATAATCAAAATGTAAAAAAAAGAAATAAATAAAAATAAAAACATAAATTTTATAACCACTTTTTGTGTATATTTTTAAATTTACCAAAAATAGGTCTTTTGTATTTTAAATATGGCATAAATATATAGTAACAAAAATATTATTTTATAGAATTTTTGTTAAAAATAATGAAATTAACAAAACAATATATATCATTTTTTCAAATAAATAAATAAGAAAAGATCAAATAATCGTTTTAAAACTAAAACAGGCATTGGTTTAAAAGCCAATAAAAATTAAAACTATAACACAAAACAAATTTAAATAATTACGTTTGTTCTATAAAGTTTCATACTTTCTCGTGAATTGAAAGAAATATGTTAAAACTAAACGATTGAAAATTCTTAAAACACATATTTTATTAAACTAATTTTCGTTGTCTTGACATTTATATTTATTTATTAACCACAAGAATTTGGGATATTTTGTTTCTTAATGATTTTCTAAAATAGATACAGAACAAGCTTCACCTTTCAGTAGACGTTTTAAATATGCAGCTGTTTTATGAAAAGTTTTGCTTTTATTATTATGTAAAATATTTTGTTTATTTTTTTAATGTTATGAGTTATGAATGATTTTGTTTTCTTTAGCATAAAATTTAAAAATGTTTAATACAAAATTTTGTCGCTTCAATTTTGAGAATACAAAAAAAAATCTTTTGAAGAAAGAAATTTATAAAAAACCTTTTCATTAAAGTTAAAGAAAATTTAAAATATTTATCATATCACATCATCTAGTCTATTATTCCACACATTACACTGTAACAATTTATCTGTACCTCCAATCCTGGGACTCAGAAGCACATTCCAAACAAATTTATCTCACACAGATTCACGCATAAAAATACCCCAATAAATACTTAATTTAAGACATATTAAACATTTCTGCTTTCAATCAAATAATATTTTCAAATGTATTTACCGTTACATTTATAATTATTTTTTTTATCCGGATGCCACAAATATCTAATGCTCTATCATAGTGCTTTAACGTTAACTTATAATTATAACAATTAGAAAAGTAATTGTTAGACCATTACAAAAAAAAAAAACAAAATATAGAGAAAATTATTTTACAAAAACAATTTCTCAAGCGAATATTTGTTAAATGAAAGAAATTTTTATGGTTTAACTTGTGACACCACATATCAAGGCAACATTTTTGACACTTCTCAATGACATGGCTGGACGGATGGTTGATTATATATTAAGTTGGCTGGTTAATGCAAAAAAAACAAGTAAGAGCACTATATTCGGCTGTGCCGAATCTTTTATACCCACCACCAATTTTGTGTACATTTAAAGCACAATATTTATTATTTTGTTAATCATTATGGATAATCTCTTTATAATAAAATATGTATCACATTCTTTGTAGAGGGTGGTTAAATTTTAAGGGCCCATGTTGAAGATGAGCCACACAAACAACAAGTTTTTTTTTGCATTTCATTTGACATTTCTCAATCTCAGACCAACTTAAAAGTGGAAAGATACGCAAATGAGCAACGCGTTAAAGTTATTCAGGTTTTTTATAAAAATGGGCGTTCAAGTCAAAATGCATTTTGTGCACTTCGTAATTCTTTTGATCAACATAATCGTTCAAATTCGTCCACAATCGGGAGAATTGTAAAAAATATTTAAATTTCTGCAAAACAGGTCTGTATAAAATGTCAGAAAATCTGTGAATGCCTTCTTAGTTCGTTGAATGTGAACCATTGCTGTTTTTTGCGATAGTGTGGCAAAAGAGCAGTCAACATCGACTCATCATCATGCCCAACAATTGAGCATCAACATTGTCATTGAAAATTTGGACCATCAGATAGAGGAGTGGCGCCAAGGATAGGGGGGCCATTTGGCCGATATTTTATTAAATACATAATTGAACCATACAAATATTATCATCACAAAAAGAAATAATTATAATTTCCTAAATAATTTGTGTTTTGTTTAAATTTAACATCGGCCCTTAAAATTTAACCACCCTTTATAACTTCGATATGCTACTAAAATGCTTTTGTTAATGTAGTCTTTCAAGAAAGTGGGCGTTAAAGTAGGCATGTCAATAAAGTTTCTGCTAATAAATACAACTTAGACATTTCAATATAGTCCTTTATTTTCCCAAAAACTTTGTCAATAGAGAAATTACATGAATTTAAGATAAACTGTTATATGGGAGGTAAGCGTTAAAGTGGGCGTGTAACCAAAATTTTTGGCACAACAATAACATTGATTAGAAGGATATATGTAGCAAATTTGACCATTATACCTCTAATTTTTTTTGGTTTTATGAGCTTTTAAATTTCATTAACGGTAGATAACGTGAAAAGTGGGCGTTATAGTAGGCGCGTCGAAGCTGTTTTTGCTAATGAGTACAACTAAGGTATTTCAATATAGTCCTTTGTTATTCCAAAATCTTTATTAATAGAGAAATTATATGAATTTCAGCTAAACCGTTATATGGGAAGTGGGCGTGACACCTAAATTTTTTGGCACAGTAATGACATTGTCTAGGGGGATATACGTAGCAAATTTGACCATTATACCTCTAATTTTGGCGGTTTTATGAGCTTTTAATTTTCATTTACGGTAAATAACGTGAAAAGTGGGCGTTATTGTAGGCGTGTCAAAGTTGTTTTTGCGAATGAGTACCACTTAGATGTTTCAATATAGCCCTTTATTATTCCAAAATCTTTATTAATAGAAAAATTATATGAATTTTAGGTAAAACGTTATATGGGAAGTGGGCGTAAAAGTGGGCGTGGCACCTTAATTTTCTGGCACAGTAATGAAATTGCCTAGGGGGATACACGTAGCAAATTTGATCATCATACCTCTAATTTTGGCGGTTTTATGAGCTTTTAAATTTCATTAACGGTAGATAACGTGAAAAGTGGGCGTTATAGTAGGCGTGTCAAAATTGTTTTTTCTAATGAGCACAACCTAGATGTTTCAATATAGTCCTTTATTATTCCAAAATCTATATTAATAGAGAAATTATATGAATTTTGGGTAAAACGTTATATTGGAGGTGGGCGTAAAAGTGGGCGTGGCACATTGATTTTCCGTTACAAAAAAGCGTTTCACCAAAAAACAAAGTGTGCAAAATTTCAGAGTCGTACATCCAATTTTGTTGCTTTTATGACGTTTTTGTTTTTAAATATACCGAAAAATACACTGTGCGGTAAAAATTTTCGTACATTTTGATCGATAACTCCTCTCCTAATGCATAGATTTAGATAATTTTTTGGGAAAAATATTTTTTTTACTCAGGAAATATATATTCGAAGTTTCATGAGTGTACGGTAATGCGTTTGGACACAATTCCATTTTATTCGATGTTCGAGGGACACGGTTTTTTCGACCTACTCTTGCTTTTCGAGCTATAACTCTCTTCCTAATATTCCGATTTAGCCCATTTTCAATACCAAACAAACCTTATCTATAAGAAAGATTCTGGCAAAATTTGAGCCCCCTAGCTTTTTCGGTGCGACCTCTATCGTGCTTTCAACAGACGGACAGACGGACAGACGGACAGACGGACAGACGGACAGACGGACGGACATAGCTAGATCGTCATCAAATCAAACCCTGATTCAGAATATATATACTTTATGGGGTCTAGAATGGATATTTCGATGTGTTACAAACGGAATGACAAAATGAATATACCCCCACCATTTTTTTGGTGGCGGGTATAAAAATTAAAAGAAACTCCATGACTGATGGCACCATCTCTTTAAGGAGAAAAAAGCAACAAACGTAATAATAAAATAGAAATAAAACAAATGCTGGATCTACCACTTTTTTCCCACCGCCACATTCTTTAAATAAATACAAAATCAAGAAAAAGAAAACCTGTCATATCTTGCACTCTATGTTCTTATAAAGTGTTTATGGCAAAATAAGTTATAAAATTAAATAAATTTAAAGAATTAATTTTACCATAACAACGCTGTAAAGGTTAAATTAATTATTTTAAAAATTCTCTAGTCTTTTTTTTCTCTCTTTTTTTATTTTAATTTAAATTAAATTTTCTAAATATTTAATCATACTGTCAATTTAAGTTCTTTTTTTTCTCTCTAGATGCTGCTGCTTTAGTTTAATTTTACATTTTCATTTCAGTTCATCTTAAAGTCCATTTTAGTCTTATTGTTGTTATTCATTCCGCTGGATTCATTTGAGTAGTCAATTCTAGAGTCGTATAACAAAAAAAAAAAAAAGAAATAGCCAGCCAGTCAACATTAACATTAAGAACATCATTGTCATGTTGTTATTGCTTTTGTTGTTGTTGTTGTTATGTTAGCTGTTTAGCTGCTCTTCATAGTATTTTCTTGAGGATTTTTACGGCATGCGGTGCATGTGTGTCTGCTTGACTTACTGCCTGCATGCATTTCTGTTCAAATTTTTATCATCACATTTTTACATTTCTGTGTGTCGTTTTTTTTTGCTCTTCTCTTATAATCTAAAGTATTGGCGCAGTGGAAAGTGGTATTCTTTTTTTACTAAATAAATATTTAATAAATAAGAGTAATTAAAAAATTTTAAATTCTTATTTATATTACCCAAAATTTGTCTCTCTAAACAATTTTCTAGAAACTTTCCTCTTAAGAGACATTTTTCTACATGTTGATATTCTTTTATATTCTTACGGCTATATGCATAAAAAGTAGTTATTTTATGGTTATAGTGTACAATAGTTATTAAACGCTTTTTGTGTTATAAACCACTAATAAGAATTTGTATTTATAAACGTACAATAAACCTTTTATAGTTATTAAATGTTTGTAGTGATTTTATTAGTATGTATGGCAACGCTTTTTATATTTAGTTGTCATTTTATTGTTAGTGGTGCTTATAATTACTATAAGATTTATCCGGGTATCAAGTAAAGGTAACATTTTTTATAAAATTAAAGCACAAAAAAAACATCGAAAAAATCAAAAGTATATAACTTTGGTAAATGAAAATTTTTGAGCAAAAATTATAATACAAATATTAATTATTTACCTATTTTGTTAATAAAAACAAGAAAAGTATTCGGCTTAAAAGTTTGTTTACGTTTTTCTCACATCACTATTATAATTTTTTAATTTTATTTAATTTCAAATATGTTAAATTTATTATTTTCTTTTGTATATATTGCACTTATCTATAAGTCGAAATGTGTTAATCTAATCAATTTTAATATTTCAATTACTTTTTCTTAAATTTTTTTTACAAAATTTCTTTAAAAATTTTGTTTAACGCCAATTATGCATGAAATGTCGCCTTATTTTTGGTTTAAAGAAGGGTAAATCAAACAATAAAATTTTTGATTTTATAAATGGTTTATAAAAGGTTTATAAGTCTATTAATGGTTTATGAATGCAACAATAGTGAATTTTGCTTAAAAACGACTTATAAGCCTGTTATAAGTTTTTATACATATGGCCGTTAATATATTATTTATGCTTTATATATCCATCCTTTGGCTGGAATTATTGAAAGTAAAGTTGAATTTTTATTCCTCATATATAAGTCTATGTAGGTGATTAACAATAAATAATGAATTCCTCATAAATTGTCATAAACACCGTGCCATGTGTGTGTTATATTTAAATTTTTATATTAATGTTTATGCGAACTTTATATTTTAAATTTATTTTAAACATTTTTATTTTGGCTAAAGTTTATTTAATATATTATTTAAATTTTTTAAACATTTTCTTAATCAAATTTTAATATATATATATGAATATATTATATATTAAATTATAAAATTAGTCCGCTGTAAGCCGAGTGAATGCATTTTCGTAATCAGTTACGATTTCATCATCATCAGTATTCTTTATTGGTATATTCATATGTAATTTGAAAATACAATTTATGTAACAATTTAATGTAATTAGAAAATTGGAATCATATCATATACTTTTCAGTTTTCCATTCATATCTTATGACGATTTCTTAATGCGCATTTTTTTCATATTCTCAATAAATTTTTATTATGCTTTTTAATTTAAAATTTTTTTTTTTTAAATTTTAAAATTAAAATTTCTTAAAAATTTTTTAGATAACAAAAATACCACAAAATTTTTAATTCAAACAAAATTTCTCAAAAATATTTATGGAAAGAAAATTTTCCATGAATATAAGGTTTTCCAAAAATTTTTTGAAAATTTTCCATTAACACAAAATTTAAAAAAATAAAAAAAAAAATTTTTGAAAAATAACAAACATATGTGAAAATTTATATATAAAAAGAAATATTGTCAACAAAACAAAGTTTCGCAAATATTTTCTATTAAAAATAAATTCTCGTAAATTTTCTCTAAAAGAAAAATTAAAAAAAAATAAATTTTTACAATAATTTCTTAAAAAATTTTTTTTACAAAAACTTTCTTTGAAACAAAGTTTCTTATGAGAACGAAGTTTGTTCAAAAATTTCTTACAATAATAAAATTTTTCCAAAAATATCATACGAAAACGAAATTGTTTGGAAAATTTCCTACGAAAACGGAATTTGTCGAAAAATTTTTCCCAAAATTCCCAATAAAAATTTAGTTTTCTATAAAAATAATTTTTTTTTTAAATTTCCTATAAAAATAATTTTTTTTAAAAATTTCCTATAAATATAAAATATAAAAAGAACATTTTTTCAAACATTTCCTATAAAATAAAAATGTTTCCAAAACTTTCATAAAAAAGAAGAAAAATTTTCCAAAATTTCCCAAATTTTTAAAAAAAATTAAAAATTTTAATTATTGGAAAATTTTTTTTTTTAATTTTCTATAAGAAAACTTTCCAATAAACTTCCTAAAAAAGAATAATAAAAATTTCAAAAATTTCCTATAAAAAGAAAAATGTTTCCAATGTTTTTTACAAAAAAAAATATTTTTTCCACAAATCTTCCATTAAAATTTTTTTTTTTTTTCAAAAATGTCCTATAAAAGAACATTCCTTGAAAATTTTCCTATAAATATTAAAAAAAAATGTCCTATATATAAAAATTCTTTCCAAAAATTTCGTATAAAAGAAAAAGTTTCCAAATTTTTCTAAAATAAAATCTTAAAAAAATTTTTATAATAAGAAAAATTTTTTATAAAAACTTTTTATAAAAGAATATTTCTCGAAAAATTTCCAACCTTTTCGAAATTTTTTCTAATAAAGAAATTTTATATATAAAAAAATTTTCTATCAAAATTATACTTTTTATAGAGATAATTCTCCAAAAAACGAAAATTTCTTAAAAATTATCTATTTAATTAATATTTCTTAAAAAAAATTATATTTGAAAAAATTTTAATAAAAAAATTCATTAAAATTCTTTATAAAAAGAGAATTTCCCTTCAGAAAGAACAAAATGTTTCGAAAATTTTCAGCAGAAAGAAAATTCCTGAAAACTAAAAACTAGATTTGTAAAAAATTTTGTATTAAAAAGAAATATTTATTTAAAGAAAATTGTAAAGATTTTTCCTACAAAAATTAATTTAATCCCTCACTCGGACATTATTACGATCCATTGTGACGCCTTAATAGAGAAAAGAATAGAAATAGTTAGATTAGAAGAGAAAGAGAAGCAGACTAGTCCAGAGTCTCTGGCGGGAATCGAACCCGCAACCCCCAAACTAGAAGACCAGCATACTACTGACTAGTCCACCGGGGCACCCTTACAAACATATATGTATAAGGGGAAAATCGATACAGAACCCTACCTTTTCGCTTCTCTTTTCGACCCTCTTTTTTTGCAGTGCTTTTACGGCTACTAATCGGCACCCATTCCATTACTTAATCTCGCTCCACTACAGTTTTTTTTCATCAGACTAGAAAGCGATTTCATATTGCTTTCTGGTAATTTTCGGCAATCCTAATCGCACAATCTTTCGTAACTGCCATCACCTTCGTTAGAGTTGGGACTCCCATAGCATTCACACCTAATGTATGGATTCCTGTGATTTTTAGTATACCATGTTCCCCTTACCTCTTGAAAAAGATGGTCTAGGATTCTAAAGTGCCAGTCAAGGTACTGATGTCATTATCTATGCCTTCACTTCATGAATCTATCCGATAAGAGCATGCGAAGTAGGCACTCGACCAGCTTCACTTAACTCATGTACCCCTTCGTTATCTAATTTCCCTTACCATTTAAAGATGAGTTTCTCCTAAAACCACAATCACAGGTAACTGGACTAGCAATACTGGCAAGCTGTAGACAAGTCGCTAAGGAAACATTTACCCAGAAGCCAAAAAAAAATTTAGAAAAAATTCTATTAAATAAATTTCAAATATATTTAACAAAATCGCCAAAAAAAAATTTTTAAAAATTTTTAATATTAAACATTTTAAAAATTTAACGAAAACAAAACCTGTCTAAAATTTCCGAAGAAAAAGAAAATTTTAGTACATCTTTAAAAAATTTTCGAATTCTTTCCGAAGTTTTATTTGGTTGTTGGATTTAAGCTGGTCTATACGCATTTTACTGGTGCTTATACTAGATAGTCAGTAGACCTCTTTACCCAAATTAATTAATGAGAATTAGAAAATAAAACTTATAACATTTTAAACTCTATCAAGAATTTGGTTAAAAAAAAGACTACTGACAATTTGGTATAATGCATGTAATCCACCTTAAACCCAACAACCAAATAAAATATTGAAAGATTAATTGGGAGCATATTCTGAATAATTCAGGAAATTATTATTTCCGAAAGTTTAATATTGAAAAAATCCTAAAATTTGTCAAATAATTTTTTGTATCAAAATTGTTATGAAATTTTGTGTCAAAATTTTTATGAAAATACGTGTAAAATTTTTCTGAAATTTTCAATCATAAAAAATAGTTTTTTTTTTATTATCTCAAAATATTTGTTCTGAAAAAACCAAACTTTATATTAAATTTTCTATAAAAAGAAAATTTATTGTATTTCTTAAACTTAATTCCTATCCAAACGTTTTTGTGTGAACTGCTTTGCGACCACTTTTTCTACCAACCACGATGTGTTCCTAAAACTTCCACTTAGTTTTTCATTTAAATTGTTTTCTATTGATGCTGCTCTCTGGCACAGGTCTTACAAATGCTAAAGCTATTTTTTATTTGTATTTTACATATAAAAATAAAATACTGCAAACCAATCTAATGTGAGTGTTTTTCATATTTTTGATTTAACACCTCATGTTTTTTAGCCATATTTCCATGCCGCATCCTTCTTTTGCTTCCAACAACACAATCAACATAGTCGAGCAACAACTCTTAAAAGAAAAAAAATATTGTTAGAACTACAAAATGTATAGTTTTTCTTTTTTTGTACAAAAATGTATGAATGCATGTAGGCTCTGTTTTTTTTTAAGGTCTATGTATGTAGATATGACGCTATTTGTATGCCTGTCCGTCCATCTGTCTACTTGTAAGTATTTTTGTATTTATTTATTTGTAATACAGGTTTTTGTAGTTTATTTTTTATTTTTTGCCAACTCAAAATACATAAAAATTGTACACAAAAATACAAACATGTATGAATAGTGAAGCTGTTTTTTTTTTTTGGCCATGCTTCATTGCTGGCAAGTGCATATGGTTTCCGTTTTTTCTGTGCAAAGCAAATAGATTTGAGAAAAAAAATATGGTACCCCATACTCTTTACAATTCAGGCAATTTTGAATTACACTTTTATTTGTATTTGTAGTTTCTTTTTTATTTGTTCTATAATTTCATCATTATTATAAAGTATTTTTTAAGCCAATTTTGTTGCTGGCATACCGCAATTTTCTGTTTGCTGGTCCGTCCATATCTAGCTTTTGTTTGTGTACAATACGTCTGTCTATGGCTTCGTCTGTCTGTCTGTCTGTCGGTTTGTGTTTGGTATATTTACAATGATGTTTATTCAGTTTGTAGTTGTTGCTGTTATTTTTATTATTTTTTTTCATATTGATAAGATATGAAATTTAAGTTTGTTGATCTATCTTTTTTAATGCCTTGGATTGCATGTTCAAGTGGCAATTTCAGGTGGGCTCTGTGTTCTCATTTCTACGGCAGTAATGTTAATTTTAGTGATACTCGTATACGTTAGGCCGATATGGCAATTATGATGCGTTAATCTTTTAACAATAATAAATGAAGATGAAGAATTGAAAAAAACGAAAAGAAAAAAAATATAATGTTTATTTTGTTCTACTTGTATGTTTTTCGGTGTGCAAAAAACATTGTGGAAATTATATAATTAATGATAATTTTGTTGTTATTAAAATAATAATAATAATATAATTAGTTGTATGAATAAAAAGGAAATAACAAAAAGGTCGTGTTTTTTTTCAAGTTTGTGTCTTAAGTCTTAGGTTTTATTTTTGACTCAACTATTTTTATCTTTTGCTTAAAGTTGTTTAAATTGGTTCAATTTTTTTTTTAATTGTATTCCAGGAATGAGTTAAACATCATGTCATACATTGTATAGTTTTACGAAGAAATGTTTCTGTTGTTTTTACAACATCTAGATGTGTTTCCGTTTTGAAAAATATAACTTGTTTTAAACAGTCATAAATAAAGGAGTAATATTTAAATTAAAAATTCAACTATACATTTTTATATATTCTATTAGAAATCATTAAACAATTTGCCAACAAAAAAATGGTCACAATACCTTAATAGCTAAAAAAGCTATTTGCTGATACATTGTCAACATATATAAATTATGCAAAATAACCTTATTTGCAACCTTCAAAAAGTATGTAGAAATAAATCAAAATAATTTAACAATGCCCTTTATTGCATAAAAAATTATTTTCAGTATTTCATCCAGCCTCTTATTATTTCTTTATTTGTCTTTTTTTTTTTTTTTTTTTTATCAGAACATCAAATTTAAGTTCTCTGGATAAAACAACACTTTAAACCATTTTACTGGCTTATTTTTACCATGAAACCTAGAACGATATAAATCAAGTTAGCGCTAATGTTTTAGTCACCATTCAGAGAAGTGTTAGACCAAGAAAATCTTAAGGTATCAGGTGTAGGCTGTGTTGCAACATCAAATAGACAACGATAGTTATCACTTATCAAGACCCCACATTCCAAAGAAATTATTACCATGAATTCTTTTAAATAGTTTTTTTTTTATAGCTAAAGTTGTTAATTTAATTACTTGAACATTTATGTTTAAAACATTTTTTTCCATCTTAATTCCCACTGTATTGTATCTTGGGGCATAGTGGCTTCATACAAGAATACAAAACTAAAGTCAGGCAATTAAAAATAGAAAATCATTAAATCATATTTTTTTTTTTTTTTGTTTTAAAATCATCAAAAATATAATAAAATAATCATTATGATAACGCTGCTAAGCATTTATTCTTACTCTAAACATAATAAGGAATTTCCCTTTAAATTTGTTTTTGTTTGTTTGTCATTTTAATTTATGAGCGTTTTTGAAAAGTTTAATGAGGTTCATAAAACTATTATTATTATGAAGATCATAAATTATCAAAAAAAAAAATAAATAAATATAAAATTTTCTCAATTATCATTATAATTATTAAAAGCTTTTCAAAAAGTAATATACACAAAGAAAAAAGAAAACATAAATTAAAATTTATAACATAATTTCATAAATAAAACAAAAAAATATAAAATCAACCTCAATATTAAATCATACAATGTGATTAACTTTCTTTAAATCTTTCCTAAAACATACAAATAACCAAAATGGTTAAAAGAAAATCAAATATAATAATTTTTATACCTCAAACTAGTAATTAAATGGAATTCCTACCCAGTTATATTTTGTTACTTTTTCCTTTTTTTTATTGTAATCAAAACGAAGAAGAAGAAGTATAATATTTTTAGAAAAACGATTAATATTTAAAATCCAAGAAAAATATTTAAGGCACACACAAAATATAAGCCGTTTAGATTAAGCCTTTACAAGTCTTAAGCTGATAACACTAGTTACCCACAGTTCACAACATTGTAAACTTCACAATTGTGAAAACAAAATTTAATAATTATCAACAAATTATTAAGTTTATAAGTTTATTTAAAATAAGAATAAAACATTTCTGTTTAAAATAGTGAACATTTTTAATATTGACCCCCACCACCATCACTAACAAATGTTAAAGCGCTTGTACCACCAAATGTGTGTACATATTTTCTAGTTGATTTGAAAAATTACCTTTTCAGTTACCTAAGAACTGCAGATAACAAAAGACAAAGAAGAATAAAAAATAAAATAAAATTAGTAGAGTCGGTATTTCTTCTAAGGTCTATAGCACTAAAGAGCAACCCAGAAATATCCTATTATAGAGAGTAATATGAATTTTTATATTTGTTTATATGTATGGATGTGTGTAAAAAAAGTTTGTATACATAAAGTAAGTATTATGCATAAAGGTTAAGTTTTATTGTTATACAAAAATCTGTATAAGATATATATAGATTACTATGCACAGAATATGCAAACTGAATTATTTTAGAACAGACTCTATTAAATGTTAGTAAAATTAATTTTTAAATATAGACTAATAAAGACAGTTAGGTAGCATTGCATTTTTCCAAGCCTTAAACAATTTATTTTTTAGCATAAAGCAGATGTTTGGAAATATAAAAAAAAAATTTAAAACAACCCTCAACCCTAGTTATAAGATTTACCTTTAAGGCTAGCAATAGTAAAAATAATCAAGAGATTATTTTTAGTCCTCCCTAAAGTCAATATGTGACAGCGCATAGAGAAAGGGACCTAAGGGTAAGAACAGGTTTTGTTTAAATTGTTTTGTTTTAAATTGTTCATAAGGAAAAAAATAAATTTTTTGTAGTTTCGTAAAATCAAGTTATTTTGTTAATTTAGTAGGGGAAAAAATGATGAAGGATTTCATGAAGTCAATATGGACCAACAGCAAAATCGCAAATTTATTGATATAAATTGTGTGGAGGCCCGCATGCGTCTTCTTCATAATAAGGATATATGCAACTTCGAAAGTGTGCCAGCATTTAAAATCAATTTTTTTTTTGGTGAAAGAACATACAAAGCTCGCTTAATAGTAACTACTTTTGGTTTTGTAAATGAACTAAGTCCAGTGCAGTAAATTTCCCTTATACGATGGAAGCAATATCAGATCAGCCACCAACGAGCTATCCTAAAACTTTACGAATGGCTTGAAAATTCAACTTATGGGAGACGTTATTATAGTTACAATATTGTAAAGAAGGCAGTAATTTTCTGTAATGGAGATGTGAGGAAGTATGGACAAAGAATTGTTTAATATTTCCAATATATTTATTTTTGAAACCCAACTACCAAAAAATTATTTTCATGTACATACATAAATAATAAACTTAATACATTATACGTAAGAAATGGTAAAAAAAACAAAATGGTTGCTCATGAAATCAAAATGCAGAAAATATACGTTGTATGTACAAATGCTGCCAGTTGGTTACACTTTATTATTATGGACCTCCTTACTGCTTGGCAAAAGTGGAACCAACAACCGATTACTTTTGATTTAGGGAAAACAATCATTGTTGCCGTCCGTAGACTTATTTCGTAGTCTGTCACGAAGGACGCACCATCCAAATCCAGAACGTTATCATTTATGTATTTAAACAGATATTGTAATATATTCACAAGCTTGTAAAAGGCCTATATTTATATAATTTATTTACAAGCACCCCCAAAACCAAAAGCTTTAAAAATGAAATAACCCCCGAATACAAAATGAAATATCACCCAAATTATACACGCTATGAAACAAGCCCCGAATTTAAAAATTTGTTGGGTGTTATTTCATTGGAGATTATTTCATAATTTGAAAACCCCAAATGACAACGAAATAATTTCCAAAAAAAATGAAAGACGGCCCAAAAAAATTGGGAGTTATTTCATATGAAATAACCCAAAAATGTATGAAAAAAATTTGGGGAATATTTCATTTTTCGTTTGGGCGTTATTTCATTGGGGGCTTTTCGTGGAGCGATAGGATCGGTCTCATTCGATGCTCAGATGTTGTTTACATTAAAAAAAAAAAAGTGAAAATTGTTATTTTTACCCTCAGGTCCCTTTCTCTATGCGCTATCACATATATGTTTTGGGCCAAAATAGTACCATTGTGATGCTATACTATAGTCAGCAGGTAAGTGTGGGACTTTAAATATTTTACGTTTAAATCTTCTCGAAAAAAAAACTAAAAAATATTTAAACAAATTCCTACTTTATCTTAAGAGTTGCACCTGGATATCAAAGAACAATTAACTACACGTTAAAGGTCACCATGGGTTTAGAGATTAAACCACTTTTTCGACAACATATATATTTTTTCATATTTTTTTTAGATTATAAAATACATAAAATGGAAATTTTTTTAACTATTTACTATAAAACAATGTCACCTAAATGACCCCCAGCTTTGCAATGATGAGCTCGCGTTAGAGAATTTTTCTTAAGATTATGGTACTCCAATTTCTGAAGTAATGTTTGTATTGAGTTCAAAAAACCCGAAAGAAAACAGTGCTGATAAACCTGGCAAAATTACTGGTAAATAAGATTCTAAATTTCTAAAAATTATTCGCTCACCAAAAATTTGACTAATAATCCAACTGAAATCATTCATATTTCAGGCCTGTTTTCAAAAGTAGGCAGTAAAATATTCTTTTCACTATGTCTGGTTACAATACTTCCTTAATTTTAATTTAAAAAAAAGTAAAACCAAACACCATATTGTACACCTAATGGAGTTTGAATTGGGGTTGATAATTGGCCCTTGAGTTTTCAGAACCCCAGAACCCACAATTCTCACAAATTAACAAAGTCATGCAAATGAAAATGGGCTTTATCATTCATAGTCAGATTTACAACAAAGTTGATTTCATTTCTGTCAGTTTAACTGTAAAATCTAGTCTTCACCGCTGATCTGCGAATTTTAATTCTTGCACTAATTGTATCTTATATGGGCCGTGGTGAAGTACAAGCCATTTTTACCTGAGCAATACGCCTTCTGTGCACTTTGCGCTACACGTTTAATATTTGCTGCAGCGCAAATTAAACGTGGTCTACTAGATTGTGGTCAGTGTTGCCGCCGACCAACTTTTTTTCGGAGTGAAATCGACAAAAAAAAAAACGCAGTGAAGCGCAGTGACGAGAAATAAAAAAAATTACGTTTTCGTTTGGACAAAAAAGGAAATTTTTTTCACTTTTTTAACACTTTTTTGGCCTTTTTTTAAGAATTACTTGTTTTTTAATTTTTTTTAGCTAATTTTATTCTGCCCTTGTGTTGTTGCCGGGAGTTTCCTTTTCTTTGCATTTGTCTTCTTGTTGGTTTTCTCTTGGCTGCTATAAATAAATATTATGTAATATTTTCTAGTTATTTTAAACGCCAACTTACCCACTCATTTCGAAACAATATAAAAATTAATTAAATGGACTGAAAAGCAAAAATTTTTTTCACGAAATAGTTTTTTCTTATGTTTTTCTAACGGGATTTTCGACATTTTAATTCAGGAGAAAATGTTGCCATCTAGCTGCTATAAGGCGTTGTTGATCAAAAAAAGAGGAAAACTACCAAAAACTGAAAAACGTATTGATATTAAAAAAACGCAGTTACGCAGTGACGACGGGCAAATCGCAGTGAAAAACTGCAATCGCAGTGAAAACGGCAACACTGACTGTGGCAAATCCGTTATAGGGTCATGTTAATGGTTACGTTGAACTAAGACAACGGTTCTAAGGAAGAAATTCTGACATAAAAATATCGACGATATGCTCTTTGCGTTAAAAAAATTGGCCGGTGATTAAATGATTATAATTCTTTTATTCTGATTTTTTATTCAGTGTTCTAAAAAAATATTAAAAGAAAGCCTATTTTTAAAATAGTTTTTTTTTTTAACTGTGTTGAGTTTTAAGGGCATGTTAAGCTTTTTGTTTGTTTTGTATAAATTAAATAAAAAAAAATTATTCAGAAGTATGTTTTTATGTGCTTTCAAAGCAAACATGCATTTATATGTTGCTGCTTACTACTTACACCTACTTACTTCTCAAAAATTACACAAATCACAAGAAAAAAAAATCAAGCAAAATTTAATTTTAATAATTTTTTTTACAATTAAATTCACTGTCAGGTTAGTAGTTTAGTTTTAATGATCAAAAGAAAAACGCCAACTGAAGCTGTTTGGTGAGTAAGAACGGCACAATCTATACAGTCATATATGAATATATTTAGAAAGCACAGAAACATTTTCAAGGGTAATTGAAGAAAGTATAAAATATAAAAACCTTCAGAGGAGAGTGTATTTACTCAAAGCTATCTTTATTCAGAGGATCAGCAAACAGGCATCCTTAAATGAATTACTAAACTTTATCTAGTCAATAGTGAACTTGGAATAAGATCATACTAAGGCTCATTGCCTTCCTAAGCCGTCAAAATATCAGTATTTTTGTTTATAAGACTAACGATTAAATAGTACAAAGTGGACCGGTTAACAAGTCAAAAGTTTTCTGCTTTACTACTTTGTGATTTGCAGAATACAAATCCTACCAGAGACTTTGGTGTAATAAAGAACATCGGCTAAATAATCGTAAAGAGATCAGACTAATACACTTGAAAAAAAACCATATTTTCAACATGATCACGAAAATCATAGTATATTTCCCATAACAACATTTGATTTATTTCGACACGATATTCAAGCGTTCGTTTGAACTTCATCATTAAGCGTTTACTTTTTATGATTATGGTACTCCATGGTATGGTACTCAAATAAAGTATAATCTATAAGATTAGTATTATGTTTTAGCTATAAACTGTGATACTGGAATTAACTTTAACTTAAATATAAATTCTATTTCTTTTTAATAAAATTGTTAAATTCAAAATTAAACTTCTAATTATTTTTTCTTTTTAGATTTAATTTTTATGTCTACCAATATTTTTTTTTTAATTTTTGCGGTTTCATTTTATTTGCAACTAATTAATATGTCATAATTCATCACCTTTCTGCAGTGGAACATGTAACATTAATCCACCAACAAACAAAAGACTCAAGACACCAACTTTCTCGTGTACAAAACATACACACAAACAAACCAAAAACCAAACAAGCATTCAGCCCACAATTGTTTATACAAACACTGTAAAAAAGTACACATTTCATTACACATTTTTGAATAGATTTCTTCACACATTTCCTTTAAAAACATAAATAAATAATTTATACCACAATGACATTTAAGACTTTTAAATGTTTTTCAGTTTTTTTTATATAAAATTAAATTTTGTTTCTATTAACATTGATGATGACAGCGACAACACGCAAAACTTAAAACTTATTCTTACTACCAATAAAAGTTTCCATGACTAGAACTTGGTGGCAGAAAGAAGTAGGAGAGTAGGAGGAAATAAACTGTGGCCACACATCAAGAAATTGGATTAAATTGCACATAAAACGTTTTGCGCACATTAAATGAACAGAAAAATCCATAAATGTATTAGAAAACAAACGTATTAATTGTGCTCAGTTATGAATATGAGTATGAGCAATAAAAATTATTTGATTACTAGAAGTACAAAAACAAAAACTGATTTAGAAATAGTTATTAATGCCATATTTGCGGTAATAAGAGAGCAATGGAAATGTCAACACGTTTTATGAGTAAAATTTATGAACGAACCTTAAAGGCTATTGTAATTTGTTTGCGATTTAAATAAAAGTGATTTGGAAAGACATTTTTAATAAACTTAATTTATTTCTTAAGCGACATACATATGTGAGGGAAGTATTCATGAACTATATACGAGTTCATGAACACTTCCTATACTATAAAAAGAGATTGTGTTTTGATACAATTTTTTTATATTAAGTTCAATAATATTAAAATATGGGAAAATTTAGTCAATAAATGAAATTTTAGCACTATGAGAGGAACAGTCGTTAATCGGACGATCATTTGAGTCTAACACGTTTAAGGTTCCTTGATCCAGTTTATGGATTTAACTGATTATAATGTGTGTTAGAAAAGCGTTGCGATGGATTTTTCATTATATATTTTTTTCTTTTTTATTCGTGCACTCTTTTTAATTTCATAATGTTTGAGAGAGCGAGGATTAAGAAACTAACAAGAGTCTAAAAAGTCTTTATTTTCATTATTTTATTATGTTTTCTTTGTTTTATTTGCCCGAAAGATTATACAAAGATTTCCATGACTATTTAATTAGCACTACACTTCTCAGCAGCAAAATCCTCCATTAAATAAAACTTTGTGGACTATATGGATTTTGATGCGCTGAACTGAAATCCGTTGTCGGTTTTTTCCATCAGATCGGGATTTTTTTTTTATGGGCGTGGCAAATTTTTCCCACTAAATTAGTTAGGTACGGAGACATATTAATTCCAAACTGAAGCACTTGTGTTCCGATTTTCAAACATAAAACACCAGAAGATGAAATAGAACATTTCTCTATCTCTTATCGTTTTGGAATTATTTAGAAATTAATGGAGAAAAAAAATTATTTTTGTGCAAAATTTGTTATATTTTTCAATTTAAAAATGGAATTAAAAAAACTATAAGGCAAATATTCAATATTTTAAACTTTTTTCTGAGAGCTACTTATCTTAGTAATAAAAAAAGCCATAAACAATAAAAATCGGTTCAAAAATGTAGATTTTATTATCAATTTACCCCATGTACCCAATATTGACCAAATATGTTCACTGCAGCATACAACGTCAGAGTGAGAGCACAAAAGCACCTTGTAGCAACAATGAATGGCAACTATTTACTTTTATGAAAAACTCATAAAAAAATTTTGAAGAGAAAACTTTAGCAACCCAATAAGTTACGCGGATAAATCAAAACATCGGTACATTCAAATGACCATTTGTCTTTATTGTATAGGGTGATTGAACGATTATTATTCAACCAGTTTTAACCGTTTTTTTTAGTTTTGTCAAAGCCGAATATTTTACAATGCCCATTTTTCGTATAACGAATAAACCGGTTATTTTGACGCAAATAAACCGGTTTTTGTTATAAGCTAAACAGTACTGTTTAATATAAAATATATACACACTAAAATTCCCTAAAACTGTCAATCATAAAGAACTCATTTTGGAGGATTTATTTAATTTAGATAAGTGTCATAAGTGATCTGAAAGTCTGAAAAGGTTACATGGCGTGGAGTTTTATATTCTATAAGTCCAACATGTGAAGTTCTAAGTAAAAGGGAATTTTAAAAGGTCAAGTTGGATAAAAACAAAAGAATAAAAAACATTTGAACTGCATTTTGTTGCTCAAATATTATTTTAAAAGAAGCAGCTGAGATAAAAAAAAATTTATGTGGTCTCACACCCATATGTGAGACCATGAATATGTCAACCACCACTGTAAAAATAAAAACTCTTGAAAGTTTTTCAATATGAGATTATTGATAAAAAAAAAACACTCAGATTTTACCATGCGCAGGTATTAAGAGCTTATTAATATTATATTAAGAGCAATAAAAAGAGTTTAATCTGATTATCTCCTTGACTTATTTTAAAGAATTGTAGTTAACTATTTTTTTAGCGTCTCAATTGTAAAAATAAATTGTAATTGTAAATATTCCTTAAAACTTAGCTAAAAACAACAATTAACAAGATCCATAAGAAAAATGAAAATATAGAGTCCAATTAGCGGTATTTTTTTGATTTCCCTTAGATGTTATTTTAATGTCACGTACGTAGTGCAAAAACATTATTTGTCTCCGTCATTCATATTTGAACAGTCGCAAAAGCACCTACTTTAGAATTTATTTTTTTTTTAAATAATATAAATTTTATTTCCTAAGAATACTATTAGAGAAAACTCTGTCACGTACGATGTGTCACGAACGATATTAAATTGAATTTATTATAAAATCATTTAAAGATTGTTTTCAATTAAGTATGATGGATTTTAAATAAAAAATATTTGGTTTAGTGTAAGAAATTAAAAAAAATAAAAAAAAAATACCTCCCAAGATTCGCAGATTTTTCCATATTTCCATATAAACCTCAAAATCACTTCTGTTTTATGTCACGTACGATATATTCTTATGCTTCTGGATATTTTAGACAACAATGAATCGAATATAATTAATTGTTTTTTTTTAAAAAAGTACCCAGGGCGGCGCCAGCCCAGCTGACAATTTTTTTGTGTTCTGGAGTATGTCAAACTACATATTTAAAAAATGATTTCAACTCCGGAAATAGTTAAACTTTATACATAAAAAAAGAGAACCGAAAATCGCTCTCCTTTACGCTATCACCTTATGTAATTACACCACGAAAGTACCCTTTGAATGGAACATAAAGATCTAATTTTGTTTCAGTTTCTCTTACTTTTGCAAAAATTACTCCACTTTATAGGATTATAAATTTCGCATACGATGAGATGGAAATGCCTATGTTGTTGACTATATGTTCATATATTATTTTATTTATAAAAGTGCGTATATTTATATGCATATCTATGTACTTATGTATAAATATATTCACATAATCTTAAAAAAAATTCTTAAAAAATTCCTGTCATGACGGCAGTTTATTTTATTTGTTCTTAACCTTTGTGAATTGTTTTAATTTTATTTAAATGAACTTTCTATTTCATTAAATATACTGATTTTTGGGTTATTTTTTATTCAAACAAAAACCGGTTATCGGGTTATTTTTTTAATGTTTAACAGAAAACCGGTTTTCCACAAATAGCAAGTAATCGGAATATCCTAAAACGGTTTTTTTTTCAAAAAGTAGAATAACCGATCTTCCTATTATTGTATCAGTATTTTATTGTTTAACATATTTAAACTTTTACACTTAAGATATTTTCGCTGTCATGGCTCGATGTATTTCTGATTATATCTAACAATTCTATTGCAATTTAACCTTAAGCTCTAGTTTCTTAATGACATACAGTATTTCCTTAATCCTCCAGTGCTTTCAGCCGCCCAAAATCACTGACAGACTACAGTTAAAAATCCAGTTATTTTATTTTATTGAAATTCTTCTGTTTATGTTTCAAGTTGTAATCTATTTTATAGGAAATTTGAAACCTTTAACATTTCCTAACAGTTTATTTAGTTTTTTTTTATTAGAGAAATAAATTTTATCAAAATTTCCAGAAATAAATCAATATGTTTTCTTAAAATTTTATTTCCTAAATCTTTTGCCTAAACTTAATAAAAAGCATTAACACATTAACTTTAGGAAATTTTATTTGCCATAAAAGTATCTTTTAATTTATTACATACTGTTTTCTCACAAAAATTGTTGAATTTTTTTCTTCTTCTTTTTTTTTAATTTAACTTACGGAATTAAATGTTGTTTTTCTTTCTGTATATTTTTTTCTCTAAACATTAGCAATAATTTTACATTTTATAACTTGAAAAAATAAAATGTATAAAAGTTGTTTTCCCCCCCAAAAAAAAAACTCTTAATGTTTTTTAAAGTTGTAAATGCTGTCTTAGGCTTTTGTTGTCTTGTCACTCTTAAAGAGTTTTTTTTTTTATTTTCCACTTTTCTCTTTAATACTGTTTAAAAAGTAATTTATATGCGTTTTTTTTTAGTTTATTAGAGGGTACTTTTATAACCACAAACAAATGGCGGTATCAAACGAAATTTATGCCTTTTTTTTATTTTTAATTAAATAAAAATTTTATTAAACTATTAAAAAAATTTGTTTCATTATCAACTTTCAAATTTATCAAAATTATTAACGGTTTACCGTGTACCATAAATTATATCAAATAGATCTATTATCTGGTATGACACACACACGGATATTATTTGTTTCTGTAAAAGTGTCCATAAACGTTTATTAAATATTTTTGTATTAATCTAATAGCATTGTAATGTTGTAAGTTGGAGAAATTTTCTACCATAACTACACAATTTCTTGCCTAAATCAATCAATAATCTTTTACAGCATTGTGGCATTTTTCATAAAACGCCTTACTTTACTTACATGTGGCATTTTCTAAAGCACATTCAGTTTAGTTCTTATGTTAAACTTTATTTGGTCACAAAAATATTGATATTTTATTCACATGGTTATTAAAATTTTAATAATTTTAAATAATTAAGTTTATTGTTTAGAAACATTATATTAACGTTTCCATAGATCGTTGACCTAAAATTGCCTTTACTTTGTTTTACTTTATTTATGTTTTTTTAATGAAAACCAAAAAAATTAATTTTTTCAACCTATTTTCATCTTTTTTCTATAGATTTATAAAACTAGTATCATAAATTATTGAACCTTATCACAGTTTTTTGTAAATTACAAAGAAATAACATGATTTTAAAATTATTTATTTGACATTACTTTAAGCATTTTAAACCCATTTCAAAACGATTTTTTCTTTAACATATTGCGCAGAACCCCTGCAAGACGCAAGCATGTTTCATCAGTCTTTTGTTTTCAATTTTTTTTTTTATATTTTATATTAAAAATATGTAAATTAATTAGATTGGCCATTTCCACAATTTACAACATTTAAAGTTTCTATTTTACATTTTTCTAACTAGAGTTTTTTAGAAAGTTATATAGAATTTAATAGAATTTTATTAAAATTAACTTTCATTAAAATACCATAATTATGTCTGTAATATTAATTCGTTAATGCTTTCGTTTACCTTTAAGAAAATTAGAAGCATAATTAGCTTTCACCCGGGCTCTCTATAAGTGTGAACCTTATACACTATAAGTTTTAATTTATTAATTCTAAAACAAAATCTTTTTCTGGATCCAGCAATTATTGTATTATTTGAAGGAAAAAAAAACATAATTGCAACATGATCATATTATATTCTCTATAGAAATATTTAATTACCGCAATCAAATTTCAGCTAATTTAGATTTTCTTCAACAGTAATTTTATCAGACTTGGTTTGAGTTAAAGTAAAATTTGTAATAAAATTTTTATACAGTTTTCCTCAAGCCTAGTCTGATTAAGCAAGTCGTTATACAAAAACATGGTATATTTGCAAGAGTAACATTTCAATACTAAGCTTGTGATATTACAAGCACATCAATAGTATAACTTCGAATCAAGTGTGATAGCTTGAATAATATTTTGTTTCCACCTTTGGTCCTATTGGTTTGAATTTAAAGGTTATGTTTAAAATCAACGCATATTTTTTTTCTAATACTTGTATGTGGTACATTCGGAAATAAGTTGTTGTTAGAATTTAGCAAATTCATCTTCGTTCTTACTCACTGATATATTATCAAAAGAACTAGACTACCTTTTTTCGCCATACTTTAACCACAGAAATTAAAATTTTGTAGAAAATTTCGGACAAATGACTTAAAAACCGCTAAAGCTATTAACAACAATAATTTAAAAAAAAAAAATTGTGACTGAATACAGTTAAAATTTGCTACATGACTTTCTTTTTTTATTGAGCCCATATCTACACCATTTGTAAGTTATTCTGTAAAAAAAAACTTTATGATTGGTGTTCCATGGATTTTTATTTAAAGGCCGTAAATTTCGTTAAAAAGCTAAATTTAAATCGTGTGGTAATACAACACTAATGTTTGCTTAGGGCCAGTAACGCAGACCGGGGCAGCTAGTTTTAAAATAAAATAATTTCTATTGAACTGTACTGTTGAATTAAATGCTAATCATTCCCGGAATTCGGACAGCCACTTAACTTATAATTTTTATTACATGCAAACACTTGCCTAAAATAAATCTCATTTTCAAAAAATATTTTTATGGTTTTGATAAAGGGTTTGTTTGAATCTTGTTTAAAGTAAAATTTTATTTAGAAAAAACAAATATTTTTCGCAGTATATATTAATATTCGTGATAGGCTTTTATTAAAATAAAATTTTATTTAGTCTTCCGTAGCTCGTTATTAATCTTGAATTTAATTCTTTCTAAGTTTAATTCTTTCTAATGTTTGCTTAGGGCCAGCAACGCGGACCGGGTCAGCTAGTTTTAAAATAAAATAATTTCTATTGAACTGCACTGTTGAATTAAATGGTTTTCATTTTCGGAATTCGGACAGTCACTTTACTTTTAATTTTTATTACATGCAAACACTTGCCTAAAATAAATCTCATTTTCAAAAAATATTTGTATGGTTTTGATAAAGGGTTTGTTTGAATCTTGTTTAAAGTAAAATTTTATTTAGAAAAAACTAATTTTTTTCGCAGTATATATTAATATTCGTGATAGGTTTTTATTAAAATAAAATTTTATTTAGTCCTCCGTAGCTCGTTATTATTCTTGAATTTAATTCTTTGTTAGTACTCTTAAGAAATTTCAATTTTTTATCTGTCTTTGCAAATTCATATCTGTCGTCAAGAATATGATTAAATTTAACATTTCAAGTTGGGTTTAGACACAACACATTCATTGTTATATTAAGTTTTAAATCTTATTCTGCTTAAAATTTAAAATTTTGTTTTATCACTTAAGATTTTTACCCCAAAGATTAAAAAAAAACATAAACACAATTTTCCGATTCCTTTAATTCATTTGTCTTAAAACAATTTCTTACACGGCTTATATTTAAAAAGTTTGTGTTTTTACACAACACAATTCATACTCGAATAGTCAAAATTACAACAACTACAACATATAGAATTTTAAGAGATTTTTATTTATAAAATTTTTAGAAACTTTTAAAGCCGAACCCAATGTTTATATCAATTTTTTTTTTAATTATAGAAACAACAATTCGAAACTCTACTATTTGTAAAGGATGTATTTTGTGTTCTTTTTAAATTCATTATAAAAAAGATTCCTGCTTTTTAGCTTTTTTAAAACATCTTCTTGTCTTTGATATTCAAAGTTAAATAACATGAATCAATTTCATACTTTTGCAAATATTTGCATTTTAGTGGTAGTCAATCCGCCAAACGGTTTTATATTTAAATTCGCTTAATTTTAGTTGCAGTTTCTTTTAAATTAAAATATTTCGAGATCTGGATTTTAAGTTCGTATCTTAAGTTTTTATTATTAGTTTTGATTTTTTTTTGTTTTGTTTATTTTATTGCACTACGGAGATGGCGATAACATATTTAGTACAGTGTTACTCTCATTTACCTACACTTTTACTATATCTGCAGTAAAATGCTTGTGTCTTAAATCTTTTGTTTAGGACTATTCAATAATTTTCATTTAATTTAATTATATATTTTGCGATTTTCTTTTTGCACAACTTAAACAAAAACGATATTCAAAACACCTTCAGGTTTATAACTTAAGTCTTTTGTTTCTAATACTATAAAACTCATGGATTCTCTCACCCTTTTATCAAAAAAAGGTTATAACACATTGTACATAAATTATATAAGAATTAATGAAACTGTAAACTTTTTAAAATTAAATTTGAATATAAAAGAATCTCTCTCACATTTTCATATAAATATTTTTGATTATTCTTGCTTTCAAATTTACCTTTTTCTTACATATTTGTTGCTATTTTATATTTTGTTTGCATTTTTTATTTTTCATACAAATTTATTTTTATAAATTTTTTCGATATATTCGTTATCTTTAACTGATTTGTGGTGTATATACTTTTCCAATTTCCAACCAAAAGGCAAGAAAAAAACACTATATATGTGAACACCAAACTTGCTGGCAACTAGAGTTTAAGTTGTTTTTGTTGTATTTTATTTTTTATTTTTTTATTTTGTTGTATTTTTTTATTTTCTTTTATTTTTGTTATATTTTACTGTGTGTAAGAGCGTTAAGAACCCGTTTGACTCGTTGAAAAATATTTCTTTTCGCCTTTTAACTTTTTTTCCATTTCTTAGGCAGAATTGGTTGGTGTTATGGTAGATTGCTGGCTATATGCCTGCCTGCCTGCCTGCCTGACTGGTGTAGTACTATAGATGGTCTGGATTTTGGGAATTTTATTGTGCATATATGTATATGTGTTTTATTTTTTAAAAATTTGGGAAACTAGTTGCTGTCGTTGTATGGTTATCTACACACATCAAATCAAACACAATTTTTTTTTTACAATTTATATTTTTTCCGTAAAATTTAATTTTATTTTTAAAATTTTTTCTATTCCAAGACTTGGTAATTTTGTTTAAATACTTTTTCACTTAAGCATTTTTGCCATGAATCTTGTTTAGGTTATTTGCCCAAATTGGTTTCCATATTTATTATTTTTTTCTCTCAATATGGATTTCTTAAAATTTTTCTTTATAAACTTTTCTTTGCAAACCACTTGTTTTTCACAATATTTTTTGTTATTTTTTTTTTTCTAATTTATTGGCATTTTTATTTTTCTTTGTAAATGAATTTTATCCAATTGACTTGACATTCTTCTCTTTTCAATTTCTTAAACAATTTTTTTATTTGCATAAATTCACTATATTTTCTTTGCTATAACAGAAAAACGCGCTTTTCCTTAGACGTTCGGTTCATTCGTACGTTTTATTTATTTTTTTTTTCTTTAAAATCCGTATCGTTATGATAATGTAACGCAAGCACACGAAGAACTAAAGTTTATAGTTTGTACCTGAACATGCCATACCTGGTAAAATTGCTGCAAGCAAGTGTGGTGACATTCTGTGTTACAATAAGCAGTCGTAAAGACAACAAAAATACACAGACTATGCCACAGCAAAACATCAACTTAAAAACAATATTAACTGAAAAAAAATAAAATAACAAAAAACATAAAACTATAGCCCATGTTGTCTTATAAGGGAGATAGTGGAGGCCTTCCAACAACTTGTAAATAAAGAAATTCACCACGAAAACACACATGAGCTATAAAGCCAAAGGCCAGTATGTGCATGGCAGTATTGAGTTCGAAACTCTCACCATTATCTTGGCAACTATAACCTGTGACCATTGTGGAATATCTACGATGGCTAAAATGAGAATACAAGTTGGAACTTGAGAGCTGTACAGAGAGCTGGCTAAGGTAAAAACAATAGCATTTTAAGATTGAGAGCTAAAGATCATTTTCAAAACATGCAGCCTATTAGTAATATGAGAAGATAATAAAAACAGCAAAACCTACAGAAAAAATAACTACTACATAAAGAGAGAAATAAGAAAACAAAAAACAAACAAAAAATCCAAATGAAAATTACAATAAGAATCTTTTGAAGAAAATTAAAAGAATAAAATATACACTGGCAAAAATTTAAGGGGTTAATATATAATTCAGAGAACAATTATTGAAAAACAAGTTTAAAGAGAAAATATAATTAAAATACATTTGCCCATTGTAGTATAACAAGAATCTAAAACGTAACTCCTATACTAACAAGCTATCGCTATTTTATAAAGAAGAGGGATATATGAACAGATTTAGTAAGGACAATCAGGAATTTATAAAATAAATGTTTTACTATTTATTCATCAGCGAAGGTTGTTTTTTCATATAGAAAACAATTTTTATTTTAATTTAACAAAATGTATCTCTCTTATTAATTTAATCTTAAGCAAACAAAAAGAAGGTGGTATAAAAAAATTATAATTATAATCTTGATTAATTAGGCCTATAGGCTTGTAATCTATTGAATTAAATAAATAAATAAATAAATAAAATAGTTTTTACCAATTTTAGCCCACTCAGAGAATTCGAGTTTCAAAAAAAGAAGCCAGACATCATTTTATTAATTTTTTGTTTATTAGGGATTTAGTTCGAAAAAATCTTAAAAAAATTTAACAAACTGTTGACCTCACAGCTTTTTGTTTTTAACAAGCTTTTTTGGAAGCGCTTCCATTAGAGATTTGAAAGTTGTTTAAGTCACTTTTCTGGACAGTTTGACAAACTATTTTTAACATTTTTCATATTGTGGGACACTCTATTTGTATTTGCAAAAGGCCTAACATCTCTTTACTGGCCTTAGCACCGAACAATTTTAAGGATTGATCTCTCTTGGCACAAAAACTATTTTATTGTATCTGTGTCAATCCAGAGCTATCTTCCAATAGTCACATGTTTCCAAATCAGGCCAAAAATATTTAAACACATTTTGCTCTATTATAAAGGAAGAAGTTTTTTTTTCAAACATTTTTTTATGTACTATATGAATTTCGGTTTAATAGAGCCCATTGTAACAAATGAGTTACTTCTTTTGCTGTATAAAGCTCGCAATACCAAGAACTTTTTTTTAGTAAATTTTGTCTACTTTTGGCCCTTAAACTAATCTTCAACATTTCCTCGAGCATTAGCAACTTAAAAAACCTGCGAAAATTCTGCCAGTACAAACCTACGACATGAGTGTTTTTGATTTTATTTTTCGAACCCTATTTTTGGCTTTAAAATTTTTTCCTTTTTCGGCTTTAAAATAATTATCAGAGCACTGAGCAAGCCAAGCTCCTTATCTACCAGATGTGTTTAGAATACTTTCAGTATGTTTTCTATTTACTTGTGTGTCCCAATATCAGATAGACTATTTTCTTTCCGAACCAGGTTTACTATTAATGGTAAAATTCTCCTAATACTTTAAAATAATACTGGAAACAGTTTGACTGTAAACATTTAATTCTTTGGCCAATGCTTTGTGGAACCAGTTTGTATGATTTTAAAATTGTTTAACAATTTTAGCACGTACTTTTTTACGTCACTCATTTTGATCCAACTCCTAACAAATCATTATAGCTGTATTTGAAAATAATAGCTGACATATTTTTCAAAGATAAGAAAATCAAAAACATTTAGAAGGTTAAATAGAAGGCGAAAACGTAATGTACGTGTATTGAAAATTTTTGGATCCCAATCATTTATTATTTTTTTAGACGTTTTTGATAATCTTTGACTTATTTTATTTTGCACATATAATGTCAGCAATTTCATAAATCCCAATATCCCTTCGTAGTATATCCACCAGAAAACAAAATAAATGTTTTTATTATGTGTCTTTTCTTGTGTTTGGGCTCTGCTATCATAACTCAGTCAGTGAGTGATATAGTCATGTCACTTTTTATATATAAATATAAAAGCATTTTTATGGCGAGGACCAAGTAACCTTTTTTATAATTTATAAGTTTCGTCAAAGTAACTATAGCCAAGTCTTTCCGGAATAATAATGTACATATGCTAGTTGTTACAGCATCAGTTTTTTTTAAATAAATCTGCATACCTTATCACTTCATATTCCTACTACATATTAAATTTTTCTCAAACCTTTGTTAAGTTTTTCTCCGTGTACCTAATATTATTCATAACATTCCCTTAGACTCAGCATGATATAACAATTCTTCGCCGCTGTTTTTTAGCCACTACCGATGATTTTCAATAATAATATTAAATTCCCATTTCTCAATATGTATGCACGTACATACATAAGTACACATGCATATAACTATCTACATTCCTATATTTGTGTTTGCCGTAAGAATATATTCTACTGTTTGTTGGCTAATGTTGATGTTGCTGCTGCTGCTGCTGTTTAAGCTCAGACCATTGTCAGATTGCATTCATCTAACAGAAATTTATACTCCGGTAAGAAGACAAAATGATTTTGGAAAAACAATCTAACTTCTTTTTCAACAAAACTGTTCTTTTTTTCATTTTACTGAAATAAAAATTTTAAAATTCAAAACGAAACCAACAAAGGAAAAAATGGACTTAATAAAAATAAATAAGAATAAAAAAAGCAAAACGAGAAATAACAAAAGAGCAGAAAACACAAACTGACGACAGGTCCACACAGCCATAATATAATAAACCAGCAATATATAAAGGTAAAAATAACAACAGCATCAGCTACACAGAAAAAAAAACAGTCTAAGTAAAAGAAATTATCATGCAGAGACACATACGCATTACCAATGGACCAAAGAATAAAACACAAGACGAATTTTTATTAAAACAACAACAATAATAAATTAAATTTTGTGAAAAATAAAAGAAAAAACACACACACATTAATGCGATGATGCTGGACCCTTTTTTGGAGTAGCTTTGATAAATGATAAAGGCAACAAAAGAGAGTATAGAAGAGTATGTTAGAAAAACAAAACGAATAATTGGTTTAAACAAAATTATAATTTAACTTTTTGTTAAATTCCACAAAATAGAGCAAAAACAAATTTTCAGTATTTGAAAATTATTTTTACAAAAATTATACAAAAATTAAATAATTATTAAAAACGAATACAAGAATATAAATAAAAATGTATTGGTCATTTACTCAAAGGTGCTTGAATGCCAAGAAAATGTGAGGATATTTTTAAAACAGAGGCGTCATGTGATTTTTGTTACAAAGAAAGACTATAACGTATGCAGGGTTTATGTTATGAAACCCTCAAGACAAATTTATATGTCCATTACTATAAGTTGTAACGGAATAAATAATTTCGACTGTTTTCCTAACAAAAACATGTTACTTAAAAAATATCAGATCCGTTTAGAGGCCAATATATTAAAAACAAAAATAAATAAGTTTTTTATGAAGCTAAAAATAATTTAAAACTAATTGTTGCAAGTTGCATAACAATGTAATATTTATGAGCATATTTATAACCGGTGCCCCGGTCGACTAGTCAGTAGTGTGCTGGTCTGCTGGTTTGGGGGTTGCGGGTTCGATTCCCGCCAGACACTCTGGCCAAATCTACAATTAGATCTACAATTTTCTTACTAGAATTTTTTATACCCTTCACCTGTGGTGCACAAGGATAAATATAGGTTTGTCATTCCGTTTGTAATTTCTACAATTTTCATTTCCGACCCCATAAAGTATATATTTTCTGAAAGCTTATGAATAGAGGAGTCGACTAAGCCCTGACCGTCTGTCCGTCTGTCCGTCTACCCGTCTGTCCGTGTGTTGGTTAAAATCAACTTTAAGAAGCAACTGTATGTTCCTCAGATCTGTATATGGCATCAGTCTCTTGGAAATATCCAGGAATGAATCGCTATTGAAATTCGGCACAATCGCCCCATAACTTTCATAGATATGAGCAAAAAACCACGACCACCTCGTTTTTTTACACAATTACAACAACAACATACATACATACATATGTACATACATACATACATACATGTAAAAAACATACCAAAAAAAAATTACAAAAACAGAAATATATTAACAATAAAAAAAAATAATAAAAAAAAATTACAAAAATAAAATTAAAAAAAAATTTTTAAGAAAATTAAAAAAAAAAGTATAAAAAAAATAATAAAATGTAATAATATATTAAATAAAATAAAATAAATTTTTTTTGGCTCAGCTGGGATTCGATGCCACATTTATTCTAACCAGTATATACATACACAATTGTTATTGCATGACTACACGTTGTGAAGGGTATATAAGATTCGGCACGGCCATATATAGCACTGTTAGTTGTTTTTTTTTATTATTTTAAAAAGACTATTATTAAAACGTTAAGTTTTAAATCCTATTCAATTAAATTCAGACTGGACTGGACTGGACTCTGCTTCCCTTTCTCTTCTATTTTAACTATTTCTATTCTTATTCTATTTTTATAATCAATTTAATTTTTAATTTATTATTTTTTTTTTATTAATTTATAATAAATATAATCAATTTTTTTCATAAACAAAATCTACTTAAGTCTGAGCAGTAATTTTCTAAAATTTCGTATTTATGCAAAATATTTTCATATTCGTAATTAATTTGTTTGTTATTTCTTGCTAAAAACGCCAGTGTTCGTTTCTTCAGTCTTTTGATACCAAAAACACTATTTTCCAACATAATTTCTTCAACGCCACTGTCTACGGTACATGTGCCTGTAACCCTTACATTAGCTCTCAATTGTTTTAATAGCAAACAACAGAAAAACTATATATGAGAGTCAAAAATCTTAATTAATATAAAATGTTGAGTGAAAAAATAGGCAAAAAAACTATTCACCATACCTGTTTAACAACATAAACCACTATGGGATCAGCGTTGTCAACTTTAAAATTTCAAAAAGCACCTAAACCCCTTAAAAAGCGCGTAATTTTCATAAAAAATCACTGAGTTTAAAATGTGTACAAATTTAACTTTACATTTGCTAATATAATCATTACTTAAAAAAAATTAAAGCTTTTAGATGCCAGTTGCCCCCTAAAATAAATTATTTTACAAATGGCAATAAGACTGGAGTTTTGATTGATATCGATAATCGAAATACAAGCCTAAAGATATTCTGTTCTTTATATTATTAGGCCAAAACATCCAAATGTACTATCAATGCAAATATTAACCTTATCAGGGTGTCAATTTGTGATCTAAAAAATTTTAAAATGAAAAGTATTTGCATATTAATTTTTTTTTTTTTATTTTCACCAAGGTTTGATCAACTTGAAACTTTACTTACAAAATAAATTCTCGTAACAATTTCATTTTATAAAAAGTAGGTGGTTTATGTCTCAAAAACCATACAGGATATCAACAAACCAGTATCGGAAATAATTTACAATTAATAATAAACAAGCAAAACACTCAAATAACAGAAACATTGTATACTATCAATCCTCATAATCTTCTTAATTATTAGTTTTAGTATCATAAGCTGAAAGTATTATCAAAATAATATCATTTTACAATGAGTAAATATTTTTTAGCTTTGTTAAGATACAAAATACGTAAGGGTAATTAAAGATATTTATTCTTACAAAAATTGTTTTCAATTAAAAAAATTATTTTAAAATTTAGTATTTGCTGTCACCGAAATAAAAATAAAAGCACTAAAAACTTTAAAAAAAATCACCAAGCACTAACTCGCAATTTTTTCGCTTCCAAAATATTAAAAATCACCAAAAACGGTGATAAAATCACCGAGTTGACAACGCTGTATGGGATGCTGTAAATTGTCTCTCTTGGACACAACATTCACCTCAATGTTCTCTCTTTATATTTTTATAATTTTATATCATCCAGGGATGCCACTAACAAAATACTTTTTCCTGTTTTTTTCTCAAAAAACGGATCAAAGTCTTTCTTTGAATTTTAAATCTAACTTAACTTGGTTATTCTGGTAGCAAAAGAAAATAATTTTAAAAAATCAAAATTTTGAAAATATATACTTTATTCGTTTAAATATGTTTTAAATAATTATAATTTTTTATATTGATATTTAATAATTTTAATTTTGTTCAACTATTTTCAAAATACTACATATTTTGAAATTAATATTTAGATAAAAGTGATATTAAGTCAAAGCATATCTCACTGAGCAGCTACTTTATCTGTATAAAAAATCTCAATTTTAGCGGTTAAGATAATGTTATATATCGATGGTTATAGGTAGAAAGGACGTTACTCAAACTTTAATTGTAACATTACAGAAGAAGGTATAAACGTAGTCGAAATTATATTATTATTATTTAATTTCTTTTGTAAAATTTCTTGCAAAACGGTATTTTTGTATCTAGATGGTTTTGAGTGAAATGCATTGAAAAAAACTCAGTTTCGTAAAAAGTAAGAATTAGGGCCTTTCTACCTGCGACCATCTATATTATAACATGCTTTGATAAAATTTCAGAGCTCTTGATAGTATAATATTAATATTTTTTGGAATACATAAAAAATTTGTTAAATATTTTTTTTTGTATTATTTAAATTTTTAATCAGGCTTGAGTTCCTATTAATATTCTTTATTTTTACAAAGAATTTTTTTAATTGTGATAAATGAAATAATAAATCTTGAAAAATTATATTTTTACCGACACTAGCCGAGTGGAATGCATTTTCGAAACCAGCTACGATTTCATCATCAGCACTCTCTGATCGGTGGTTACATGTTGGTTGTAAATATCATCTATTTAACTCACGGGACTTATGTTAATTGAATTCGGTAACTAATTTTTAGTTTTTCCTATTTCATATATTTTTACCACAATGAGTTAGATTGAAATTTTAACCAAACAGCAACCCTTTTTACTTTTGTTTGTTATTATCTTTCATTTATCACTATTTTTGTCCTGCTCTAGCCACCAGTTAGGTAGCGATAAGAACAGATAATTGTTTTTAACAATCAATGTTTATAATCATTTGTTTTATTTTCTGTGAGGTCAGTATACAACGAAATGTTGACTGACTAACAGTGAATGAATGATTTTTTGCACCGTGCCCTGTGTTTATATAAATTGAATTTTTATTTTGTCGAACTTTTCTGTTTAAACTATTATTTAAATTTTTAATCAGGCTTGAGTTCATATTAATATTCTTTATTTTTACAAAGAATTTTTTTAATTGTGATAAATTAAAGAATAAATCTTGAAAAATTATATTTTTACCGACACTAGCCGAGTGGAATGCATTTTCGAAACCAGCTACGATTTCATCATCAGCACTCTCTCGGCATTCCACTCGGCTAGTGTCGGTAAAAATATAATTTTTCAAGATTTATTCTTTCATTTATCACAATTAAAAAAATTCTTTGTAAAAATAAAGAATATTAATATGAACTCAAGCCTGATTAAAAATTTAAAAAAAAAAAAAAAAAAAAAAATTTAAATAATAGTTTAAACAGAAAAGTTCGACAAAATAAAAATTCAATTTTTTTTTTGTTTTATGGAACAAAATAAAATAACAAAAAACAAATAATCAAAATATTTTTTATTAAATTTTTATAAGTCAAAACAAAAAAATGCAACATAAGCTACCGACATGTGTCTCATACCCATAATTGCTTGAACACTCTCTTTTGCTGTAGTTGCTGAAGCAATTATTGCTTACCAAAGATCAGGAAATAAATTACACAGGCATACATAAATTACAAAGTTCAGTGTATATAGGAATTACTTCAGGAAAAAAGAACGCTCATCAAATGCAACTAATTGTGCAACAAATAAACGCAAAATTGGTCTATATGTACTGTAGACAGTGGCGTCGAAGGATTTATGTCGAAAAATAGTATTTTTGGCAACAAAAGACTGAAAAAACGAAAACGAGCGTTAATAGGGATTTTTTTCTTAATAAAGTCGCATAGTTAAACAATGTCAAAAATAAGTCAAAAATGTTACAAAAAAACTTTTGAATGTAAACTATTTTCTCTAGATTTTCTTGGTTTAAATTAACTGAAGGCTTTTTCTTAAAATTTTCATGTATGCGCCTTAGAGACACATGGTGTATACATTGCAATATTCTATGTGAGTATGATTAGGGCTAATAAAGCTACCAAGTTATTATATTTAAAAAAAAAATCTACTAATTTTGGCCCTATTGGAATAAAGTGGCAACACTGAACCACAGCAAACTATTAATGAAGATACCATAATAAAAAAAATAATCAAAATAACCAGCAAACAGACAAATATAAACAATATGCCATGAAAGAGCAAATGACAATTGAGAAAAAAAAACAAAAAAACAACAGCAAATGTTATGTTAGAAGAACAAAAATTTTAAAAAATACACAATACTCCACATGATGATGTTGCCATGATCGGTGAGGATGATGATGATAATGATGTTGAAGAAGGAGCTGTAAAAAAAAACACAAAACGAGCAAAATATCAGCAGCAATATTTCTTGGGCTCTGGATCCATATTCGAACACCACACAATACAAATCGTATAGTCAAGACCAAAATCTTTATAGAAGACCCGGCTGGCTACTACTCGTACGAGTAGATATCACTGTGTATATAAAAATACTCACTGCTACGTAGAGTTGTAAACATTCACATATAGTATTCCAACATGCCTACATTCAGACTTTTATAACTAACTCTGGCTATAGCCGCAGTTGTTGCTGTAGTATACGCAATATATGTATATTCTTCATATGTTAACATAAAAGAACTGGTTTTCGTATTGTTGTTGCTGTTTTATTTCTTTATGGTTTTCTTTTGTTTATTCGATTTTTTATTTAAAAAGACAAACATCTCTAACAAATATACACTCACAGTACACGCTATTAAAAGAAAATTGCACAGTGATATTCAAATTATTGAAAGTATTTTTTTTTTGTTTTTAATAACATATTTTTGCAATATTTTTTTAAATACAAAATTTATTGAAAATTCGCCAACCAAACCTGGCATTACAAAAGGATGAGTTGATAGTAAAAAACACATTTCTTCACTACTTAAAATTTGGCATTCAAACCCATTATTTTAACATGGCGATGTCAATGGATTCAATTAGATTAGCAACAAGTACAAATAGGAACTAAATTGATCGTTAATTATTTATAAAGAAAAATTTTATTCACTTCTATGGTGGGACATCAGATGTGGTCGTAATCTTAAGCCTGTTTTAGTTTTTGTATATAAATTCGCTTCAATTATATTTTATAGTTTATCACTTTTTTGTTGTTACTTTAACCTTTGGTCACATAGTAATGAAAGATTTTTTTTTTAAATTCACAACAACAAAACGAGATTTTTCTTAGATATCAAAAATTTTCAGAACAGAGAATTTTTATCAAAAACCTTTTACAAAATAAAATTTATTTATAAGAAAAAACTTTATTGATTATTAAATTGTTGTTGAAGGAATTTCACAAAAGAAGTGGTGAATATTAGTGTCGAATATAAAAAGCTCTCTCTGAGATTTGATTGCGATATTATTTATATATAATTTATGGTCCTTCATGGATCTTGGAAATACAATTTTCAATGAACCTCTAGCATAGATCCTGCTGAGTTTGTTCTAGAAACATTTAGGAAATGCCACAACAAAAAAATCTAGCGGGGTCAAAGTGTACAACTTCGGTTAATTTTTCATGTGTGATAAACAAATTGTAATGCAAATCTTTTATCTTTTCAATATTTTTTTTTTACACCAAGAAGAGTCGACCCATTGAAAGCACAATTTATAAAAAATAAACATTTTAACGGTCATCATTTTCGGGAAAGTACAGACGAAATCAGCCACAAAATTGTAGTATTTTATTAATGTATTTCCACCAAATGAAACTCTTTACTCTTCCTACAGAATCTTTGCATATAAATATTGTAGATTATTTATATATTTTTTTTTTTAATTTTTGTCTTCTTTTAAACGCTCCCAAGACTAATCACAGTCGTAGGTCATGAGCTTTAACCTTTTAACTATTTGAAAGTTACAATAGTGTAGTTTTTTTTTTTCTAAAAACCACTAAACTGAAACTTATCAAACTATAGTTCTAGGCCCCTGCGACGATTCAACAATGCTTCTGGAAAAAAATTGAAAAAGTTTTATACTTGATCTAGTCAAGTCTTCAGGCTGTTTACAAAATGTTGGATAGCCGACCTTATAAAATAACTACGTCTGCCATAAAAAAACAATTTCGAAATCGCGTTTTAATTAAACAATTCTCTGATATAGATCTGCTATTTAATAATGTGCTATAACATCGGTAGCTAAAAATGAGCACTGCACAATATCAACGTCGAATCGATTTAAGAAGCTCATACCAAAGAGACCTTTCCATAAAGAATTCTAAAAAAATAATAAAAGTTTATCAAAATAATATATGCAGAAAATTTTATAAAAAATTAACTAAAAAGCTTTTTTAAATAAACCTTATCAAAAGCGCAAAGTTTCTCTTGTATTCTTTATAAAAAAAATCTCAGAAAATATTTACCATCTACAAACCACTGTGCCAATAAATACAATTTAGCAGTAGTAGTGGTAGTTTTTATAGCCGTATTCGCAATAGTACCAAGCAGTATCGACAACAATAATAAAAAAAACCTAGTTGCTGTTGTTAATGTTGAGGCCGCATGTTGCTGTTGATGATTGGTATGCGGTGGCAAACTGGATAGATGGTTGGGTTATTGCTGCTTTTTTTTCTTACATTTTTTTCTTTTTCTTAATTTTCGTTGTTGTTTTTCAGATGCTGCAAGGATCATGGAACGTGTGCAAAAAGTTTATATTTATGTATGTATTTGCAACAAACAAACATACACACAAACACAAACAATATATACGTTTGCGGAGAGCATTGAGGATAAGTTCATTTTGGGTTTCGTTTATATTTTATTAAACTGAGTTTTTGTTGTTGTTAAAAGTATGTTGAAAATCATCTATTCTTTTGGAGCAGCAGGTTGCGTTGTGTTGATTTTGCTTCACGTATGCTATTGTTGTTGTATTTGTTTTTCCTTCTTGTCTTGTCATTGAGTTTTGCTTTAATTTTCTTATTGGCTTCTTTACCTTCATGTTGCTGTTATTTTGGTATCAGTTTTATGAGAGTAGTTTTTGTTGTGTGCTTGTATATGAGTACATGTTTATACTCAGCAGTGTTAGTGTATTCTGTTATGGATTTTGGTGGTGAATTTCCTTTTATTTACAATTTAAAATTGTTAGCATAAGTATATGTATATGTGTGTGTTATTTTTGCACATTGCACATTTTACCTCTTTTTTTATATTTTATTTTTATTTTTTTTACTGGTATTCGGATATTGTTTGGTATTTTGGTGTGTGGTTGAGGTGTGTTATCAAGCGTATAAGAATGCCTGACCAAAAATTACCTTCTCTTATTCCTACTCCGCCACGTCTTTTAATACCAGGGACCCACTTTTGCATAAAGTTTTTTTTTATTTATTTTTTATATTTTTTTCCATCTTCCTTTGCTAAATGTAAAGGAATTATTGCTGTTGTTGTTTCATTTATATTTCCTAAGCATTTTTTTCCGGGCTACTTGCTGAGTTGAAAAGAACTTTAATAAGAGCAAAAAACGAAATAAGAACAACTTCGTTTAAAGTAAAATTGGTATTATGTTTTGGCACTTTGGCTCCTGACAATTGAAGAAATATGTCATTGCATTGTGTTGATTAATTTTAATTGTAAAATATTTGTTCTTTTTAATTTCTCTGTCCCAGTCTTAAAGTATTAAACTAAAGTTTTGCTAAATTGGCTTAAACAGTCAAATATATGTATGCGGGAAATTAAATATATTAAAAAAATAAAACTTCAGAACTACAGTCATTTGTCCAAAAGTTTAACTTAAATCCGTAAAAAATTGTTCATAAATGTTAAAAAATTTTCATTTACAGGTAGAGAATTAACAAGCTGCACTAGGTGTTCTATTGTAATAATGTCATAATTTTTCCAAATGTTAAAAATGTTTAAGAATTTTATATTGAGCAATACAGTAATTTTATCTATTTAAAATTTTCTTAGAAAATTGTGGCAATAGGACATTAAGGATTAAGGATTTTTTGTGAATACACCAAGAGTTTACCAACACCCAAACTTAAACAAGAAACTGAAAACGTAAAGAATTTAAATCGGTCAGACAAAGTCATTAAATCCCCAAATCTACAAAATAAAATTCTTAAAATTCTTCAATCGATTTAATGAAAATATTTTTGTTAATCTTACAATCGGTTCATTGAATTCTCTGAAAAAAAATTTTGTTTTTAATTCTTTGTTGTGTTGTTTTCATCAAAACCTTATTATTAAACAAAAAACAATTTTCTGATACAAAAAATTCTTACGGAATGTTATTATAGCGATGTTTTTTTCTATAGTACCATTCGCCTGGCCAACCATCATCCCTACGTCCTTATGTCTGTCTCTCTTTGTACATCATTTCCATTGATGATCTTTTCTACACAAACAGTCATCAACATAATATCAAGCAAACAGTCAACAAAAAAAAAAACAAAAAAATATACTAAAAAGAGTAGCTTTTTTCAATATGCCATAAAAAAAGATTGCAAATAAAAGCAACACACAGTAAAGGAAAAAAATGTAATTTTATTTTTGTTAAATGACTTTGGCTGCCGCCATTGCATCACTGCACTATACCAGACAATTTCACGTACAATGCTATCACAAACTGCTCCACTATACACCACAATACAAAACAACCATACAGAACTGGACCGAAATTAACAATAAAAAATTTCAAACAGAATGGAAACATTAAATAAGTTTCTGCTACAACTTCTTTTGGTTAGAATAGAGTGACTGAATATTGCTGAACAAAGTGTGTTTGCTTAAGTATGTACTCATATATGAATTTAGTATTAAGGTTCTGTTTCTTTATTTTGAGGTTCAATAGAGCCTATGATGATGACATGCCCATTTGGTCAAAATATGTAGATAAAGGTAATTTTGTATAGAAGTTAGTCAAAAAAAAAAAAAAAAAAAAAAAAATTATAAACAATAACGAAATCAAAAACTGTTTGACCAAAAAATAAAAATCAAGACACTATCTTCCATGGTTTTTTTGGTAGTGCAAAGTCAAAGGGGAATCCACATTGCTTTTGAATATTGCTAAATAGCATCAAGTTCTTGGTTAAATTTTATGCAATACAACAACAATATTGAGAGTTTATTTTTATACGGTTTTTACCTTTTTCGTATCATTGGACAAAACTGCTTCCCTTTTTTAGTCACAATGGGAATGTTGTGTAGAAATTAAAGCAAAATAAATATGCTTTTGTCAAGCAGTAAATTATGGAGCACAAGTCAGCCAAAATTTACCCAGATATACTAGAACTAAAACAGAACTGAAGCTAACCCATAACAAAAATAGTAGTGAACTATGTAGAACGGAACGTTATTTGCAGCAGAACTCAACTAGTAGTGAACTTGAACTGTGAACGTCATTTTGTCGTCGGGTTAGTTGTTATAGTCGCTTATAAGATCAACATTATTTTATGCTTGTACAACTAAAATGTTTATCTGTGATTAATATTTAGTAAAAATTGAATTATGTGAATGATAGAGCCACGCCAAAAGGTTGGGATTCAATTAGTGTTTCAAGTTAAATTATACTATAATAGTATCCTTGGGCTTCAATAGGATTGATGGTGGTGATAACTAAAAAAAAAAACAAAATTAATCGAATTTCTTAGTTTCCGAAACTTAGCTTACCCAAAGTCTATATAAATCAAAGCAGTCAGTCTGAGCAACTATGCCAAAATACCTAGCCAAAGACGCTTTGCCAAAAAAGCTAGCCGAAGCTGCTGTGCCAAAACAGAGCCAGTGATGTTCAAATAAGTAAAAAACTTGTAACAGTTTAATGTCAGAACTGAACTAGAAGTGAACTAGAACTAAACTACGAATAAACTTGAAGTAAACTAGACCTAATCCTGTACTAAAATAAAACGAAAGTAGAACTAAAGTATTGTGCTTCAAAACCTTCTAGTTGAAATATCTTTATCCCATAGTGTTACACTGTGAATTTGGCTGTTTGCTAAATAAAGTGTGCAACTTCTTTCAAACAACATGCTGTATTTTAAACGAAAAACATTTCTTTTTCCTTCAACATTTATATTTTTTTTAATCGTTCTTTTTAAGGTTTGTGTTGACCAACAAACCAACCAACTTGCCACCAAAAAAAACCGAGTCTTAAGAATCAAGTCAAAAGTTGCCAGCAGAAAAAAACAACAATAACAATTGTGTGTGAAATTCAAATTCCTCTGCACACATGCACTTAGTGGCAATTTTTAAGCAATTTTGTCTGTTCGCCTGTTTATTTTTTGTTTTTATAAACACGTTCTCGATGTTGCTGCATTTGCTCCTAATGTTGTTGTAGTACTTCTGCTGCAGGTTTCTTTTTTTTTTTTGTTGCTGTTTACAAAAGTATCCAAAAATTACAAAATTAAGTTAATACCTTTATGATAAGAAAAGAACAGTAAACATACCACGAATAAAATGAGCCACAAAAAAAATGTAAAAGAATTATTCAATTTTCTTTACAAAAATTTTAAAGCAAAATTGAAAATAATTTTTTCGGATGGCCAATAAAAAGAAATTTCTCCAATAGTGTTTTTGGCGATATCCAACAAATCAAATTTTAACAAACATGAAAGTCACCTTTTCAGGGGCCTTTATGACATTACAAACACTCTTATAGGTAATTTTTAAGTTTTTACAATATTTTATTATTCATTTATTTTTGTAGTTGTAGCTTTTAGCCTGTAATATTGCAATATACCTGTGCTAATGTACTCTAAAATAATGTTACATGTTCAGTCAATTTATTATTATAAGAGTAGCATGCAGCAATAGTCCCAGTAAATTAGTCCATGTTTGTATATGTATAAACGCAGCCTTCTGTAATATGTCCCTTCTACTTTGTAGCCTGGTAACTGTGTTACATTTACCGTACCAACGCAACACAAAATTTTTCTCAGACACTTGCTTAGGGCAACAAAATTAAAAAAAAAACTGTGTGTGTTGTGTTATTTTGTCGATGACGGCTTCAATGTTGTTGAAAGTGATTGATACGCTGATATTTGCTAGTTGATGAAGATGATGCTGTAAATTATTAATGAAAAAAAAAAACAACAACATCGCCACAAACCTTAAGAATAATATAATAAGGAAATGAATGATGTAAAATAAGAAATATTTATTTTAAATTACTTTTTGTTGAATACAATTTTTGACTGGCTTTTTTTGTTCTGTTTTTTAGGTCACTTTAGGAAAGTTATCTTTGAAAAATATATTTATTATAAATTTTTAGCTAGTTTTTTTATTAAATGTCCGATGGATGAAGGGTAAAATAAACAACTTGTTTTTTAAGAAAACTAACATTAAGTGCCATCGATATAATTGTTACTAACTGTTGATTTAGTTAAGAAAGAAATGAATATTACTGCCATTGAACAAACGTTGAATAGAAATTAACTTAAAAAATCATTTTTAATTTATATGTTTCCTTGGCTAAATGGTTCAAAATTACTACTCGTTGTTCAAGACGAATTTCATCTGAGAAAAAAGGACGTAATTTATGGAAAGCTACAAAACAGGTGGGATGTGAAATCTTGTCAACTGGTAATCCAACTTACTGGCCAACCGACATCAATAAAGTTCCAGATCTTATAGATTTTTTTGTTACTAAATGTATCCCAAAAAGCATCATGCATATTGAAGACGGATTTGATTTAAATTCCGATCATTCACCTATTTATCTGTCCATTGAAAGTAAACCGAAGAAAATTGAAGAAAATTTGTATCTTACTAACAAACTAACTGATTGGGAGTATTTTAGAGACAGACTGGAAAATGATATTGATTCTTATGTCCGACTGGTAACTCCTGAAGATATAGAACACGAAAGCGAAAAACTAACTTCTCAACTGCAACAAGCTGCTTGGCTAAGTACCCCAAAATACAAACCAAAAATTATACAGCAGACCTACTCACCAGAAATTTTAGATCTAATTTATGAAAAAAGAAAAGTAAGGAAAAAATGGCAGTCAACTAGATTTCCGCCCATTAAAATTCAATTAAATCGGCTAACTAAGCTACTCAAAGAAAAAATAAAAGACCTTAAAAACAAAAACTTAGGCAAAAAAATGGAAAACTTGTCATCAACGGAAATAAACGATTATTCGATGTGGCAAACAACAAAATATCTTAAACGCCCAACACTACAAAACCCACCAATCAAAAAACAAAATGGTCAATGGGCTAAATGTGACGATGAGAAAGCTGAAACATTTGCTGAACACCTATATACGACTTTTCAACCCTATGATATAATAACTGATTTCAACCTATCTATAACCGCACAAGAGTCCATGGAAATCCAACCTTTTACAATATCCGAAACCGGTTAGAGAGATATCTAATCTAAAATCCAAAAAAAGTCCAGGGTTTGATTTAATTACTGGAGAAATACTAAAAAATCTACCGATTAAAGCTCTTATTAATCTGAACGCCATTATGAACGCCTGTTTATACCTAAATTATTTTCCTTTAAATTGGAAAGTTTCCGAAGTTATAATGATACAAAAACCAGGAAAAAATACTAATCTTGTATCCTCATACCGACCGATATCTTTGCTCCCGGTAATGGGAAAAATATTTGAGAAACTGTTTTCAAAAAGACTAAAAGAAATAATTGTAAGGAAACAATTGATACCATCTTATCAATTCGGTTTTAGGGAAAAACATTCCACAATTGACCAAGTTCACCGAATAACTCATACGATAGAAGAATGTTTGGAACAAAAAAAAGTGTGTTCGGCTATCTTCCTTGATGTTGCTCAAGCTTTCGATAAGGTTTGGCATAAAGGCTTAATTACTAAACTTAAAACGCAGCTTCCAATACAATATACATCCGTGATAGAGTCCTACATCGAAAATCGGTACTTCAGAGTTAAGCAGGGGCAGAAATACTCAGAGTTAAGAAAAATAGGCGCTGGGGTACCACAAGGAAGTGTTCTTGGCCCAATTTTATATTTGTTATACACAGCTGATATACCTCTTTTACCTATAAACAGCAGAATAGCCACATTTGCAGATGATACCTGTATACTATGTATTGGTAACAACGAAGAGGAATCATCGTCTTTATTACAAGAATCAGTGAATAAATTAGTCAAATGGACACAAACATGGAGAATAAAATTAAATGAAACAAAATCTATCCACGTCGATTTTACTTATAAAAATATTTCGTATAAACCAATAAAGATTTTAAATACTACGGTCCCATATTCAAATTGTGCCAAATACCTCGGCATAACGCTTGATATGAAGCTTAAATGGACGCACCATATTAAAAAAAAGGAAACTGAACTCAATTTGAAATACAATAAAATTAAATGGCTTATTGGTAGAAACTCTAAAGTATCGATTGAAAATAAACTCCTTATATACAATCAAATTTTAAAACCAGTTTGGACTTATGGAATCCAAATGTGGGGATGTGCTACTAAGAAACAAATAGAAATCATCCAACGCGTCCAAAACAAAATTCTAAAAAACATAGTGAACGCACCTTGGTACATCAGAATTGATGATCTACATAGAGATCTCGGAGTAATGAAAGTTACGGAAGTGATAAAACTGTTTGCAACTAAGCATGTAAACAGAATGCAGTCTCACATAAACCCAGAAGCTTCTATCTTAAGCAACGAAGAAATCTACACAAGAAGACTACAGAGAACTAAGCCACATGATTTAGCGGCAAATATTGCTTAACTTCAATGAGACAGAAAAAAATTACTTGTTGGTCATATAGACTAGGTGTAATAAAATGAAATGTATATGTCTGTATAATCCTTTATCATTTCAACAAATAAAAAAAAAAACAAAAAAAAAAAAAATCTGAGAAAATATTTTTTTAACGCTATAGTCAAAGAAGGGACGATATCTATCCTTGTACCATATGAAGTAATGAAAAAAAATGCAATTTAGATATATTCAAACAGAAAATTTATTATAACAGTTTTATTTGACACCAGGCTGATGTGACCTGACTGTGTTCATGTGAACAAAAATTGTTTTTAATTAAAAATACTTACAGTCATCAGTTTTTATGCCATAAATTTGTTCATATACTTATGTTCTGCCTCTTTAATTAATTTCAATAAAAAAGTTTTCTTAACTCTACTTGTTTAAAAAAAAAACTCAATGTAATTACTAGAAAAATAAGAGAGCGAGCGACTAAGAGACCAATAATCGGTGAAGAATAAAAAAGGCTGATGTTTAAAAGCAGACACCTAAGCTTACTGAACACTGCAGGTACGTAGGTAAATAGAACAAGCAGCTATTGTGCAGCTCATTTTGGGCCCTTTATATTGATCCCTTTCTGATAACTGAGTAGAATAAAATAGAAAAGAAAATAAGGAGAAGCAGACCAGTCCAGAGTCTCTGGCAGTAATCTAACCTGTTACCTTCAGACTAGCAGACCAGCACACTACTGACTAGTCCACCAGGGCACCCCAGTGAAGTTTTGTTTAGTCTACTTAATTTCACACTGCACCTAACAATTCAATTTAGACGAAACATCAATAATTTTATCATTATCGTGTCATTAGAGATTATATGTTTATACGAATTTATAAATAAAGTTCACTTCATTCTAATAACTGCATAGAACGCATGCATATCAGGTGAAAAGAAACCTATATTCCATAAGTCCATATTGTTTTTTTGCATGAATTGCTTAAAAAATATTCCATGAACTTGCAAGTATTTTCACGCACGTTATTTATTACAAACAATTTTGCATTTGGGAATGCATTAAGAATTCATTCTCTTGCACTTTCGATATAGATGTCATGAAAACTGTTTTTCGTTTTTAATTAATGCAAAAATTTTTACCTGGGTATGGTGGCAATTTGTTTTAACAATTTTTATTGTTTCAGACTAACTATAGACTTTATTCAGCTTGCTGAATATGCAACATATTATATATATTTAATCAAAATGTTTTTTATTTTTAATTAATGCAAAAATTTTTTCCTGGGTATGGTGGCAATTTATTTTAACAATTTTTATTGTTTCAGACTAACTATAGACTTTATTCAGCTAGCTGAATATGCAAAATATTATATATATTTAATCAAAATGTAACCTTATATAAAAAAAAAATAATAATTTATATGGTAATTTATTAAGAATATTATATAATCGTATGTAGCTTACTAAATATTATTTTTAAAAATACTAAGATCTTGATTTAAATATTATTCAGCTAGCTGAATTGTAATAAAATTTAACTGATTTATATTTAAAATCCTTTATATTATAACATTTACATATACATATGTATACTGGGATAAATTAAGAAAAACCATTATTTATAACTGAATTCTTATTGCACTTCTCAATGAATTGCTAAGAATCAATGTTACATAATTTTCATATATCTGGCACTTTGGATAAATAATCAAATTTAGTATTTGTTTTAACTCAAATTTATTGATACATCATTAAATCAATAAAACAAAAATATATTTTTTTTGTTAAAATTTTATTCAGCCAGCTAAATATTAAAATTATTATTAGAAAATATATTCTAACAAAAACAGTGTAAAAATAAGTATATTCAGCTAGCTGAATTGGAAGAAAACTAACCATAGTAACATTTTTTCGTAAATTTAATCTAAAAACATTTTATTCAGCTAACGAGCAATTTATTAATTGTTGTAGAAAAATTAATTTTGTGAACGCTTTGGTTAGCTGAATTATAAGAAAAATATATTCAGGCACAGATGTAATGAAAATATAGTTAAATTAAAAACCATAACTAAATACAAATATGAAATTTTATATTAAAAATAAATTCAGTTTAATATTCTTAATAACAATAATTCAGCTATGGAAGAAACTAAAATATTGTATACTAGCCAATCCCGGCGCGCGTTGCTACGCCCCTTCATGAATTTTAATCGCATTCTAAATTTTAATCGAATATCAAGTGCAAGGCTAAAAACTATAACTTTTTCTTTATGAGGGTGGCACTGCCCACTTTTCTAATTAAGAAACTGTATAGTCATGACAGCTCAATAAGTGTGCAAAGTTTCAGAAAAATCGGTCCAGTGTAAGTACCTCAAAATGATAAATTTTTTTAATGGGCGTGGCACTGCCCACTTTTGTAAATACGAAACTGTATAGTCATGACAACTCAATATGTGTGCAAAGTATCAAAAAAATCGGTCCAGTGAAAGTACCTCAAAATGATACCTTTTTTTTAATGGGCGTGACACTGCCCACTTTTTTAATGACGAAAGTGTAAAGTCATGACAGCTCAGTATGTTTGCAAAGTTTCAGAAAATTCGGTCCAGTGCAAGTACCTCAAACTTATAACTTTTTTTTATGGGCGTGGCCCTGCCCACTTTTCTAATCACGAAATTATAAAGTCATGACAGCCCAATATGTGTGCAAAGTTTCAGTAAAATCCGGTTATTGCAAGTACCTCAAAATTAAAAATTTTTTATGGGCGTGGCCCCGCCCACTTTTTTATCACGAGATTATTTAGTCATCAGAGCTTGATATGTGTGCAAAGTTTCAGAAAAATCGGTCAAGTGCAAGTAGCTCAAACTGATAAGTAATTTTTTATGGGCGTGGCCCCGCCCACTTTTTTTCATCCATAAACACTCCCCGGTATGTGTACAACAACTTACCAAAGTTTGAGCCCGATCGGTTTTACAGTTTCAGAGTCTATAGCTAACACACACACACACACACACACACACACACAGTGTTTCACTTTTATATATATAGATTTACCAGCAAACCCTTAATATACATATAAAACTAATTACTAAAAACAAATTCAGCAAGCTTAAAAATAAAAATAACAATAGATCTTTAAAACTTAATTGATTTAAAAAATACTAATTTTATCAGAAAATCATCTTTATGTTTTATTTAATTACAAAAGCATACATTTATCATCCCCTCAAATATATGTGAAAACAACAAACACTCAACACCCCAACACCAAAATACTATTAATTTTCTTTTGTCGGTAATCCATCTCCTCTTTTCATTATCTTAAATATATCATGACATAAATAAAAATTCCAAAGAATTTTCTTAATTTATAATTTATTTCTCACAAATTTATTTTCCATTTTCATTTTCATTTTTTTTTGTTCCTTTAGACATTCAATTAATTTATGTTAAGATTATGATAATTTTAGAACAACAACAACAACTATAACGTACGGTCATGGTCGTTTGTTGGTGGCAATTACCACATATTTAACCAAATTCATTGTGACCAAGAAAATCCATCAATTTGTTTGCTGCACTGCATTCATTCATTCACTTAGAATTTATGTCAGAAATAAGACGAAAAAAAAATCCAACAGATTTGTAGTTGAACGAGCAAATGAAAAAATATATTTAAATGATCATGGTCGTCATAAAAACATATGTCTATCCAAATGTGTGTGTCTGTCTAACTGCCTGGTTTTTTTTTAACGTCCGTTCATACTTACATATGCACATACACTTTGTTGGTGCATATATTACAGTGGAGATCAAGAAATATTAAAAACCTAAGCCATGATGTATTTTTGACAAGTCGTTGGCAAAAAAGTGTGGGTGTCATTTTGGAGCATACGTGAAAAAAACACTCTCTTCAAACATATAGCTAAAGGTGGGGGTGTAGCGGTGTTGTTGCTGATTTCTTGGTTGGAGGTAGCGCTATAGACTGCATCAAACACATGTTCATAGCCTTAAAATAATACAAGTAAATGCTATGAAATAATCATATGGGGCTGTGAATTTTACAATTGTTTGTATTTTAGCGAGGATAGCATGTTAAGTCTTTTGAATATTTAAAGATGACTTCTATTTATCATATATATGGATGCAAATAAATCTAATCAAATTCAGTGGTGTAGCAAAATATTGAAAGTAAAAACTAAGCAAATGTATTTCTTAAGTCTTACATGTCTTTTTTAAGTTTAAGGAAAAAAGTTCAACGAAATTTAAAATATTTTTTTTTTAAAACCTTTTTTATTGTTCCTCGTTTAAGCGTTTTTAAATATAATTTTCTATGCACAAATACAACGAATGTTATGAATTTAGCAAATGCGTGTTATATTGTCTATTCTACTTTGGTTTGTATAACATGTGCTTTTTTATCTTCCAATTGTTGACGCAGTTTTGTAGTAAAATCTTGCAAACAATGTTTGTGCCAGTGGCAATATTCTTTTTTTACACATTTTTTTTTTCTCAACTTGCGGTTAATCATGTTGGTGTTTAGACATTTGTTAACTATAATTGGTTGAGCCATTGGCTTGCAGCAACAACAGCAATAATATAAACACCAAACAACAAGAACAAGAATATGCAAATGTCAAAATTTTTAGCTTAAAATACGTGAAAGGGAATTTTGTTTCATAGTTAGTTATGTTTAATTTTTTATTCAGAAGGATGTAAAAAATATTTAAAATTCACCAAATATAACACTAATTGCATTTGCGCTAAAGAACTATAAACTTATGTGTTAAATTGGTTTTTGTTTAAGTTTATAATAAAAATATAATCTATCTAAAGCAATCTTGTTTTTTTTTTAACATAAATTCCTCTCTTTCAATTATTCTTCACTAAAATACAAAAAAGAAAAATAAAAAAATTAAAAATTATATATAAAGCAACATGATTTTCTTTCAACTTTGTTTTTTGTTTTTTTTTTTTTTGTTTTTATCTCATGTGCATTTTTAATTAGTTAGTGACCCTAGTTCCTGTATTTAACACAACAATTGCACATACACACATATACTTAAATATGCCTGTGTATAAGTGGTTGCAACTATAAAGAGTCTTACATTTAGTTAGACATTTATAAGTAAAATATTCGATTGAATTTAAGATTAGTTTTATGTTTATGTATTTACTATTGCTATTATGACTATTTGCTGGCATAAGCTTGTGTATTTTTTACAATATTCTTCTAGTTAATTTTAATTTTTTTTTTTTTGCCTTCAGTCGTTTATCCAGTTGAACGGTGTCATACTGTGCCGTGCTGGCGTTAACAATTATTTGTACATGTTCAACTAATTACAAATTAATTCTTGAGAGATGCAAAACTTTAACACAATATTCAGGGTTTTGGTAGGAGAACAACCGAAATTATGAATTTTTTAAATTATAGGCAGTTTGGAGTTATTAGCATATTTCCAGTTTGTTTCTTAAGTCTTTTGTTTAGACAACATCGAACTAATTGCAAAACATATTGAAGCATTTTTTGAAGGCAATATATTACTGCTAGTTATAAATCGAAAAAGTTTAAATTATGAGTAAAGGGTGCTTCGATATGAACGAAAAATTATTATTTGGAGATTTCTGATTAGTAAGCTGCTGGCAATCCTAATCAAAGCAAAAAAACACCACAAAATAGAACAACACAATTTTAAGGTTGAAGTATATTCCAAAGGAATTAAAATTTCACCACCATAGTTCGGAAATTTTTAATATTGATTTACATTTAATGCTCCAGAAGAAATTATTAAAACATTTTTTTGATACTAAGTTTTTTAAAATGCGTTTAAAGCATCGTTAACCCCTACACCTATTTTGAAGTCATCTGAAATTTAATAGGCAGAAAAATTTCTTGTAACGATTTTAGGTTCAGATATTTCATATCCGATTTTAATAAAAATAAAATACAGGCAAATCCCGTTATAATGAATGCCGAGCCCATTCGTTGTGTTGTGATTGTTTTTTTAAACGCTTTCCTCTTATTATATTACCAAATTGTTATTCAGTTAATACACACACATAAAAATATTAAACATTAAATATTAAATTTAACAATAATATGAGAACCTTAAAGAATATAAAAAACAGTAAAACCTATGTTATATGTAAGCGGCCTAACAGTAGGAGAAATAAATAGTGATCAAACGTTAGGACCTCTTGTAGTATTTATTAATCATTGCTCAGGGGGTTGATTCTGAGTATTGTTGGAGATTAATAAGAACAATTTTTCCTTACGTTTCCTTGAACACATATATTGTTAATTTTGGTATTCCATATTTTACTGATATTTCATTCTTAAATTCTTTTACCTCTTTACAATCATCTAACACCTTTACTTCTTCTTTCTATGAATTTTTTTTCTTTTTCCTTTTTAAACTTCACTCTAATATGTACACAGCTTAAAGTGTAATAGAAATATCCAAGCCAGTTTATTTCCAAAATAGTTGTCAAACAAAAAAGTAACGGTACTTCAACGCCTTAATTTCTTGTTTTATAATACCCTTCACCTGTGGTGCACTAGGGTATATATAGCTTTGTCATTCTGTTTGTAATTTCTACAATTTTCATTTCCGACCCCATAAAGTATATATTTTCTGAAAGCTTATGAATAGAGGAGTCGATTAAGCCCTGACCGTCTGTCCGTCTGTCCGTGTGTTGGTTGAAATCAACTTTTAGAAGCAACTATATGTTTCTCAGATCTGTATATGGTATCAATCTCTTGGAAATATCCAGGAATGAATCGCTATTGAAATTCAGCACAATCGCCTCATAACTTTCTGAGATATGAGCGAAAACCCACGACCACCTCGTTTTTTTTTCACAATTACAACAACAACATACATATATGTATACTAGTTAGAGTAAACGTGGCATCGAATCCCAGCTGAGCCAAAAAAAAATTTAAAAAATTTTTTTTTTAATTTTTTTTTTATAATTTTTTTTGTTGTTTTTTTTTTGTTTATAAAATATTTTTTTTTGTAATTTTTTTTTTAGGAACATACATACGTAAACTCAATTTATAATTTTACAGTAGGATGTTTTTATATACGTATGTTTTTTATATGTATGTATGTACGTATTTCATATGAGATGATACAAACAATTATTATTGCATGACCACAAGTTGTAAAGGCTATATAAGATTCGAATATAGAATATTATATAGAATATTAAACAAATAAGAATATAGCACTCTTGCTGGTTTTTTTTTGCATTCGAAAAATTTTTTAAATATCTGAAATGTTCAAAATTACGTCTATTTTTTTTTGCCGCTTTTTTTTACCATATTTTTAATATTCGCTAATTAATGTATTCAATATCAAAAATCATAACTTTCGTTAAATCGGATTTTCGTTAAAGCGAAATTCGTTTTACTGAGCTTTGTCTATTGTTTATTAGTCTTATTTTATTAAGAAAAAATGAGTCTCAACTCTGGACACAATTTTGATATAAAACTTTGAGTCAGTTTCCAAATTCTCTAGAGCCCATAACATATGATTATAAATATCAAAAGGGAGCACAATACAATAGTTCGATTTACAGCTAACCCTCTAATAAATTTTATCGAGCTAAGAAATAGGGTATATTTAAAACAAAACATATATTAATGCTTAGTAGGCGCATAGCTCTCAACATGTCTCTACAAGCAATGGCAGAAAATATGTCCTTGTTTTGAAGATGAATACTTTACAATAATTAACTACACAGTCCATAATAATTCCAAGTGATCGTTTAAAGCTTAAGAAGATTTTTAAGTTTTAACTGAACGATTAAACTAATAAAAATTTCAATTTTTTTCTGATTTCTTTTATTTAAAGTTTTTTATTTTTTTCCTAATTTAATATCTTCACCAAGATCCCATAAAGCAAACTTCCAAAGAATTCATCAAAATTAATCTTACAATGAAATATGCCAAGTCAGCAACATTAACATTAACCTAAACCTAAACACGTATTTAATCTAATATGCTAAATTTGCAATACCCATAGTAAGTATAAACAGTTTTTCTGATCTTTATCTAGGAAAAATTACATTCAAACATGACCAAACATTTTTGAGAATTTTAAGATATTTGTAAATCTTTTTTTTTTTTTTTTTTGGCAGGCGTATTTAGAATGTTATTCTTTTGGTCATCTTAAACAACATTGCGTAGATTTCTTAAATATGACAAGAGAACATTTATAATTTTCTAAATTTTTTTTCTTACATTTTTAGTGTAGATTTTGCATATGTCAAAATAACTTAAAACAAAGCAACTAGCTGTGAGTGAAAAAAAAACAAAATAAGAAAAATTTGAATCTGGTTACCTTCAAATAACAATTACAATTCATCAATCAGTTGTTGTAGTTTTTTTTCGAGCCAACATTTTTGTTTGTTTGCTTAGCTGGCTAGTTGCCTTGCTGTTGGATATACTTATGTATGACCGAATAGCTGAAGGACTGACTGGCTGGTTCAATGGATGGATGGATGGATGGATGGATGTTTAAATGTTTGAATATTTGTTAATAATGTAATGTAACCAATATTAGCCATATTTAAAGACATATTGGTTACAAACAATACAAACAAAACTGAACTTAAAAAAAAGTAGAAATAAAAAAACATGATATTGTTGTTCACAATCCCATCATCATCGAAGTCGTTGTTGTTGTTGTTGTTGTTGCCATCATCAAGCTACAACAGCTCACAAAAAAAAATGGACACAGAAATACAAACAACATCAAACATTATTTGCATTTGTTAAAACAAAGAAAAAAAACATTTTTGTTTTTCAATTTTTGTCTGTTTGTATGTTCAGGTTCAATATCTTGCTTAACATTAAAAATATCAACCAAAAGCTCGCTAGCTCACACATACACAGTCACACACACAAGCAAAATTTCCATAGAGAAAAATCTCTAAAACACACTCTGGCATATGAATGTTAAGAACTAAATATACAAACATCGACAACATCATAAATTGTTGTTGTTTTAATTTTTTTTTTGTCTACAATGTTGTTGTTATTATTGTTACCACATGTTGTTTAGTCGTTGATTTACTAAAACTGATAGATTGTTTATATTCGTTGGAAATAAATCCAAAAAAAAAGACAGCATCTACAAAAATTGCGTGGTTGGGCGTTGTTGCTTTAATAATAGCAATATTAACAACAACAACATAATATTAGGCTTTTGTTTGATGCTCCTTAAAATGCAGCAACAACAATTTAAAAATTGTTAAGTTCTTTATATCAAAACATAACTCTTTTATTTTTAGGGTTTTTGCTTATTACCAATAATCTGTAGGTCCCGCTTACAATATTAAAAGTATTTTATTCTTGGCGATATTGTGGAAAATTTTCTATTAATTCTTAAAAAGTTTATATCACGCAACAATTATTTTAAAATCTCTATGTACCGAATAGTATAAAAGTATCAAAATTTATATCAAATTTTCAATGTAGATCAAACTAGTCCAAGGTTTCTGAAAATAAAAAATAAATATAAATATTGCACAGCGAGAAAACTATACACAATTTTCTCTTAAAAAAATTTTTTTATCGCTATTATCATATTTTTATAAAATCGGTCAAATTGTAAGAAATTTAGCTTTCAATAGGCAAGAGGCCTTAAGTTTTTCTTTTATAAAAGGATAAGACCCTATTGGCTTGACATTGCCATAGGTCTCGACCAGTGGCGTAGATAAGAATGCCTGGGTTGCTAATATTATTATTTAGTTACTCCAAAACTTAAGGCAATAATACACGGCATGTTTTTTACATCTGATTTTAAAATTTGTGAGACATATATAAGTCTACATGTCTGTTAAAAAGTGTACTTTTACAGGCAACCGTCGCTGACTGCTTTGCAGCAGCAGAGATTTCTGCCAACGGCTGGTGTCTCATGTTTTGGCAGAAGAAAATAGAGTGCGTTCTAATTGAAATTTTGTCAGATGTTTCAATACATTTTTTTTACAGAAGTAATGTCTTAAACGTAACAGTGTGGAATTTGTCAAGTCATATGTAAAAAACATGCCGTGTATTAGCTGCTTTAAATGTTGGAACAACATTGTAAACTATTTCTTGTACATATTTTATTTGTAAAATTTTCTAAAATGCACCTTTTAAAAATTTCCTCACCTCCTTAAAGAAAAAGGTTGCGCACCTCAATATGCTCTGTTCCACATTTTTCAAGGCGGTATTTAAATTAGCCGTTCTCATGCTCAGGAATTCCACTAGATGAGATTTCAGAAGGTGTAATGTTAAACTTGACTAAATGCGTGCCCTGATGGATCAGCAAAACTTGAGAGGGATTACCATACTTAACATTAAAAATTATGTGATGGCTCGACTCGTGAGCAAAGGATAGTCAGCTAGTTTGTCCACCGACCTTAGAATCTAACATGCTGGCTATCGCGAATGTTAATCCTGTGCTGATTATTTCAAAAGTGGGATGTTAGAACAATCGAAAGAGGGTAGAAAACTCTTAACCTAGTCTTTATAGACTTCGAAAAGGCTTTTGTCACCATAGTCCTCAAAGTTATATGGAACACACTCCTAAAAAACAAACTGACCCAAAGCCTATATTCAAATGTCACATATATAAACAAATGTATAGGATGCGTCTTATCACACTTGTGGTTTAATTACATACTTACTGTTGTAAATGCAAGGTAACACAAAATAGATGTGGTATTATATACAGCCTTCACGGCAGACTGGAGAATTTTTATTACGCCGACAATATCTGCTTCCTCTGCCACAATTTCTTAGATATGCTAGCAAAGCGGTTAAAAGTCCAGAAAACAGCAGCACAGGTTAAATAAAAGACAAACATTTACAAACCTAAACCAGTACGCATCAAATACAACACTAAGCAAATTCAAGTCACACTAGATGGAAAAATAGACCAGCGGGAATCTATTTGCTATTTCCGAAGAATATGGGATAAAATCAGTGACTTCAAAGCTGATATAATAACCCTCATATATACAGCCCTACAAGAATTCGGGTTACATAAATCGATTTAGAATACTTCGTTTTTATCAAGATGTTCAAAAGTAAATAAAATTTAGTAGCATTGTGAAGTCAATTACTTTATATACATGCTAGATGTGGAATTGTGAACTACAAGCTTCATAAGTCTTTGTCGATAACAGCCTAAGAAAAATTGTGCATATTAATTGGCCTAAAATTATTTAAACTGTCCAGCTCTGATGTGAATCAATTAAAAACTAATTCAAGCCAAGATCCGTAAACACAAGTAGAATTGGAATTGGATTGGAAATTATGCAAAAACTATCATCAGATACAAAAAAAACACAAGCTTAATGTGGGCATTGCACCCCCATAATGGTCTAGTTACGCCCATGTTTCAAGTGCTCCAGGGTCTTATTCTCTTCTCCGCATTCTCTAGATATCGTTTCATTTGAGAGTTATATGAGAGCTACCTGAGTTCTCATCTCCGTTACTAAAGTATTGGCCTACTAAGTTTCAAAATCTTCTTCAAGATTTGCGTAAAATTTATCAATCTCCTCATTCATTGAATGCCTTCTTTAATGGCGATAATCTCCGCCTGGAAGGCAGGATTGTGATTTTATATAATATTAAATATATAAAGTTAGATCTTTAGATAAGAAATAAATTTTCTGATTTATTTTCATTTAACATAAATTAAGGAAAATTTTCCTTTGCATATTATTACCAAAATATATGTGTCAAAAACCCTTAGTTCTCCATATAGCGGATAGTAAAGAATAGAACTTTATTTCTTTTATTATTATTTTTTTTTTTGGGTTTGTTTCATGTTGTTTTTGTTTCTGTTGTTACTTTGTTCTTCAAATGTATTTTGTAATTCACAAATCATTTTTTCGTCACAGACAATCTTGTTTTTTTTTGTTCGTTTTCAAAATGGTTGTAATGATTTTGTAAAATTTTTTCAACAGCCATAAACATCAACAGTCAGAATAGCAACAACAATAACAGTCATATTAAAGAGCAATATCAACATATCGGAACTTGTTTCATTTTTGAATTATTTGAATTTATCGATTCGCAATTAGATTAAGGCCCACACATTTTATTTGCTAAAAAAAACAATGTTTAACAGCAATTATTGCAAAAAATTAAATGAATTATAATACACATTAACAAGTAGTAGGTTTGTAAAAAGTAAACGACATACCATAATTGCTCTCCTCTATAAAAGTCATACATTTTAAATGCACATTTTTCAAGGTCAAAAAGTTATTTCCTAATAATAAGAAAAAATACACTAAGAAAATATTAAATTGAAGTTTTGCAGCCATAAAAAAATTGTTTGTCCAATTCTTTTCAAATATATTTACGTTAAATAGTTAATTCCACAACACAAGCTTGTCTTCTCAAAAATATATACATTTTTTCTAAAGTCAGTATATAACCATTCTTTCAATTCTTTCCAAAAACTATAAAAAAGTGTTATAATAGGGACCCTTTTTGGTATGACACCTTGCTATTTATCACAAATATACTTGAAAATATGTCTTTTTTAACAAAACGAAAATTTTACAAAAACCTTTATTTGTCAAATATAAACCTGATCAGAAATGTAGCTCAACATTTCACTCACTCACCTACAACTGTTTCTACCATTTAATTGACAGCCAGCAATACAATGTAACGCACAACTGCTTTTAAACTGTCTTCCATCATCTGGATTTTTGGTTTGAGATTTCTTAAAAGATTAATCGAAAATTTGTCAATAAGCTACAAGTAATTATAAGATTTAAGTCGTCATTAATGATTGTAAAACTAAAACAACAAATTACACACACACATTTCCTTTTAAAAACCTAGAAATTATTGGAGTACTCACGTCTTTGTTATTGCTCTTGTTGTTTTAAGATTTGTATCTGTCATTTTCTAACGCATTTAAATCATTTTGACAAGTTCCTTTATAAGATCTGTCCTTTTTTATTAATTTCAACCTTCACAAAGAGTGTACGGGTGTATATAGGTTTGTGATTCCGTGTGAAATTTCTAAAGAGTCCGCCAAATGAAAATGCTATAAAAAAAAGTGTTGCTTCGGCAGTGTGGCACGTAGCGCCGTCCTGTTGAAATCAAATGTTGCCAATATCCTCCTCTTAAATTTTTATGAAGAAAAATTCGTTCAACATGGCCCGATAACGATCGTCATTGACTACGGCCACTCCTTGCTCATTTTCAAGGAAAAATGGCTCAATTATGCCTCTGGACCAAAATCCGCACCAAACAGTGTCTCGCTTTTCAATATATGCGTGCGGGTCTGAGCCCCAAATGCGACAATTTTGCTTGTTTACATACCCGCCAAGATCAAAATGAGCTTCATCCGAAAAGATGCTTTTTTTTTTGCAAAATCGGCCAAAGTAATGTCGCAATATTTCCCAGCGTTTTTCAAACGTAAACACAACCATATTCGTTCAGCGGAAGGATAAAACTAATTATCTGTCAAATCAGACATGAGCTAAGTGTTACCATTCACGTACAAGATTCATTTTCGACGCCTTAAAAATGTATTTTTTAAAAGCTTATTAATAGCGGAATCGATTAAGCACTATCCGTTTGTCCGTCTGTCCCTCTGTCTGCTCGTGTGTATGTTGAAATCAAATTTTTGAAGCCCCTTGACATCGTTCAGGCCCATGTAAGACATCAAAATATCAGAAATATTTGGAAGCAGATTGGTATTGGAAATTAGTCTAATCGCCTTATAACTATCTGAGATATGAGCAAATAAACATGAATGCCTTTGTTCTCGCCGCTATTTTACCACAAAAATTAAAATTGTTTAGTGCTAGGATAATTTAAAGATACTTTTACAAAGTTTTGGACAAATCATTTACTAATCGGCAAGGTTATATAGGCAAACATTATATGGAAAATATATAAATTTTTTTAAATAAATCGAATTTTTCAAGTTTTTACATCATTTTTGGACAGTTTACAACACCAAGTTTTAAGCCGTTGTCTCAAAAATTAATTCTAAAAAAACTTTACAAACCGATTTGAAACTAACCGAGATATGGACGCCTAACCGCTTCGGTGTTTTTCATAAAAGGAGAGTCAGTATGGGTTTCAAATAAAAGGTCTTGATTAACGCAACAAAACTATTAAAAAAGAGTAAAATCGAACCCCATCAATATGGGTATCAAATGAAAGGGCTGGACTAGTAAAATACAGGTAACCATGAAAAAATTTAAAATCAAAGATGGCGTCGGAAATTATAAAGAAAATCGCTTATAACATGAAACCTAAAATCTAGCATTAACTACGATGTGATCATTACAACTATGTACATAACAATGAAGGGTATTATCAGATTAGGCACGACCGATTATAAAACTTTAACTCATTTTTAATTGTTTGTTATGTGAGTAAAATCATTAGAGGATTTATTGTAATCCTTTACACTTCCCTCCAACACCGGCCTTCCGATCTAAAAAAAAGTTTTTTATTGCCTTTAATAAGTTACAATTTGAAAGAGAGAGTTATATTCTGCTCTTACAAAACTAAACATAATTTTCAAAAAAATTCTTGTTGTTTAAAAAATAAATTTACGAACGCAATTCTTTATATTTTTTTTATAAACCGGAGATTAAATATAATTTTTATTTAAAGAATTTTTTGTATAAAAAATTTATGGAGTACAATGTTTTTGCAGAAAATAAAATTTTTAAATTAAACAACGTCTGTCATTGTCATTTTTCACTTCATATGAATTTGTCTTTTACGATCCTATCATAGACTTCCTTTTGTAAATATTTTGAGGGGTCTAGTGTTTGTAAATATTTTTAATTATAAATTTTTTTTTAAATTATTTTCTGATTGTTTTTAGTTCATGCAATTTTTTATTAAACAATTTTTGTTTGACTTTTGCAATATTTAATAAACGCAACAAACAATTATGGAGAAAAATAATTGTTTTTAAATAAAACTGCAGGCGTCTTTGGTATTTAGCATTAATCCAGGATACGATGGCTATTACAGAAATAATAGCCAACATAAAAGTAGATTAAAAATAAAAGGCGACGGTAAAAAATTAAAATAAATTTGTTGGCAAAAATTAGTTTCTTTCCTTTTATCAATTATGAACCCAATTACCACAGAATTTTATGAATTTCTTATAGTTTTGAAATGTATTTTTTTTAATGTATTCTAGCGTACACTAGCTTCGCGAGAGTGTATTTTACGAGTTTCATTTTTATGTTTTTTTTCTGGCTTTTTCTTGAATATTGAAGGAAGCAAATATCAATATTTACTAAAACAAATTCTTGTCAATTTTATTGAAAATGTTTAATAAATTTTCTTATTTTATGTTACCGCATTTGCTTTTGTTTTAATTTTTTTTTTCTTTTCCTTTTAGTTTCTTTGTTTTTTTTTTTTTTTTTTTTTTTTTTGCGGCTACTAGGAGATAAAACGTTAGCGTAACTTATCATATGCCGCAACGCTTCTTACATTGTTTTTGGGAGCATTTGTATGCATGTAAAGCAGATGAGCAGCCGTAGTTGTTAGTATGGGTAAATCAATACACTATTACATGTCATTGCTACTGAACATCAGCTTAAATTAAGAAAAAAATCAACAGCCAACCACTATAGCAACCATATTAAGGAAACATTTAAGCCAGCTATTTCTTCCAAAGATATGGAATATATTTTTTAGTTTTTTTTTATTTAGAATAGAACCTGTTTTATTAACCCATGCATAATTATCATTTAGTAATTTCATATTAAAATGTTGTTGTTTCTGTTATGTATTCCTTTAATTTGATTCGGCTTAATTTGGTGGTGTGTCTGTATATGTATGACTTTATATGTGAGCCCGTATCTGGTCTACATAACAGTGTTTGGTTGTAAGATGTCGTAGAGAACTAGTAAACAGCTCAAAGAAGGCCCTAGTTTTATATATAAACAAAAGCAGCAACAACAACTACATATGTTCACAATGAACTTAAATTGTTCAAGCGATTTTAATTTAATGAATAATAATGCATGCGCATGGGCATACTTTGTTTAAGTATCCAGTGATAATGGCGGCAACAGTAATAGCGAGGTTAATGTTGCCACTTTGAACAAAGTGGAACCTTTCTCCGATGAAAACTAATCACAGAAAAAATTTCTAAATTTATTATTGAAGTATATTAGGTGTTCAAAATTTAATTTAATCATTTATTTATATTTTTTATTACTGAATTACATCGTCTAAATTTCTGGATCTTTCTATTGATAATTTATAATTTTTATTTAACCTTGAGATAACATTTTGTTTTTTTTTATAAAAAATTAAAAAAAAACAATAAAAATAATGAATTAATAGTGAATTACTATAAATTATAAAAATTTTTCAACATTTTGTTATTGACAATATCACAATTATTTGTCATCAACAATAGACCAGATAAGTCTTATAGAGGACTATTTTTAAAAATATGTTTCCTAAGATGGAGACAAACATAATATTCTTTGTTGTATTCTCAATTTCTTTTAAATACAATAATACACTATTGTAGATTGTATAGTGTCCAATTCTGGAGGAAGTTGTATTGATTGCTTCAACTATGCACAGCAATGATTTCTCCAGTAAGAATTGAAGAGTAGCAGGCTAAAATTGAATTTCTAAATATTTCTTTATACTGAGTAACACTAAAACTGACTATATCATTTAATTTTGATGTATCAGTTAGATATAATTTATTTCTTATTTTTTTCTTTGAGGATTAAATTTCATTTAATAATCTTCTAAACAGCGACGGATCTGTGTTTGGTTTTACAAAACTATGAGGAGTAGCATCTATTGTTTTGTCTGTAAAAATCAAAGGTAGCTTGTATTGTTGGCTTTTTAATTTCCTAGTAAGATCTATGTTGTTAATATTTAGGTTGTTTATATTCTATGACTGATGGTATCCTTGAATTTTTTTCAAGCATTTGTTAATAATTTTATCTAATGAAGTTTCCTGGTTATGGTATAAGAATCTAAATAGTCTGGCAGTTACCAAATCTCTTTTTACTTCTAGTAGTTTCAAATCGCTTTTAAAAGGAATATTTGATATTGGTGTTATATGGAATGCTGCCAAAGCAGCCCTAAAGGCTGCATTGATTCCTGTTTGTTTTTTCCTAAGTAGGCTTTTTGGACAACAACCATAATTTGGGAGCGAATAGATGAATTTTTTGTGAGATAAGCATTTAGTAATGTTCAGCTTTTTTCGGCAGTGATGTTGGGAGATTATCTACGTGATTATTCCATTTGTATATGCTGTTAATATGTAACCGAAGTATTTTTTGATTTTCTTTCTCCACTAATTTAAAAGTTGTTATATATGTGCAACAAAAGATACAATTTGTACATACATATGTATAAAATATGGCTTTTCATTTGGAGGTTGATATCTACACCATTCCTTAATGCTTCGATAAAGTTGGTCATCATGAATAATTCGGTTATTATTTCGGCTCGATCTTAGGTTAGGTTAGGTTAGGTTGAAAAGCAGGGGCATAAAAAGCCCAAACCCATGACAGGTATACACTTATTCCCAGTTGGCATTTTGTGCGCTCCATGTGGAAAACGGAATTCCCAAACAAAAACCATAATCATAATTTCCCATAAATAAATATCGGACAAGTTCAAGAACTCAGTCCCCTCAATGTAATTCCTTATGGATCTCCAGTTTGAGTTCCCCAGGTACTCCAAATTCATCATAGTATCCACTGTAAAATTCTCGCGTCTAATATGCCCAAACGCAGGACAATGACAGAGGAAGTGTACCAAAGTCTCATCCTCTTCCTCGCATGCTCTACATGCTGTCTCGATCTTACTATTAGATTAAAGCCATCAGCATATGGTGTAAATTCTTTGTTTTTATCAAGGAAAATGATAGAGCAAATTTTATTGTAGGTTTTTAGAAACAATATGCTTAATAATCTCTCTTATCAACAGCTCATAATGAAAGGCTGTTTGCAATCTGATTATCCACATGGAGTAGAGGAACAATTGTTGATTGACCTTTCGTGATTCCAAGAAACAAAAAAGTTAATAAATATTTGCTCACTGGATTTAAATACACTTCTTAAAGTTTATTTCTACTGGCTCAAGAAAAAAGGTGAAATATCCAATCCCTTAAGTATCACTTAAAGAAAATCTAACAATCTGTTTGGTTTATTTTCTTTCCTTTACCCTACATTGAAATTACTCAACTACGAGTAATTTCAATTAAAATCTCCTTATAGATTGGACTTATTTTACCAACGGTCCTTCTTACCATCGCAGCCTATAAAGAAGATTTTTTAGATACAACAGATCAATTTTTTTTAACTGTATAATATTGAAAAGTGTGCAAGCGTGCACAAGCCGCCATAGCCTACTGGCTACAATTATGTCATGAACTTTTGGCAGGAGTTAAGGGACAGATTGTTGCTTTGGTATATGAACTTTTCTTAAATTGTTGGGGAATTTTTGAGCTAAGTATATTGCCATAAAGTTTTAGTAATCTATATTTTACATTTTTTGGCATTTGTTTCAGCATTGAGCACGATATCCTCTTAAAACTTTCAGTTTTTCCTTATTGTAACTTCTAGAAATGACATGTCTTTTTTAATTATGTTCGCTGCTGACGAAAGGTTTATTGGAGGTATTGCGGTCATATCTTTTGGATTCTGAAATAACTTGACGAGACTTTACCTAAAATCTTTACTACTTCTTTTTTGTTTAAAGCAAGACCAGCAGGACTACTATCAGTTTTCAGAACATGGATATTGATGTTAGTTTTGTATGCGGTAGGTCTATTAATTTCTCCAATTAATTCCCGATGTTATTTTTATTGAAGATGTAGTTTAATCTAATGATTTAGTTTTCTTTTTTTATTTTTGCATTTAATTTTTTTAAATTAATAAATTTTGATTGTTGAGGTCAATTTTAAATAGGTTGCAAGTTTGTTTTTTTTTATACCCGCCACCAAAAAAATGGTGGGGGTATATTCATTTTGTCATTCCGTTTGTAACACATCGAAATATCAATTTTAGACCCCATAAAGTATATATATTCTAAATCGTGGTTTGATTTTATGACGATCTAGCTATGTCCGTACGTCTGTCCGTCTGTCCGTCTGTTGAAAGCACGATAGAGGTCGCACCGAAAAAGCTAGGGGGCTTAAATTTTGCCAGAATCTTTCTTATAGACAAGGTTTGTTTGGTATTGAAAATGGGCTAAATCGGAATATTAGGAAGAGAGTTATAGCTCGAAAAGCAAGAGTAGGTCGAAAAAACCGTGTCCTTCGAACATCGAATAAAATGAAATTGTGTCCAAACGCCTTAACGTAGACTCATCAAACTTTGAGTATATATTTCCTGGGTAAAGGCAATATTTTTCCCAGAAAATTGTCTAAATCTATGCATTAGGAGAGGAGTTATCGATCAAAATGTACGAAAATTTATACCGCACAGTGTATTTTTCGGTATATTTAAAAACAAAAACGTCATAAAAGCAACAAAATTGGATGTACGACTCTGAAATTTTGCACACTTTGCTTTTTGGTGACACGCTTTCTTGTAACGGCAAATCAATGTGCTACGCCCACTTTTACGCCCACCTCCCATATAACGTTTTAACTAAAATTCATATAAATTCTCTATTAATAAAGATTTTGGAATAATAAAGGCCTATCTTGAAATACCTCAGTTGTAATCATTCGCGAAAATAACTTTGACACGCCTACTATAACGCCCACTTTTCACGTTATCTACCGTTAATGAAATTTAAAAGCTCATAAAACCGCTAAAATTAGAGGTATGATGATAAATTTTGCTACGTCTATCCCCCTAGGCAATATCATTACTGTGCCAAAAAATTAAGGTGCCACGCCTACTTTTACGCCCACCTCCCATATAACGTTTTACCTAAAATTCATATAATTTCTCTTTTAATAAAGATTTTGGAATAATAAAGGACTATATTGAAACACCTAACACCTCATTAGCAAAAACAACTTTGACACGCCTACCATAACGCCCACTTTCACTTTTGAATTGTGTCCAGACGCATAAATGTAGTCATGAAACTTCGAATATATATTTATCGAGTCAAAAGAATATTTTTCCCTGAAAATCGCTTAAATCTATGAATTAGGAAAAGAGTTATAGATAAAAATGTACGAAAATTTATACCGCACAGTGTATATTTCAAATTTAAAACGTAATAAAACTGACAAAACTATATGTACGATTTTGAAATTTTGCAAACATGGCTTTTTGGTCAAAGTCTTCGTTATAACGGAAGATAGATGTGCCACGCACACTTTTTTCCTTAAATTTTTATAAAAATATATTAGTCATATATATTAGCATTTATTCATCTTACACTGCACCATTTATTGTACTGTAGCTAAATATAAGATAAAGATGTTCAGATAGATGACTCTACTAGCAACTACTAGATGGCATGCTAACAACTTATGCTTATGTTCTCCTAAAGTTATGGTCACTTTCATTGAAAGACTAAATTTACGAAAACATTTTACTAGCATACTGAAGTTATAATGGGTGGTTTAATTTTAAGGGACTATGTTGATTTTGAATAAAATTATTATGAAATTATTATCATTTATTTTTATAATGATAATATTTGTATGCTTCAATTATGTATGGAACAAAATATCTGCCAAATGGCACCCCAACCTAGGCGGCACACAACGATCCGATAGTCCAAATTTTCAATGACACTGTTGATGCTCGATTGTTGGGCACGATGATGAGTCGAGGTTGCTTGCTCTTTTGCCACGTTATCGTGAAAAACAGCAATGTTTCCCATTCAACGAACTAAGATGGCATTCACAGATGTTTTCACATTTCATACAGACCTGCTTTGCAGACATTTAAATATTTTTTACAATTCTCACGATTGTGGACGAATTCGAACGATTATGTTGACCAAAAGAATCATGAAGTGCACAAAATGCATTTTGATTTGAACGCCCATTTTTATAAAAATCTTTAATATTTAAAAGCGTTGCTCGATTGCGTATCTATCCACGGTTCAAATTGAGTTAGTCTGAGATTGAGAAATGTCAAGTGAAATGCAGAAAACAAATTTAAAGACTAGGTGTAGTTCACCTTCAACATGGGCCCTTAAAATTTAACCACCCTCTACAAAGAAAGTGATACATATTTTATTATAAAGAGATTATTCCATAATGATTAACAAAATAATAAGTACTGTGCTTTAAATGTACACAAAATTGGTGGTGGGTATAAAAGATTCGGCACAGCCGAATATAGTGCTCTTACTTGTTTTTTTTTAATTATGTTTTAAGGTTAAGACTACATTGACCCATTGGGCAGAAGTGTTGTGTTTAAATATAAAACATATTTAAAGGTTTTGTTTTACTGTAAAATTCTCCACAATTTTTTTTAATAAATTCAGAACTTAAAAAAAAAATAAGAATACAATTTTAATTAAAATAAAAACTTTGATAAAATCTCACTTTATTGCTTAACATCTCTTCCAAACAAATTTGGCTAAGGCTTATAAATATAATATTTTTTCTATTTCATTTCTGTTACAATTAAAAAAAAATTTATAAAATTTACATATGTAGAATAAATTACAAGTTTATGCCACCACTCACAGTAAAACATCAAAGGCTTTTGCTTCTTTTTTTTTAATTTTTTATTTTTAAATGAAATTTTGTTTTGTCTTATTTTTTGTGCTTATGTTTTTTCGTTTTGGTTATAAATTAATAAAACTTAATAAATTTCCCGATAAGAACAACGCAAATAATTTACAAACTATACAAGACTCATTAATAAAATGCTTAGAATTTAGTTGTATCTCCAACACCATAAATAGAGTGTATTTGTGTGGTAGCATCTTCATTGTCAAGAATGAGCTAATTAGAATTAGGTTTAGCTTACAAAATTGCTACTGTTATATATACATATGTATGCAGGAATGTATGTAAAACATGTAGAAAATGTTTGAAATAGTTATTCGTTTTTTTTATAGATACACATGCGACGACACAGAATTGTGTTGATTATCCAACAAATCATCATGGGTGGTTTTTAGTAAAAAAAAAAATATTTATTTTCTTCTTTTCTAAAATAAAATTTTAATTAGAAATTTATGTAAAAACATCGCTTTTTTTAGAAAATTGTTTAAGGCTTTTGAATAGTTATGAGGATGTAGTTCAGTAAATTTTTATTTTCAAATTTTAAAAAACTATGAGTAATCATTTGTTTATTACAGTCGTTTTTTCTTGCATAAAATTAAATATGGAATGTTCGCAAATGCCATTGTTTTAATGAAGTTATAATTTACTTTTAGAAAAAGGTTAGTGACCTGCCTTAATAAAATTAGGGCACACATGTTTCACAATTAGAATAATTTGCAGATAGTAAATGTTCTATTAATTTCTACCTCTGGAAATTAAATAATGAAAAGATTCACAACTGAACATAAAACCAGAAAATCAGCGACGAGTCACTTTAACGCAAGGAGCATATTGTCATGACTTTTATGTCAAAAATTCACAATTTAAAAAATTGATTCGTCCCCTCCAACATGGTACCGTAAGAGATTTGCCTCTAACCGGTACACCACGTTTAAAGGCAGAATTCGTTTATACGTTCTGTGCTGTTATGAATCAGCAGTTTTGTTTCTGTTCCATAGAAAATGTGTTTGCGTGGTTTGTTGTTCCCTTTCCGTTCCGTTCTGTTGCGGACAGATCTGTATATAATAGAATTCAACGTTAAATGACGGCCATTGAGAGAGAAACAGCTGATATTAAGATGCCTTTGTTTTAAAGATAGCAGCAACAAAGAGACTCTCTCTTTGCCTTTAGATGAAATCTGACTGATAATTTTTGACTTCTAATTTATTTTTTTATGTATAGAATTTGGCGAGAAAATATACAAAAATTATAATAAGCTTGTTTTGGTATAGCTACCTTGTAAATAATGGCAGATAAGTTTTTACAAAAGAAGTAAGTATAAAAATTAGACAACAGAATGACACATCACAGAACGACAACAAAAAGTAAATACTGAAGCCTTCATTCGCACTGCGGATAGCTTAGAGCATGTAGAGCAAAGTGTTAACAAAACTCCAGAAACATCCCGGAAGAAGCTCTTCTAAGCTAGAAATGGCTCGTACGTCACTATGGCACATTTCAAAAAAATATTAACTGTTAAAACAAAATAAAATCGCACAGAGCGTCGACAAGTTCTAAATTTTTCAGTTAAATTTCAACTGTGGGCAGAAATTAAATTATCTTTGTCTTGAAAATCTGATTATAAGTTAATTTTAACTTTAATGGCCTTAATAATAAGCAAAACTGTAGGTTTTATAGCTCTAAAATTTCATCAATGCTTGTTACACACCACTAGCTATACAGTGTAAAAATCTTATTGGGACTTGCTACTTGAAGAATGGTATTGGTTATTGATAAAAAAAATTGTATACATGCTGCTCTTGAAAACAAATCTTAGATGTGATTTTAGCCGAATAAAGCTACTGCTTACAATGCCCAAGACTCAATGGCACTTCTAAGTCAAAGCATGTAGCAAATAATAACTAGAAATTCTGAAGTTAATTGGCCAACGCGTTTGTCAGAATTCGGATATTTTCTTTGAGGTTACTCAAAGGACCAAGCATATATGAATAAGCGTGAAAAAATCTTTGTACTCAAGGCAAAATTTATTTCGGAAAATCCTCTAAAACGAGCCAATCATTTCGAAGCTTAAGAGAGGGTGGTTAAATTTACATTATTTTCTGTAATAAGTGTAAAAATCCCATTTTTTATATTCTTAACCCGAAATAAAAAAAATATAAACAAAAAAGTAATTAAATTTTTTAGCGCCATGATGATTTATAACCCACCGTGTAGTACCAAATTAGGGGTATTAAAACGACCCGGTCAGAATTGAAAATAAGCGCTTCCAAAAATGCGCAGATATTATGGAAGATATCTAAATATTATTATGACAATATTTAATAATCTAAAACCTTTAAAATTTAAATTTGTGCAATATTTTATGCAAAAAATCTTTAAAAAAATTAAAATTTGGCACCAAATTAAAATACGAAAATTTAACACAACTAAACATGCAAAACATGTTAGAAAGTAATGGTAGACAAAGGTCAAAATTTTTTTTCTGCAGCGAAAAAAATGACATGAGAAGAAAATAAAAAAAAATTCCAATTTAATATAAAGAAAATATGAAAAGAATATTAAAAGCTATAATTTGTTTAGTCAATTGAGTATATTGAGATTTAAAACAGTTGTAATTTTACTGATTTAACATTTAAATAATTTTTTAAAATTTGAAGAAAAAATTTGAAATAATTTGAGAGGCAGGCATTTCTTAACAAAGAGGATCTTACTTTTCTCCAAATTTAACAACTTATTCTTAAACATAAAACTCAAAAACGTTAAAAATTAAAATATAGTGGATTTCCGTCGGCTTGCAACTACTAAGTGACCATTGCTTTTTATAATAATTTTATGCGTAAACATTATTTGTTGTTGTTTCGTTTGAGGTCAAATTATACCTTCATACAGGCGGACAGAAAGACAAATACTCATACATATTTATTTTTATTACAATCAAGTGGTAACCAAACTAGGATTACTTAAACACATAACCAACATCTTACTGGGCCCTTTAAAATTCTGTACGCATATACAAATGTATAAAATAAAAAAAGGAGAAAAAATATTACTTTATGGACGACTATATAGTGCCCTACAATACACTTTGTCATTTTACAAGGTGTGCTTTCTTGTCGAATTATTCTAATTTTTAGAAATTTTAAATTGATTTAGAAATTTTATAATGAACGATACAATATTGTTAAATTTTGCATTGTACCATGTCTAACTTTTGATAATTTTTTATGCGAGCCTCATTTTGATTTTAACAACGCGCTTGTCAATAAATCTTGAGTTGTGGGTTGTTCTACAAACTGTGTGGACTACTTACCGTCACTTTAAAAAAAGCAACTATTTGATTGAATCGTACGGCAAATTTGTATGCGATTCAGACATTACAAAATAAATGTAAGTACGTAGCCGAGATCTCCAAGTAGAGCAAAATATTCCAAATATAGATTTTTCTTCAATAATGCACACTTGCAAGTCTACTTTAGCAGAAATTGAAGGTCTACCTGTCAACGGCTAAGGTTTCCATTTAAATTGCTCTACAGCATCCAGTCATTATATTTTCTTGTAAACATTTTGAGACTTGACTCAGAAGACATACGTTAATAATATATTCCAACTCCTCGAGGTATTTGAAGGCTCCCCACTGGTTACTGCATCGTCGACGATGCGAATGAAAAGAACGGTGACAATATGCATCTTTGCTTTATACCACTTCAAATCTTAATCAATCGGACAATTAATTGTTGTATAGAATTTGGCATTTACTTATAGTCCACGTAGTATGTGATCACTTGACACTGTTAAAGGCCGAACTTGTAACCGTGCTGTAAGCCTATTACTAATGTGTTGATAAGATTGATTTTCTAGGATTGTAGCAATACTGCGTCGGATACTCGGCCCAGTATTATATAGCTGTATATCTTCCTTGGTATTGTTACTTGATTATACCACGGTAGGTAGCTGTTGCAGTCGTCAGAGCATTGAAATTTTTTTTCACTTTTTTTTTATTACAGGAGTTTGGCAGAGTGTCTAGTTTGGGTGTCACAATGTTTTTGATTTTTTACATAGCATAGACGCATAACTGAAGAGATATATTACTTCCTGGATCCTTATTAAGTCCGATTGGGTTGATGGGTTGTACATAATTTCATCGTGAAGGATATTGTGGTTGGTTTCATTTCAAAACATAAATAAATTAAAATTTATACAATAAAATATTTGTGGCAAGTTATATATCTGTTAAACCTTATTTAAAAACAAAAAAATTTAAATTTCAGTTTCGGGCAACATTTGTATATGACTTAGACAAATTCGTTGACAGATTAAGAACCAAAGTAAAAGGCTTTATATGGGGAAATGTCCACAGGAACAGACATTTCTTGTTTCACTTCAAATAAGGTTCCAAGCCAATTGCTTTACTAAAAAACTAATGTGTGAGCGATTAGCACTTATCATTATGTAGGGTATGGAGAAACTAAATTTCAAATTTACATGATTCAGTGTTACACATTATTTAAGCTTTACATTGGGTAATAATATTATAGTAATTTTTTATATAATATTAGATAAGGGCAGAAGGTATTATCTACTACTTTACTTCCATTGACTCTGCTTTATATTTTTATTAAGTTCTATGTAAGAAAGTGTACTTTGGAAATAAAGTATAATTAAACAAAAATTATTTTGTTAAAAACGAATTCTTTTGTGTAACATATTTGTGTTAATTCATGTATTATTTTACATACAGTAGAGAGTCTAGAATGTTACAATTCTGGCCTGGTTCAGGGAACCACCACAAGTAGAAATTTTACAAAGACTTAGAGCTGCCATCTCCGATAGGCTCCGACAGCTGTCTCTGTGCCGAGACAGCTTCTACAGGAGAAATTATAGGATATTTCTATACTTCTGTGATGACTTCAAAATCTTTAGTGACCAGTCTACGTAGCCACAATTTTCCTTAGCCGCTTTCTATCAAATCACAGAAAACACTTAGTGCGCTGTTATGGTTTTATTCCCTTTACACCCAGAGTAATTCATCAATTTCGTATGGGATGATACACATGTACTTTGCAAATAGATAGGGGTAAATCTCAGTAGTAATCCTTCTTAACAATGCTACCAGCTATGCAGTGACCATTTCCAGAGTTCACGCATCTACATAAAAGTGATATTCGAATGCATCGTCATTCGAAAAGACATCAATCAGGGACCTGCAACCTTATTCTGTAACTCGCAAAAAAAAAATAAAATCTCTATCGCTAAAACTTTTCAAATTATTAAGAGATTTCACTCACTCCCTTTAGATTTTTCTTTAGCGAGTTACCGATTAAGGCTGATGATGGCTGATCGGCTCTCGGTGTAGATATTTGTAGTGTAGTAGGCAATGAGAGTTAGTATAAAATCCATGTTTGCAATATTACTGAAATGGTCCTGTGCCCTCCGTTCTTCGACATCAAACTACAGCATGAAGTCTTAACTTAACACGTTAAGCGCCAGACGGTCTACTAACAGTGAGTTCAGTAACGTAAAAATTGCCTTTGCCGGCATCTACTTGATGGCACCTATGATCACTGTCATCATGTTCTGCAAAATTGTCTTCACCTTTCGTCAGTTTCCTTAAAACTCCGTAGAAAAAATTTAGTTTGATGACCGCCTCATATAGCCAATTTATAAATTTAAGATGTAATCCCCAGATTCTGCTAGTGGAATTTCTACATAGCCGTCATTGCCTTTGGCTTTCTTGCCACTATACACATCTTCCAGGTTTGCTTTCTATCCTAATTGCCTACAAGATATTCAGCATTATTCGATAAAGTCAATGTAACTCCATTAAGCATCGGATGGTAATAATTTACTTTATGCATTTGTTCATGTGACGCTAAGTTTGCTTCTTTATAGAAACACGATTTTAAAATGTTTGAAAGAACTAAGATACACTTTCAAATTAAAAATAATTTTGAACTAAGGTCTTTTGTTTTAGCATTTAGCATTTTAAATTCATTGTCATATTAATACAAAAATATATTTTCATGTTTAAAAAATGTATATTTTTTTTAGTTTTTACTTAACAACCTTTAATAAATCAAAATAAATTAAATTAATTACATAAAGCAAATCCAATAGAATTGAAATATTTTAGGAATATATTCAGAAAAAAACTTCTTCCCTTAGCTAACATCTTAAGCTTCCCATACTTGGTTTTTTTTTCTGAGATGTACCTAAATATTGCGTGATCATATTCAAATCACCTTTGATTGTAATCCACAGATTCAGTTTCTTTTTTTTACTTTTTGCTTTTTTTTCACATCATCATTTGCTGTATTAACACCTTTACTAACTCAGTACTACTTCAACAGAAGACTAAAAAAAATATATTTCTTTCCTTGATAGCCTGCTATGTTTGTGAACAAAGTGTGTTTGAGCAAAATGAAATATTTTTATAGACTTAATTCTAGAATTTGTTAAGTTGACCCGAAAGGTATGTTAGTCTAGTATGGTATATTTATTATTAGCCAACAACAGCAACAGCAGCAATAAAAAATAAGCGTAAATAACTTAAAGTTTATTTATGCCATTGTTATAGACACGATCGTTAGTCATTCGCATAAAACAGTTTTTTTCTATATTATTTAAGTTTTTTTTTATTGATATAAATTGTATATATGAAAATAATAAAAAAAATTTACAAATTAATATAAAGAAATATGTAAGACTTTATATTTTCACATAATTTAGAAAATAAAAATAGTCTGGTGACTGGTTGCTTAGAAGTGGGGATTAGCTTTAGTTTTATTATTTTAAACAAAGAGGATTTGTCTTTGGCATAGCCAATTTAAAGGTTAATTGACCTTTTTTAGACTCAGTTTATGAATTGACAGCATCATGAACTATTTTACGCATTATTTAAAACCCCTTGAAATATTTTCGTTTCGTTTAAAGATTTAAACAGCAAAAGAAATATACACAGAACTAAGATAAAAAATATATAAAAATTATTGCATTAAACAAAACTATTGTCAGATGCTGAACTCTATCTTTACAAGGCAGGAAACTTATTCTTTAAAACTTTTGACACATTTCCCTCATGTTGGGGGATTAAACCAAATAAATAAAACTGCTTTAACTTCGTTGGTAAGAATCTCTTTTTAATTTCAAATGTAATATCAACTTTTCAATTTAAGTCATAATTTATAATATTAAATAATGATATTTTCATAAAAGTATTTCATAAAAGAAATCCTTGAATCTTTTATAATCGTTTAATATTTGTTATACCTTTTCCATACCATAATACGCACATTTTACATGTTTTAATGAGAAGCCAACTTTAATTCAATTTTAAAGGCATGTTTTATCGAGCAATTACAGAAATTATGAGAAATAAAAACAACATTGTATTTGAAATTGTTTTCAGAAGTGGAGCTTGTTCAACAGTTCTGAACGCATTGTAGGAAAAAATGGATTCCAATAGTTTTTTAGAGTTAGAGTGACAACAATTTTATTAATTCAATCACCCAGCACAATTTTTGGTTTTGGTCAACAAAAAGTCTCCGCAGATCTTATTTTCCAAAAATTTTCGGTCACTTTAATTTAAGCCCATATGACTTTTAACTTACATCAGTATCACCTTATTTATATTTAGAAGCACTAATATTGAGCTTTAGAATACACTCAAGTGCCGAAAATGAACTGCTATATTTAAGATATAAGTGATTGTGCTTAAGATTTCTTGAATGGAAGAGGAGAATGGATTAAGATTATAAGATTATTCTACCCGAAATCGGCAGACAGAGTTTCGTTTGTTGCAGCAGGATGTTCTACATGTAGGATGAAGTTCTCATTTGAATACAAAATTCTGTAATTAATTGTATAGCTATCCGCCTGGTCCTGTGAACCTTTTAAAATCCTAAGAATATAATAATTCACAATATAAAGAAATATTAAGTCCAGCCACTCAAAAATTTTACCACAATTTTTTTTTCATAACAATAATCTGTTGCTAATTTATATAAACAAGGATCTGTTCGCAAGTGTCTATGTATCTGTCTAAACACTAACGTTGTGAAAATTATTTGCTGATGATAAAAGATAAATAAATAATAGTTTGGATATTCTAAAATTACTGCTCCAACTTATTAGGAAATTCTTACATGACAATCAGAGGAGTACGGCTTGCATATCATGAATGTTGCAAACAAAACACACGCAAAGAAAAAATATGGATGTGGTTACCATAATCGAAGAGCAACATACTATGATTGAATTGTATGATTATCGTTAAAGCATATAATGCTTGCCAGTTATCATTATTATGTTTAATTAGAGTATCATTCAATTATCATATATATGACTACAACTAAAATGGACAATCTTTGCTCTTTTACGGCAAATTATTGTCTTTTGCTGTAACATACACATATTGATTGTACTATAATAATACCAATTTAATTGCAATTTGTATACAAATATTTTTTTACATTTTCTCGTTTAATTTTTAAAAATTTATGTTCATTTTTTTGACATCTCAAACTTTCAAAATAATAAAAATTTATTCAGAAGAAGAAGAGCAGTTGAAATCAAATTATTGTTAAAAAATCATAGCTTGATTATTTTGTAATCATACTGTTGTCTCACTTATTATTTAATGATTATTTGTAATTTTTAATGATTTTGAATATAATGTTATTTTTGTCAAATTAATTTTTTTTAAATCATACTATTTTTAATTGATAATCATTTTGAATTTTTTACGATAAGTGAACATTAAATGATACAGTTCAAACAAATGCTTTATTATCGTGACAAAATATATGATGAAATGAAAAACAAATAACTATTACTTGTTTTCGACAACCAAATATTGTTATAGAAACTATAATATGGCCGTCATATTGTAACCATGGTTTTTATTTGCGTGTACTACACGTGTATACAGCTATAGAAGCTTAAGTTGACTTTATCTATATTGAAATGAATTTTTTGTTTAAGCAAAATATCTAGTAGATTTTTAAATAAATAAAACTTTTCACTCCATTTTCCCTTAAATTTTTTAAAAATAGTTTTCAAAATAATTACTGGTTTCTTTGACCTTTTATAATAATATATGTTTAATAGTTTTTTAAGCTTAAGGTCCTTTTAATAATAAAAAATCTTTTTGTTTTGTTTTATATTATTTACATTTTTTTTATTTTCATTTAAAAAATAACAAATATCAAAACACAAATCCAACAAAAAACTAATATATAATAAACAAGTAAGAGCGCTATATTCGGCCGTGCCGAATCTTATATACCCTTCACAACGTGTAGTCATGAAATAACAGTAGTTTGTATCACCATTCATCTCATATGCAATACGTACATACATATAAAAAATATACATATATAAAAAACATCCCATTGTAAAATTATAAATTTACGTATGTGTGTTAAAAAAAAAAATAAAAAAAAAAAAATTTAAAAAAAAAATTTAAAAAAAAATTAAAAAAAAAAATTAAAAAAAAATATTAAAAAAAAAATTTTTAAAAAAATAATTAAAATATATATAATTAATATAAAACAAAAAAAAAAAATAAAAAAAAAATTAAAAAAAAAAATAATAAAAATATAAATAATATATTAAATAAAAAATAAAAAAAAAATTTAAAAAAAAATTTTTAAAATATAAAAAAAAATTTTTTTTTGGCTCAGCTGGGATTCGATCCCACGTTTACTTTAGTCAATATACAAGTTTGTATGTATGTATGTTGTTGTTGTAATGTTGTTTTTGTGAAAAAAAAATCGAGGTGGTCGTGGGTTTTTGCTCATATCTCAGTTGTTTATGTACCGATGTTTCTGATTTTCAATAGCGATATACTCCCGAATATTTCTGATATTTTAATACCTCACCCGGGTCCAAGCGATGTCGGGGGGCTTCAAAAAGTTGATTTCAACATACACACGGACAGACGGTCAGATGGACAGACGGACAGACGGACAGATGGACAGACGGACAGACGGACAGACTGACAGAGCTTAATCGGCTTCCCTATTCATAAGCTTTCAGAAAATATATACTTTATGGGGTCGGAAATGAAAATTGTAGAAATTTCACACGGAATGACAAACCTATATATACCCTTTTTCACTGTGTGAAGGGTATAAAAACGTGTATCCTGATGATGCTACACAAAGAAGTATCGAAATATTGATCAAATAATATAAAACAAAACAAAAAGATTTTTTATTATTAAAAGAACCTTAAGCTTAAAAAACTATTAAACATACTTTTCAAAATGGTAGAAAAAGTTCTGCTTCACAAAAGTGTTCTTATAAATACCGGCACAATTGTTGCAATTCGGACGCTAAAACATCCATTATATTGAAAAGTATTTAAGATTTTAAAATAGAACTTAATTATGCTGCTACACCTGATTACAAATTGGCTGATAAATAATTTTCTAATTTCAACAAAAACAAACATTATTTATAGATGCAATATACAACAGCTTTTAGCACTCTGTATTTAACGAACACTTTTGATAAAAAAAGTAAAAGTAAAAAAAGTTTTGGTGCAAGTATTTGTTCTCATTAAAAAAATATTTAATAATTTTTTTTTATTAGTAATTATGTGAAAAATTTATATTATTTTAGATAAATTAAAAAAATAAGAGAAAATATACTGTTTCCTAAAATTAATTTTTTATTTTTTTTTTCCATAAAATACAATTTCGTTAAATCCTGACAAACTGTCGGGCTTATGCTGAAACATTTATTAACCTTTTAAAAAAATTAAAAATTTCAAGAGCTATTAACCAGCTCACTAAAGAACATGCGTTTGTAGTCATATAATTTTGTAACAATTTAAAAACTTTAGTTTTACCTTAACACACGTAAAGAAAATCAAAAACAAACGGTACATAGAACCTCATCAGTATCATCACGTTAACGACCAGATGATTGATTGAACACGTACTTGAAACTTTCAATTTTCTCTTGCAGATTTCTGTAACAGAACATGAAAATGTTCTTTTAATGAAATAATTTTAAAATATTTGTTTGTTTTAATTTTGGAAAAATCTGTACTAAAAGTATAATAATTGCCTTCAGTAGGCAGTCTTGTAATAAGTTTTCATATCAAGAATTTCTCACAATTGCTTTAGTTCTATCAATGAGTTGTTTTATTTTTATTCTGCATTTCTCATTGTGAATTGGAAATTATTTCACATAGAAATCATAAAGTCTGCTTTTTTAAGAAAATGTCAAACATGTTGCATTAAGAAACATGTAAGCAAATGGTAAGATATGTTTAAGATTTTTGTTTGTGCAATCTATTTTTGTGGTTGTTGTAGTTTCTACTTCTAAATAAATTGACATTCTCATCTTTTTAACGTTTAGGCTGAGAAAAAAAATAAATAAAATGGGGAATGAGACCCTGGAGAAACAAATATTTATAGTTTATTACTTCTAATTTGCTAACTGTGAATTCTGCATTAAAAAATGTAAAAATACTTAAACCATACAATATTTATTTTGCACCTATAAAGCCCATATTAATTATACAACCACAATGGAATTATTAAATCAGTGACACTAAGGCTTTGTAGTTAAGATTTTCTACTATTTAATAAGCAAATTGCTTAAAAGTTCTCTTCTTTACCTCTTAAGTAATTAATATTTAAATTTATATTTAAATGGCATAATATTTTCTTCTAACCCTTAAGGAATTCGGTCGTTTGTTCCTGAGGTTACTTCTCCATTTGCACAACAAAGATCTCAATATTTTGTTGTAATATGCATATGTCCAATTGTAAGACCATCAATCTATCTCGAACAAGCAACATTCAAAGATTTCCTTTTCATTCTTCCTTTGAAATATCAAAATGCTATAAACACTCACACACAATCAAACATTCATACTCACCCGAATGCATACACAATGAACTAGTGATAAAAACATTTCATCTTGTGCGTATACAAAACAATTTAAGAAAAGGAACAACATGCGACTGTTGATGTTTTCGTTTTGCCTGTTGTTTCTGCTGTTGCTGTTGTTATTGTCCCCATCCACAAGTCCAAATGTTAATTCTGTACAGTATCCCATCCATCTATTTAGGCAGTCAACCAGCCGTCCATCTCGTAACCAACAAACTCAACCAACCATCTACATTCAGTCATTCGGTTCTACAAACATTTGACGCCTCTCATATTCACTGACTCCCAGCATTCACAGAAGTGATTCCTAAACTTTTTTAAAATATTTTGCACTTTGTAGTTAAAATAAGAAATCTAAGTTTTAGCACTAAATGGAAATTAAAAAAAAATAAATTTAAGAAAAATCTCTTGAAACAGATTAAAAAAATAAAAATGTTTTTTAATGCTAATAAAAAAATTTGCTAATAAATAATTTATAAAAAAAAAAATTTTAAAAGTTATTAAATAAAACTTCTCTGCATAAAACCCTAGAGAAAAGTAACAGTTTCAAAGAACGAATTTATTGAATTAATACACAATGAAGTGTTTACTAAAAACCGTAAACTTATTGAATTATATTTTGCAAAAGAAACCGTTAAAGGAAAAATGTTTTAATATTAATTTAATAAAAGCTAAATTTTGTAATTACCAGAAATTGTTCAAATCGAAAATTCTCCATCGAAAAAGAATTATTTATAAACCAAAAATATTCTCTTAAATAAAGTTTCTCTTTTGAAAATTATTTTTAACAAATTGAGTTAATAAAAAATTTAAAACTGATTTAATGAAATTTTATTATTTTTATTTATTTAAATATTTTTTAAAAAACAAAATTGACTAAAATACATTTTAAAAAATTTTATGGATTTTCTTGAATTAATTTAAAATTTTATATTTCAAAACAATTTTTTTAATCAGAAAACATTTTCCCGAATTACGTTAAATAAAATATTTTTTTTCATATTATATAAAAAGTTTCTCTATTTTTATACCCTTCACACAGTGAACAAGTAAGAGCGCTATATTCGGCCGTGCCGAATCTTATATACCCTTCACAACGTGTAGTCATGCAATAACAGTAGTTTGTATCACCATTCATCTCATATGAAATACTTACATACATATAAAAAATATACATATATAAAAAACATCCCATTGTAAAATTATAAATTTACGTATGTATGTTAAAAAAAAAAATAAAAAAAAAATTTAAAAAAAAATTTAAAAAAAAAATTTAAAAAAAAAAATTAAAAAAAAATTAAAAAAAAAAAATTAAAAAAAAAAATGTAAAAAAATAATTAAAATATATATAATTAATATAAAACAAAAAAAATAAAAAAAAAAATTAAAAAAAAAAAAAATAATAAAAATATAAATAATATATTAAATAAAAAATAAAAAAAAATAAAAAAAAAAATTTAAAAAAAATTTTTAAAATATAAAAAAAAATTTTTTTTGGCTCAGCTGGGATTTGATGCCACGTTTTCTCTAACCAGTATACATGTTTGTATGTATGTATGTTGTTGTTGTAATGTTGTTTTTGTGAAAAAAAAAATCGAGGTGGTCGTGGGTTTTTGCTCATATCTCAGTTGTTTATGTACCGATGTTTCTGATTTTCAATAGAGATCTACTCCCGAATATTTCTGATATTTTAATACCTCACCCGGGTCCAAGCGATGTCGGGGGGCTTCGAAAAGTTGATTTCAACATACACACGGACAGACGGTCAGACGGACAGACGGACAGAATTACAGAGCTTAATCGACTTCCCTATTCATAAGCTTTCAGAAAATATATACTTTATGGGGTCGGAAATGAAAATTGTAGAAATTTCACACGGAATGACAAACCTATATATACCCTTTTTCACTGTGTGAAGGGTATAAAAAGGGTATATATAGGTTTGTCATTCCGTGTGAAATTTCTACAATTTTCATTTCCGACCCCATAAAGTATATATTTTCTGAAAGCTTATGAATAGGGGAGTCGATTAAGCCCTGTCAGTCTGTCCGTCTGACCGTCTGTCAGTGTGTATGTTGAAATCAACTTTTTTAAGCCCCCCGACATAGGTTGGACCCGGGTGAGGTATTAAAATATCAGAAATATTCGGGAGTAGATCGGTATAGAAAATCAGAAACATCGGTACATAAACAACTGAGATATGAGCAAAAACCCACGACCACCTCGATTTTTTTTTCACAAAAACAACATTACAACAACAACATACATACATACAAACGTGTATACTGGTTAGAGAAAACATGGCATCGAATCCCAGCTGAGCCAAAAAAAAATTTTTTTTAATTTTCTTAAAAATTTTTTTTTAATTTTTTTTTAATTTTTTTTTATTTTTTATATAATATATTATTTATATTTTTATTATTATTTTTTTTTTTTTAATTTTTTTTTAAATTTTTTTTTTTTTGTTTTATATATGTATATTATATATATATTAATTTTTTTTTTTAATTTTTTTTTTTAAATTTTTAAAAAAATTTTTTTTTTTTCGTTTTTTTAACATACATACGTGTACGTATTTCATATGGGATGAATGGTGATACAAGCAACTGTTATTGCATGACTACACGTTGTGATGGGTATATAAGACTCGGCATGGCCGAATATAGCATTCTTACTTGTTTTAGGTAAGCCGGTTTGAATAACCCTGCTAGATCTAAGAATATCTATAACCATCGTGTATATAGATAAAATGAGCTAATCGTAGCATAGCCTAGATTTCATAAACTTATTTTATGCCATTTTGTAATGAAGGCCATCATGGATATTAAGTTCTTTTTGTTTGTATATAATATTCCAGTCAAACGCTTCGATTCTCTTGGTTGTTTAGAAGCTGGAAAAATCGATTCAAAAATTTGATATATCGTCGGCTTAATATGCAAACCTGCTAACTCCCTTTCAGCAAATTTTACAGGAGAGACAACGAACTTCTTATAAGTATATCATATTTGTAGCTTGAGAAGGAACCCAAAAATATAGTTGGTTTATTTTATGGTATTTTTTTATGTATAACTACAATCTACAAAAATAAAAATCGTATTAATTGAGTTTAAATAATTGAGTTTAAATAATTGAGTTTAAATAATTGAGTTAGTAATAAACACTGAACTAATAATGTATCGGACTTAACAGTTTTTCTTACAAACATTTTTCTGTGAGAGGATTCAACAGTTTTTCTTATAAAACCGTTCACTTCAAGACTTAAATTGAAGAAAAACTACATGCTGGTCCAAGAGGCGTGTCTTTCTCTACCACTCGTCATCAAAATCTCAATTTACTTAAAAAGTGGACTTAGACGGTTTGCATAATAAGCCGACGATATGTATTAAAAGAAGTATATTTTTTTACAAACATTTTTGTTTATAACTTTGACGATTATGCCTGGTATTCTGTTCACTCTTTCATGGGAATTTATGTCAAACTCCATTTAAAAAAAGAGATAATTATGGAATAACGTTGCTTAATCAGGCATTCGATATCGATCGAAATTTTACTCGAACGATCGAGTTCGCTGTGTTTTAGGTATAGAGATTCTAATAAGAATTTTCGAATTTACATCACGTTTGGATGTCGTAATTCGGCCCCAGCACTCTGTTTACAAAGTACAAAATATAAAAATATTTCTGTCAACATTCAAACAACATTTTATTTCGTATGAAATAATGTAAACAATAGTTATTTCGTATTTCGTATTCTGAAATTCAAAGCAAGACTTGATCAATTTTTTTCTTCCTTTTATTTGAAACAGAGTAACAGGCGCTATTGACCCATTTGTCCAAAAATATTTTTTTTATTTTTTAATTATTTATAAATAATAACAAACGTGTATATAAATTAAGCTAGGGCTGACATTCATATTTAAATTTGTTTGGTGGAGATATGGAGAAAAACAGTTGTAATCATGAAACAGAAAACAGTAGCGCTATTGTTCTGGATACAACTTACAATTTGATTCCTAATATTCCCAAAAGAATTATAACACATACAGATATGTTTAACATGTGGCGGTTTCTAGTAGTTAAATTCAACTATCACACGGACAGACATAGATCGATCGACTAACTTACTCATAAGCTTTCACAAAATATATACTTTATGGAGTTTAAAAACAAAATTCACTCTTCACAGTACGAAGAAAAAGTGCGAATTTCTCGAGTGTATTGGAGGTAAATAATAAAAAAAGAGAGTTTAAATAATTGTACTACAAAAGTTTTTATTATATACAAGTACTTACGTATGTAAATAAATTAAACTATTCTATGATTCGAGATCTAAAAACCGGTTTATGGGATAATTTGAAAATCAATCAAATCAAATCAAATTGAAAAAACCGGGAAAATATAAAAAATACGGTTTGTCAAAACGGAGAAAATAAAAAAAAAATCTCTAAAAAAAACAAATTATATTAAAACTTCTCTTGAAATTTTTTTATCAGTTAATTTTTTAGCAATTTATTTTAAAGATATTTTATTAAAAACTCAAATTTTTTTGGAAACTTTTTAGTAAAGGGAATTAAATACTGATGCTTTTAAATCAATAAAAGAACTTATAATAATATTCAATAAAAAAAACTACAGAAGACTAGTAAAAAAATTAATAACTTAAGATTATTAATTTTTCCCCCTCAATCAATAGAAAATTTTTGTAAAGTCTTTAAAAAGAAAAATTTGATTTATTCAAATTTATAACTTTTCAATATCCTTTGCTTAATATTGGGAATCACTAGTTACTTCACATTACAGCTCAAAGAAATACACATACTGACCGTCCAGTTGGAACGTTCCTCCTTAAACAATAGCCGTAACAACAACAAAAATAACATTAACATTAGCAATCTGTATCTGTTGTTTGAAATCTTTTGCTCCTGCTGGGCCAGCAAATTTCTGTTGAAGTAGTTTTCTTCATGTGTGTCTCTCTTTTGTTTGTTGTGTGTTGATTTCCCATATTTACTGTCAACAAGACAAATACTTGACATAATTCATGCGCCAATTTATTTGTTTGGAATGATTCCTTCCCTGTGTCCTCCCTTGCAGCTTCTTCTTCACCATTAACTCAATTCATATTTTTCCCTGTCCCGTTGCTACCATTACCACACAGCCAACCAACACATACACTGTTAGCGTTAGTGGTGTATTGCATTTTACTTTCCAGCTTATTGCAGGTAGTCAGGTAGAGAGGGATGTACTGCGTTTGTTTGTTGTTCTCAATATTGCCAACTTTTTCGTATAAACGTTATTTCATATTGAGGTGGCTTAGCATTTAAGAGTAAGTGCTAGTGTATTTTTATGTGTGTTAAAATTGTATTATTTGCATATTATTAGTCGGTAACTGAACAAAAAGAGAATGTATCCAATCAACCCACTAACTGCAACCAGCAACAACCGTCATCATCATCGCTATCATCACAAAATTAAAATATTGCGTAGGCTTCCTCGTTTACAATGTTGCATGAGGATATAATGTGTTAAGGATTATTAATAATTTTAACATGTTTGAATTATAACAAGATGTTTTTCAAACCATACAATGTTGTGTCTCAACAATATTTCATTAGAAATTGTATGCTTTTGTATAAGAAAAAAAATTATTCTTGTTAAATTTGATTAAGGTCTTTGAGGCTTTAAGGTTTGTATGAAATTTATATAATTAAAGATTATACTAAAATTAAGTAAAAAATTTAATGGTTATTTTACTGAAGGAATTTAAAACTCTTTTCTTGGTTAAATTTTTATTTAACTAGGGTATGCTAGGCTTGCGTTTTTGTGTCAAACTATTTTTAAAAATACACCCTTTTTTTATTTTTTGTAGGTGATTGTCAGTATTACGCCCCTTAGCTCAGGTATTACCCATATGTGCTTCTAAAGGTTAGACTGTTTTTCTACAGCTTGACCTATGTATATTTGGTTTGAGAACATTTTAGTGTTTTTATAGATTATAACCATTATCAAATACCGCGTTACCAAATGTGGTTGTAAAACATAATAATATCACCGTTAAAGATGTTTGTACAACAGCGTAGATTACTACTATCATGACCGTGGTATTAAAAGCTGTAGTACAACAGATTGTGTTGTGTACATATTAAAATGAGTTTGATAACGACGTGCACAACAATAAGTTGAATAATAAATAGAGTAAAATATTTATGTTCATCTGTTGGGTAAAAAATCATCAATGTCTCCTAAATTTTACATCGTAAATTTGAATTGTTATCGATTTTCAATAAAAAGAACCCCAGGTTATTTAAAGAAAATTAGCCAACCTTTATTAAAAATGTGAATGTAACAATATTTTCTTTTGGTATATTAATTTTTGGAAACCACCTAGACGATGTTTAATTTGCATTTTTTCTTACTGACATAAAAGCTAGTTGTTAACTTAGATAATTTATAAATATACAGCGTTATTCATAAAAATTAAAAAGTATTATTATATTAATCAAATTTACATAGAAAATTAGTTTGATAAACCTTTAAGAGTTTTCATGAATAAGGCTGTTAAAAATTTGAGCTGCAAAGCACTACCCTCTGAATCATTGGCAAAAACGGACTAAAAAATTTATTATCATTGTATTTTTTATTAAATGAGAAAAAAATGTGTCTTTTAATCGTTCTCATCTATTATATGTATCATAACTACAAACAATTAGGTTGTGTTTTAAAGCTTTAATAAAGTAATATACCACTTTTAAAGAAAGTTACTTATTTGTTTTTTTTTATGTCCTGTTTATTAGCAACAATTTAGATTTCCTAATTATCTTAAATCTTTATATTAAAAGTTTTCACAGAACGTTCAAACATATTTTTTTTAAATGTTACTTTTAAAGTTACAAAAATTTTATTAAATGCAAAACAAAAATTACAAATACAAGGTGGGCCAAAATAAATCTCCCTATTGGAAGATGCTCGGCCAATGTCAAATCTGTTTTGACATTTGTGAACTAGACAGATGTCGAATACAAGCGAACAAGCCAAGGAGTGATACACTCCCCAAGAACGTGGAATGATCGTCTCGAGGCTGCAGTGGACGATTTTTTGAGTAAAATCATAATGAGCGATGAGGCTCATTTCCACCTCAGCGGGTACGTGAACAAGCAAAACTATCGCTTCTTGGGCACCCAAAATCCACGAAAATCCATTTGCTCAAAGTGACTGCGTCCATTTGACCGATATCATCTTCTCGACTTGACCAATAAAGTTCTAAAGGTTCAAATAAACACAGTAAGAAAACAGAATCGAGGTTTTTCATTTAAAAAAAATGAGAGCCACACAACATAGGATGACTTCTTTTTGTCCACCTTGTGTTTATTTTTTTTGCTACATATTTATTAAGGACATGAATTTCTTTTAAGAGAACTATTTTGAATTAAAATAAGATGCAAAAAAATATTTTTAATATTAAAAAGAAAAACTCTAATTGACAGATACTTAATGGCTTAAATGTTTTAAGATGATTTAGCTATGTGTGATTCGGCTGCAGTGTATACTAAAAGTGCCTTTATTTTGACAACTTTTAAAGTATTTTTAGCCTAATCCGGTCACAGGTCTTTTAATTCGTCATAAGTTGTTTGGTTGTTAGGCTTAAACAAACGACTTCCGTAATCTCTGAAAAAAATATTTCAAATATTCTAAATGGCTAAGCCTAATGTTTTTATGTTTTATAATTCAGTGAAAGCAAACGTTGAAAACAAAAACAAATTTTTAGTTTTTGTTGTTGTTTTCTATATATTTGTACGAATGAAATTTCGTTGGGTCTTTTTTCGACATCGTTGAACAGACAGTTTATTTATTTTAACAGGTATTGTAAAGTTTCGTTTCCTTAAATTGCAAAGTAATGTTGCAGTCACTTTTTTAAAGGATGTATGGGAGGTACCCATATCCATGCTTCCATTTAGGTTAAAATTTGTATTTCGATTCACCTTAGTGATATATATTAGCACGCCAAATTTTATTATTCTACAATTAAAAAAATTTAACTTAATTACCAATTAAAAATAATAACAGGATTGATATTGATGAATTTTACAATAAACTTCAAACAATAACTGTAAATTACGAAAGTGTTGTACTATGTGGTGATTTTAATTCTAATGTCTTATATGAGACACAGCTACTTGAAGCAATGACATCAATTGGCTTATCTCCTGCAAACACTGAAACACCAACGCACTATACTGCTACGAATCAAACACTACTTGATCTTTTTTTCGTCAGCTCAAATGACAAAATTCTACTCTATGATCAAATTTCAGCACCTTGTTTTTCTAAACATGATTTAATTTTTTATACGATTTCAGAAAAATGGATAACATTGTAATGATTGAATGAATTGTGCAAGGTCGATTGGAGTTCTATTTACTTCATGCCTGATGTCGATAATCAGATTAATTTTCTGGAACAAAATCTTGTTACAATTTTAGAAAAATCTGTGCCATTAAAAACTGTCTTATATAATAGTAAAACTAAGCCTTGGTTTAATGAACAAATTAAATGTAAAATAAATCAACGGGATTATGCTTTTAAATGTTGGAAACGTTTTAGAACAGAAGATCTTCATATTCAGTATATTACTGCTAGAAAGGAAGTTAATAAACTTATAAAAATTACAAAATCGTTTTACTACTCTAATCTATTTGCATCTGCTGTGAACACAATGAAAACTTGGAGAATAATTCGCGATATCGGAATCAGCAAATCTAACAGTGCTAATTCTTCTGACATAAATGTTGATCATTTAAACGAGCTATTTACTAAAGTTCCAAATGTAAACGTTTCTCCTAACTACTACTCATGTAACAGTAACTTAATAGCGACTTCATCCGAAAGTCGGTTTTCATTTAATTGTGTTTCTTAACTTGATGTTCTTGAGGCTTGTTATAATGTGAAATCTAATGCAATTGGTCCGGACAACATACATCCCAAGTTTTTAAGGTTTGTTTTTCCAGCTTTGTTACCCCAAATTACTCATATTTTTAATACCATATTAGCCAAAAGTATTTTTCCTCAAAACTGGAAGTGTGCTAAAATTATTCCTATTCCTAAAAAAAAGAACGAGTACCGACCTATAGCTATTCTTCCATATTTATCTAAAGTTTTTGAAAAGATATTACACAAACAAATAGGTGGCTTTTTACATACAAATCGTCTACTAACTGACAGGCAATCTGGATTTCGTCCCAAACACAGCTGTACCACTGCTCTTATTGAAGTAACGGAGGAAATTCGTGGCTTCATTGATAATGGTAATATTGCGTTCCTAACACTGTTGGACTACTCTAAGGCGTTTGATATGGTTGACCACAGTATACTTCGTGTTAAGTTAACTAATTTATTCAATTTTACTATCTCTGCAGCTGGCCTCATTTCATCTTATCTTGAAAATCGTTACCAATATGTTTCTGCAGGTAACAATAAATCATGCCCGCTACCAGTAACAAATGGCGTTCCACAAGGTTCTATCTTAGGACCTCTTCTTTTTACATTATATATCAATGACTTACCACAGCAGTTGTCATATTGTAAGATTCATATGTATGCTGATGACGTGCAACTTTGCTTATGTGGTAATATTGACAATGTAGTTGAATGTATTTCCAATCTTAATTCTGACCTGTCTAAAATTCAAGCTTGGGCTACGGCTAATGGTCTCTGTCTTAATCCTGCTAAGTCCAAATGCTTAAAAATTTCGCGAAACTCTTTACAAGATACCAATATACCCAACATCTTTTTAAATAACCAACGTATTGCAGTTGTCAGCAAAACTGAAAACCTTGGAATAATTCTTAATTCATCACTTACGTGGTCTAGTCATGTGAACAACGCTACTGGGAAAATTTTTTCGATGCTACGCTCGCTTTGGAAGACTCAGCATTTAACCCCTGTTAACATACGTATACTTCTTGCCAAAACTTACCTTATCCCAACTCTCCTATATGGCTGCGAAGTCTTCGCTAGTTGTGATTGCTTAAGTAAAAGAAAATTAACTTCCACATTTAACGCTATACTAAGATATGTTTTTAATTTAAGGCGATCATCTCACATAACACCCTATGAAAGTAAACTCTATGGAGTACGTTTTTGTGATCTACTAAAAATAAGATCTTTGTTACTTATGCACAAGATTATATTCACTAATGAGCCATCATACTTGTTTAGGCGCCTAACTTTTACCCCCTCAAGAAGAAATAACAATCTGATTCAAATTAGATATAAAACGCTTGTGTCTGAATGACAATTTTTAATTCATTGTACTCGTCTTTGGAACTCGCTACCGTCGTCTATACAGTTTTTGAGTAATGCAACGCTGTTTAGGAAATCAGTTTTTAATTATTTTAGTCATATCTAATAATGAGTATTTCAATAATTAAAATTCTACTTTTATTTTTAATGATTGTATTTTTAATATTCTTTTTTATAAATGTATGTTTATTTTGTTTTATTTTCATGCTTTAAAATGTATAATTCGTTAGATTTTTTCCATTCAAAAATGTTTTCTCATTTTTATTTTTTTTAATAATCATATTGTAATAACTTATCTTGTTCAATTTACCCATCCTGTACTATAATTATAAGACTTTAAGTCTTGTTGTATGGGAATACAAAATAAATAAATAAATAAATAAATAAAATAACACAGATCACCTAAGGTATACTAACAGTATCGGCAAATTGGTACTGTAATCTCTGAGCAGGGAGGTATGAATGCAGTTAGTACTTAAAGGTGGAAATTGAGGGGAATACATATCTCTATTTTAATATATAGATGTTTTAAAAAATTGCTTTTCTGCTATCTAACTCAGCTTTAGCTTTTTTCTCCAGTTTTGGGGATTACACTTCCTGCAGTAACTATTTTGCTTTAGTTTGGCAAAGCACAGTATAAAGCCTTACACCAAAACGATATTTTCATTTCGTGGAAAATTTTTTTCCAAAATTCGCACTCTTCCTCAAATTTTTTTAGTGCTTCAACAAGTTTACTTGTCAATTTGATCAATTAATACCCAATACTTTGGATAAATTCGTGACCACTTTTTTGATTTTCATGTCACCGCAAATTTTTTAAAGGAGAACGGTCTCAACAGGATGGCGCTACATGTCATACAGCGCACAAAACCATTACTTTGTTGAGCTTAATGTTTGTAACTAAACCATCTCAAGAAATCGTCACCTTGTTGGTGTAATTTGACACATTTCGACTCTTTTTTGTGGGTTGCGTCAAATCTCTGCTTTAGGTTGATAAACCAGCCACGATTGATCATTTAGAAGCTCGCTTAACTATTGACGAAACAAGATCGAGTATGCTCGAAACAGTAGTGCAAAATTGACCCTTCAAAATGGCGTTCATAAGGCGCGATCGCAGAGACCATAAGCCAGACATTATTTTCAATTATTAAATGCCATAAAATTGTTGATTTAATATAGTCATTCCATTGGTTTTTTTGTGATTAAATTTTAAAATCAATGCTATACTGACTGATTGACACACTATTTAGATTTTAAATACTTCAATTATTTTTAAGTGCCAGTTTGTTATAAATCGATCATATAAGAAACTATAAAACAGACGACATCTCTAAACTTTTGCAGTATGGGATTTTTTATATTTCATATTTAGTTAAGCATTTTTAGTAATACATTTGCCAGTAACGTATGCATCTCAAAAATCCAACCCCTTATCCCAACAATCTCCTCATTAGGACTTCACTAATAAAATGTTGCAAAAAAGCTAATTAAATTCATATTCCAACTCATTATTAACTCAAAACTAGACAAATAATTACTTGCCATCATAACTCAACATTTTATTTAAAAAAAAAAGAAAAATCAAAACAAAAGTTTTTCTCAGCTGAGAAAGGAATCTTGTTGCAGCATAAACAAATAGCAACTACTTGAACCACATTATGTAGTGATAAAAATTTAAGATTCAAAGGGATTTTTATGGACAATCAATATTGTGCGAACAAAAAATATCATTCACAACAACAATTCAAATGTCTAGCAATTATTTTAAGCTGATGCAAAAACATTAAAAATAAAAATATGTTGAAATTTCCAGTTTCATTTTTGCGGTTTTGCTACAGTGTTGCAATTGTACTGTTGAAAAGGAAATTGCAGAAAAGAAAGAGAAAAAGTTGTTTTTTTATTTTAATGCAAAATCGAAATATATGTTTTGCTTAATTAACGATGTACGCTGCAAAAAGGAGCGTCAGCTTTAACACTGACTCTTACGCTTTTTTAAAAAAATAAGAAAAAATATATGTAAATATGAGTGTGTGTAATTTAAAGGAGTAAAAGTGGAAGTGGTATAAAAATTGTACTTGTTTTAAGTTGCCTGACCATTTAACAGTGACGACAGCAGGAATTTTTATATTTAAACTGTAACTACAAGTCTTAAGAATACTTTTCGGTTCAAAGAACCATATAAGTTATGAAAAAAGTTCTTTATTTAAGGAAATATATGATAAATGGTAACGTTTTTTACATGAGGCTGGCTAACTTATATTGTGGGTAGGCGAATGAGTTAGCCAGGAAGGAAACTGCTGTGAATATATCGCATTGTAAATGAAGTCGTTATTCCATTGGGGACTATTTAAGAAGAGAACAGGTGAAGAAAATTGATTACATGAAGAGTGGCGAACCTTATGTGGCCCTCTTTTGATATCAGGCGCTCATCACGAGTCAAGGTCGGAATAATATTTCGAGTTTCCTGACGGTATTGCAGATCACTGGATTTTGGGAAAAAGTCGCAGCTGTATGGATTTAGAGAAGGAAGATATGTTTTTCCGCCTTGCTCTCTGCCACTAGACACATTATCGTGGGCAAACATTTACACGATAACCTCTTTGAGATATCTATGGCCAGACGAAAAGATCTCCCAAGGTACCTTATGGCTGTGTGGTGGACTAGACTGAATCTAGCGAGAGATGTGGACATGTTAAAATGGCGTCATAAAAACTTTACTTGACTTACTTGACAGTCCACGCACAGTGAACTGCCACGACTATCAACAAACATCGCTTAATCTAGGCTGAAAGTTTTTTTCAGGAAAACTGTAATGAGTATTTAAATCTATGAATTCCTCATATTCTCAACTTTAAAGATTTAACCTGCAAAATCAACAAAGCTTTCCAGGTTTGTTTTTAAATTTTTTAAAATTAGTTGTTTTATCATACAATTGGATTCTTCAAGGAAAATAACTTATAATGGTGTATTAATACCTATATAAGCTCTTTTTTTCATCCCTTCTCTAATCTTTCTTTCTTAGCCTGTTAGCTAAACTACTTAAGTGCCAATTTAACCAAATTTCGTTAGTTAAACTTAGCCGAACTGAACTGTCATTAACTTTACATAATGGAATATAATTGTAAGCTAGACAATAATAATGAATATTCTTTAGCTTATGAAGAAGACAATTAAATTTAGTTCTTAGAAGCAATGAATTTTAAAACAAACTCCTTCAGCCATTAGTTTTTGCTATGCAGCAATTGTCTTCAAAGGAAATAAACTCTCTACTTTTTAATAATTAAAAGAAAGTCTTCAAAAGATTGAAAGACAATGCTGAATTAGCACATGCCTTGCAAAGAGAACTACACTAACAATGGTTATTGGGAATTAGCTATAAATTCAGCTGTTTGGAATAAAGGTGAAATTTGAATCAACTTTGGCTGCTACTAGATAAATTGCAATGGAAGATTGGCTGGTGAGTCACCATAAAACAAGGTACCGTCAAAAATCGATATCTCACCGATAGACAATATCACGGAGGTAACATTAGAAAAAATCTCATCGAGATAGGTGCTACCATATCAGAGGAGGAAGAATGGAATTAAGAAACTGGGGTAAAAATTACCCTCTGCCTCGATCTTTATACTGATGAATCGAAAATTAGTTACCAAACTGCAATGGGTTTATATGACATAATCCGAAACAGATTAAAATACTTCCATCTACCTGTTTTCCTGGCTGCTATTATGGCACTTACTAAAAGCATAAAATAGATGAAGGGGACTGATAATGAAGCTTCGACTCATACACTTAGGAATAACCAATCAATTATCGAAACGCTAATGACTGAACAAGTTGAATATCGGAATGTCCTGTAAAGTAATATCGAAATAAACTTTCATGCGTATTGTGAACATCTAGAGATAATACGGATACCAGGCCATTACAGCGTAATTGAATTCATTTTTAAATATCATCACCTTAAAAAATACTAAGCCCTTTCGAAGTTTTAAAAATGAACTTAATTTTTGGGTGATTAAGTTACACGTCAAAAAATAACAAAATACTGCTGTCTGGAAGGTAATGAACTCATTAATGAGTGACTCAAATCTTAAAAAATTGAAGGATATTCTGATACTTAGTAGGCTGTAAATAACAGGTTGCATGAACTTAATAACTCTTTTAGCTCGCATGGCACTGTCTGAATAAATGAGAATTGTAATGCTCATGTCCTCCGTTTGGAAGTATTAGATACAAATACTTTAACGTTTACGCTAAGCCGAACTTTGAACACCTAAAGAATTCAAATTGGAAAACCCTAGGGAATTAAATCGAAAGGACTGAGTTCTTGACTTCGAAATTTTAGCTGAGTTTGTGATTCTGATTTTGTAGTAAATGTTTCCGTTTCCTAAGAGAGCACAATATGCTAATTTAGTGCCCCTCTTTTTCAACCTAACCAACCCTATACTCGAGAAGCGATAAATGTTTTCAATTATGATTCTCACAAGAATTAAAAATAATATCACAAAACAAAGAGTCTTCTTTAAAATATCCCTACTTTCTCTCATCACTATTTTTTTTTCTTCTTCATTAAACCTTAATTTGTTACCTTGAATTAACTAATTGACAATCATTTTTGCTAAATTGTAATAATTTCAATTAAATTCCCACTGTGTTCATCTCGGTCTGTTGCCACCAACAACACAAAAATCTTCAAGACTCCCTTGTTACACAACCAACCCAGCAACACCACAATACATACAAAGTATTCGTATGTATGTATGTATGTATGTATGTATGTATGTATGTATGTATGTATGTATGTATGTATGTATGTATGTATGTATGTATGTATGTATGTATGTATGTATGTATGTATGTATGATGTATGTATGTATGTATGTATGTATGTATGTATGTATGTTTTTGTCTGTACATACGTATAAATATTTGTATTTAAGTATAAAATTTTGTTGTTTGCATGTAAAAGAAATCCTTTGCTACCAAAACACATGCAACATTGTTTTTTTTAATTTAATTTTTTTTCCCCGATATGGCAACAAACATTTTTAAACACATGTATCTATATATGCAGATATATTTTATGTTTTATTTGATTGTCTGTCCGTTTGGTTTTGTGTCCGTCCAACCGTTCAACTGTCTGTTTGTGTTTGTTACGTATGTGCACTGCCTGGCCTGCCAACAATCGAAATTTTCGCACATCAGTCATTTACAAGTACAACAAAATATACACGCGTTGTTTAGATATTTTTCACATTTGCAAAAATGGGTAATTAAATTTGTTGAACGGTTGAACACAAGGTTAAAGGTATTTTAAGCAAGGTTGGCAACCGATACCGTTATTGATACCGATACCGATTAAATACCGTTTAAAATTGATTACCGGCATCGATACCGATACCGAAATAATTTTTTGCGTAAAATACCGGTATTCATATACCGTTTCCCTTAATACCGGTATTATACCGGTATCATCATTTCAGTGTTTCGGTATTTAAAATGCATACCAATTAAGCAAATAGCATTAAATTTGTATATGTTCAACACTATTGTTGAAATAGCTTTTTTACCTTCACACTCCACGATGACAACACTGCCATTATTTTGCTACTGGCCAAGGAGAATTTGTATAGATGGTTGCAGTGTGTCAGCTGTTCTTTGTTTCTTGCAAACAAATTTGCACCAAAAAAATGAAACATATAAGATTTGTTGTATAACTAAGGTCACCTGTATAAATTTGTATTGCTACAACTGAAACAAGTAAGAGCACTATATTCGGCTGTGCCGAATCTTTTATACCCACCACCAATTTTGTGTACATTTAAAGCACAATAATTATTATTTTGTTAATCGCTATTGAATAATATCTATATAATAAAATATGTATCACTTTCTTTGTGGAGGGTGGTTAAATTTTTTAGGGCCCATATTGAAGGTGAACTACACCTAGTTTTTAAATTTGTTTTCTGCATTTCACTTGACATTTCTCAATCTCAAACTTACTCAATTTGATCCGTGGAAAGATATGCAAATGAGCAACGCTTTAAAGTTATTCAGGTTTTTTATAAAAATGGGCGTTCAAATCAAAATGCATTTTGTGCACTTCGTGATTATTTTGGTCAACATAATCGTTCAAATTCGTCCACAATCGGGAGAATGTTAAAAAAATATTTACATTTCTGCAAAACAGGTCTGTATAAAATGTTAGAAAATCTGTGAATGCCTTCTTAGTTCGCTGAATGGGAACTACTGCTGGTTTTTGCGATAGTGTGGCAAAAGAGCAGTCAACCTCGCCTCATCATCATGCCCAACAATTGAGCATCAACATTGTCATTGAAAATTTGGACCATCAGATAGAGGAGTGGCGCCAGGAATAGGGGGGGGGGGGGGCATTTGGCAGATATTTTGTTAAATACATAATTGAACCATACAAATATTATCATTACAAAAAGAAACAACAATAATTTCCTAAATAATTTGTGTTTTATTTAAATTCAACATCATGCTTTTGTAAATGTAGTCTTTCAATGAAAGTGGGCGTTAAAGTAATAGTGTCAATAAAGTTTCTGCTAATAAATACAACTTAGATATTTCAATATAGTCCTTTATTTTCCTAAAAACTTGGTCAATAGAGAAATTACATGAATTTACGATAAACCGTTATGGGAGGTGGGCGTTAAAGTGAGCGTATTTAGAAGGATATACGAAGCAAATTTGATCATCATACCTCTAATTTTGGCGGTTTTATGAGCTTTTAAATTTCATTAACGGTAGATAACGTGAAAAGTGGGCGTTATAGTAGGCATGTCAAAGTTGTTTTTGCGAATGAGTACAACTGAGGTGTTTTAATATAACCCTTTGTTATTCCAAAATCTTTATTAATAGAGAAATTATATGAATTTTAGGTAAAACGTTATATGGGAGGTGGGCGTAAAAGTGGGCGTGGCACATTGATTTTCCGTTACAAAAAAGCGTCTCACCAAAAAGCAAAGTGTGCAAAATTTTAGAGTCGTACATCCAATTTTGTTGCTTTTATGACGTTTTTGTTTTTAAATATACCGAAAAATACACTGTGCGGTATAAATTTTCGTACATTTTGATCGATAACTCCTCTCCTAATGCATAGATTTTGATAATTTTTATAGAAAAATATTGTTTTTACTCAGGAAATATATATTCGAAGTTTCATGAGTCTACGTTAATGCGTTTGGACACAATTCCATTTTATTCGATGTTTGAAGGACACGTTTTTTTCGACCTACTCTTGCTTTTCGAGCTATAACTCCCTTCCTAATATTCCGATTTTTAATACCAAACAAACCTTGTCTATAAGAAAGATTCTGGCAAAATTTGAGCTCCCTAGCTTTTTCGGTGCGACCTCTATCGTGCTTTCAACAGACGGACGGACATAGCTAGATCGTCGTCAAATCAAACCCTGATTCAGAATATATATAATTTATGGGGTCTAAAATGGATATTTCGATGTGTTACAAACGGAATGGCAAAATGAATATACCCCCACCATTTTTTTGGTGGCGGGTATAAAAAGCTATTCTTTGAAGCGCACAACTTAAGTGATCAAACTAAATTTAAAAGCATTTAAAAAATATTTGAACAATATATGATAACAAGAACAAAATGCCTCGACCAAAGGAAAATATTTGCAGAAAATTTTTTGAGTTTGATTTTAAAAAAATCATTGCATTGTCAAGGAAAAAGAACATGTGTATGTTCCTAATATTACTTACTAAATATAATATTTAGAAAAGAAGTTAATGTTTAGTTAATATTTTTGTTAATTAAATAAATAAAAAAAAAATTAAATATGTATATGTTCAAAATCTTTTATTTTTAGCCAATACCGGTTTGTAGCACTGATACCGGTATACCGATACCGTTATAATTGAAATACCGATACCGATACCGTTACCGAAATAATAAAAAACTTCATACCTATACCGATACCGATACCGTTATTCGTTTCGGTTGCCAACCTTGATTTTAAGTTAAAATGACTCAAATAAGACAGAACTAAATTTATGACTGTGTAAATGATAAATTGTTTGTATTCAAGCGATATTATAAATTTTTATTTAGAGAATATGTGCTAAGAAAAATGGTTGTAATAAAAAGGTAAATAGTTTCATCTTTTAATGTTTTATAATAGAATTTATGTTAACCACCTTGTAATGTATCTGTAATTATTAAAACTATTGAATCCTTTATGAGAAAGTGCATCTCCAATTCGTTGTTCGCCATCAAAAACTTAGTTTCGAAAACTTATTTTTCTTTGAGTGTTAGCAATGCCATGTTGCTGTATTTTTTCGCTGTTAATTTTGTTGGTGCTGTGTTGCTGTTAAATATTTGCTAGTATTGTTTTATGTGTCTTTATATTTGTGGCTAAAGCAGTTGTTATTGCTTTCAAAGTTGTAGTTATTGTTGAAGTTGTTGTTGAAGTTGTTGTTATTGTTGAAGTTGTTGTTGTGTTTCCCTTAATTAATAACTTTTCAAGATACTAAAAACTGCTGAAAATCACAAAACAATCAGATGAGGATAACAAAATATCAAAAAAAAAATAAATAACGTACAACAAAGATACAAAATACAAATGTGTTGTTCACAAAATGTTTCCTTTTTTTCTGTGCTGCAAATCGCTGTTAATTTTTTCTTATTATTTTATATTTACGTTTATTTTTTTGTTTTTTTTTTATTTTTTATTTTTTTAAACCTCTTGAGTTTTGTTTTGTATATGTATTTTTATGGTCTGCCACGTTCTCGCCATGATGAAGATCATCAAATAAAGCTGCAGTTTTTTAATTGTGTAACTTAAATGAAACTTTATGTTTTGTTAACTCTTTCCTGTGCCGCGCATTCAAATCAAATATGTTAAGGCTGGAGAAGAGTTATATTATTTGAAGGATATTCAACCCATGAAACATAAGCTTAGTTTTTTTTTAATATTAGCAAGTTTTAATTTAAATCTAAAGTGTATATATGCATGGATTTTTTATAATCTTTCTTAAGTCGAAATATGAAAATTTTTAATTCTCTTAATCATAATCTTGTGTATAGTATTGGACATTTTCTTCATATAATAAATACTTTAAGAGATATCAAGTAAAAAAATTCAAACTCATATGACTGTTTTATTTTAAAGTCAGTTTTTTGTCATAAAAATTTTTAACTAAAAATTCTACGCCTTGAGTAATGTAATATAAAAATTTTCTTAAAGTTACAAATGCTTCCGATAGAAATTAAATATTATTCCATTCATATGGCTGCTGTGGCTGGACTCACAGTAACCCAATCGCTCGCACCAATTTTCGAGCACTTGTTCGATCATATAGGGTTGTATCTCCGCAATAGTATCACGAATATTGGCCTTCAAAAGTTCAATTGTCCCTGTTTTGTGTGCATAATCCTTGTCTGTAATAGTGTATTACAGAAAATAGTACAATGGTGTCAAATCGCAGCTTCTTGGCGGCCATTGGACATCACCTGTTCGGCCGGTTTTTTCTAACATGAGATGTGTGGAAGATTGCACCATCCTGTTGAAACGAAACATCGTTCATATCTATACCATGAAAAGCGATCACAAAAATCGTTGTTTCCATTCACCGTAATGGTTGTGTCGTCCTCATTTTCAAAAAAATATGGTCACCCGAAAACACAATGGACCATGCTGGTCTCCGAGTGAACTTACTAAAGGTATCTATTGCTTCCTGCACTCCCTTTCCTACATTCATAGTCACCCGTTATGGGTGCATAGGCTTCTGTGAGATCACGTTTGGTTTTTCTAACACTCAAATATGGCAATTTTGCTTATTAACGTATCACCACGATATAAATGTGCTTCATTCGAAAAGTTGATTGTTTCCAATTGCAATTACCTACCAATTGTCTTTGTTTTAAAAATAAATTTCCATTAATTTCCAACTTTCATTAAGCGTAAGTCTATTCATTATGTTCAGCGGAAATAATGTACTGAATTTTGTGAGATAATATTATGACATAAATATTGCCAGATTTAAAATAACCGTTCGTTCAAATTTACATCGATGGATGGCTCACCCTTTGTACAATTAGGTCGTAAAAAACTGATTATGTAGTGACATTTTTTTCGAATTTTTTAGTCAACGATCTTAAAATACAAAACACTTCTTTTGATAATTTTTGTCAGTCTTTCCCTCTGGCTGTCATGCTATATTCGATTGACTCAAAAGTTTCTAAGTGGATTCAACTAATATTATGAAAATAGTGAGAAACAAATGCATGCACATGTAGGAATATAAGGCAGTTTACACTGACAATAATAGTAAAATACGTTTTCGAGCAAAAAGGGTAAAAAAAATTTGTTGTGGTCAGCTTCTCGTCTTTCGGCTAAACGGTATGTAGGGTTTGTATTGTTTATAACAGCAGTACTGTCAAGACTTCGAACTAGTTAATTTCTCTCGGGATTCATAAAAAACAGGATAGCAAAATGTGGGAAAATTAAGGAAAACATTTTATAGATTTTATCGCAACTACTATGCTGACCATAACAAAGTAATTTCAAGGATGTATTCAAGCCGCACTGTGCTTTAGATATTGATTTATTTTTTATAATTCGGCATCATGCGAACAATTGAATATATCTTTATAAAAATTCTTTGAGTAGGAGCTGAGGTATATATGATATGCTTAAGTACTGCTTGGCGCACTTGTGAAGTAAAAGTAAGTACGTGTGGCTCCAAAGTTTGTCAGCTCAAGTATGCAATTTATAAACAAAATTGCATATAATTCTTCTTTCAACAGAGTTAAAAATTACTTTCATATTAAGATTGGAATCAGAATATCTTTAAAAAATTCGCTTTCATGTAAAGACTAACTCTAACTAAAACCAAATAGTTTTAAGTAGATTTTTTTAAATTTTTTTACTTAACGGGCTTATCTAAGGACACAAAATTATATATAAAATACTATCTAAATTGAAAACAAAACAATATGTGCCGATGCTGGTGACGATGCTGGCAACGATACTATATAGATTTAATAGCGGTGATATTAAGTTTTGTATATCAGCTATAAAAAACCACTTATTTTCAATCTGTGGGTATATGCTTTTGGCCAGCAGTCCATTTTTTCTGTTAATTAACCGCTAAATTGTTGATTCTCGAATATTGGATTCCACACTAAAGCTACAGTGATACAAGAACTATTTAAAATACAATAAAAAGACCATGAATTTTTGTTACTTAAAAAATCTTTTATGCATAGAACTGATTAAATTTTTTAACAAATTTAAGTCTTAGTGTGACGACCCCGATAGAAACTGTTGTTTCTTGTTGTTTCCGAATAAATACAGCATATAATAGAGTTAAGAAAAATTTTAACTTTGAGGTCACTAATTCATCTGGATGCGAAAATATGTGGTCTCGAAAATCAGAAAATAAAAACTGTAAATATGTACATAGTTTTGCTTACTCAATTGCCATTTTCTGGAAACGTTTTAAAACTACGTTGTTCAGCAGGATCGTATTTAAAAGGCTTTTTTAATGCTGATATACACCATAATTTTTTTTAATTTACAAAGGAAGGTTTAACGCATATATACAATATATCCTATAGATAATTTTTAGAGTATAGTGGTTCATACGAGTAACGCCACTGAGAGTAGTCAGATTTGGACTTAAACTTATTTTGTTTAAAAAATCTTCAAATAGTGTACATATATGAATATAAAAGAATATAATGGTTTTAGAGAAAATCCTTTTTCACGACATATTTCTTACGGTTTCGACATTTTTGAAATAGGATATGTAGCCCGCAAAGCAGAAAACTTTTAACAGCAACATTTTCTTACATTCCTTATGAATATGAAACGAATGTAAAATATTGTAAATAATATTTTAAAAATTCTCAGTTTTATTAACTTTTTATTTATTTAAATTTATAGTCTTAAAAATATCCTAACTAGCTAAAAACTGAATAAAAAAAAACCTTAAAGGCAGAAGACAAACTATCTTAACAGGAATTAGGCATTTGCCATCCTCTTAGAGTCCCAACTTCATTAATCATTTCCGTACTTAAAAGGTCAAAGTTCTATTTAAAAACAAAATTGAAATTTTCAGCATGAAACAACAAATAATTGAACTCTTCACAACTGAAATCACTTTAAAGCATTTAACCTGAACTATAATCAATATGGTCATCAACGCATCACTAGCATCAGATGGTCATTCATTTCGCTTTGGTTTAGGTTGCAATTTTCATATGCATCCGTTTCGTTTTTATTTTTTTTTTTTTTTCCTCCTGACAAGTATTTATTTTTTTACTGCCTGTTGATTCGACCACTTTGTTGTTCACGTATGAGTGTATATTTATTTCCTTCTTTTTTAAAGGATCATAAAAATAAATGGTATATGAGGCGAACACTGCTTATTTGTGGCAACATTGTATGCAAAATTGTTTTTCTGCTAATGTTGATGATAGTGCTGCTGTTGTTGCAACAGCATCTATATTACAGAAAAAGCGGCACCAACAACAACAACAACTTTAGCAGCATCCCAAAAAGAAAATCACTTAAATTTCAGTTTATTTTATTATGATTTCTGTTGCTGCTGCTGCTAATTTTGTTTTTGCTAGTCACTTTTCAATATGCAATATAGTGATACGAGTATTAATTGTTTGTGTTTGTGTGTGTGAGAGCTTAAACAAAACGTTTGTGTGTGTTAGTGTTAAATTGAATATTTTTCTTTTGCATGTACGTGTGTATCTCAGCATAAGCTTTGAAAATTATCCAACGTTTTACAACAGTTATGAGACAAGTTAAATAGTCCATTTGTTGGTCATTATAACAATGTAGTAGTCAATAACTTTGCTATAAAAATTAATTATGAAACAAGGAGAAAAACACTACATAATCACTGTGACAACACAGCGACAACTGTCGTAAAGCAGAGGTAGCAAATGTGAGAAACTTAGAGCAGACCTTAGCATCTGAATCAAATAATTTTCAATTCAAAAACAAAAATAAATTTTTTAATATAATTTTTTTTTTTGCATTTTCTGCGGTCGACCCATTTGAATCTAGCCTAGTTGTAAATTGTTTTATTTTTATGCTGTACACTGAGATATCAATAACTAAAAAATCTATAATTTTAAGCTTGGGGACAACTGCCGAATTAAATATTAAATTAGACGGGTAGTAGAATACAGTACAAAATGGCGGATATATGGGTCAAATTTACAGAGGTAATTACCACTTTGTTATGTTTAACCACTAATGTATTGGTATGAGATAAAAGTGCTTGACTAGTAAATTACAGCAAATTATGAAAATATTAGGAGGCCGAGATGGCGTCCGAAACAAAATGGCGGTTGAAATTGTTTTCTTAACCTCATCAATATGTGTATCATATAAAAGGGTTTGACTAGTATAATACAGGTGGAAAAATTTTTAATTTAAAATATATATAAAAGTGAAACTCTGTGGGAGTGTTTATGGGTGGAAAAAAGTGGTCGGAGCCACGCCCATAAAAAATTAGTTACATTTTTAGCTACTTGCACTTGACCGATTTTTCCGAAACTTTGCACACATATTGAGCTGGCATGACTTTATAATTTCGGTATTAGAAAAGTGGGCAGGTCACGCCCATAAAAAAAGGTTATAATTTTAAGGTACTTTCACTGGACCGATATTTCTGAAACTTTGCACACATATTGAGCTGTCATGACTTTATAATTTCCTGATTAAAAAAGTGGGCAGTGCTACGCCCATAAAAAAATTATCATTTTCAGATACTTGAACTTCACCAATTTCTCTGAAACTTTGCATACACATGTTGAGCTGTTATGACTATATAATTTCGTGATAAGAAAAGTGGGCAGTGCCACGCCCATTAAAAAAAGTTATAATTTTTAGCTTTTTGCACCTGATATTTAACTTAAATTTACAATGCATTTTTATTCATTAAGGGGCGCAGCAATGCGTGCCGGGCTTTTCTAGTTTAAAATAAAAACGAAATGGCGGTTACATAGATTTTCTTAGTCTGAATATCATGAGTGTGAAATTAAAGGACACGCCTAGTAGAATAAAATACATCATATATCATGAGAAAATCCATTAGAAGCTAAGATGGCATCCGAAGCAAAACGCTGCGATAAAGCCATTAAAGGAATTTTATAGATATAAAACAATTTGGCGCGATTTAAATAATCCTACTTAATTTTTCCCTCAAAATTAATTTCTCTTTTAAAACATTTCCTATAATTTTTGGTTGCAATTTAAAATTAGTATCTACTATTGAGTGCTCTAATGGTTAGACACCTCTGCTTTAACCTGATATGACTATTAAAAATGCAGAAAACAATCAAACAGACATGGTGGAAATGAGCATAAAGATATAGCTTTGTGGTGGGTACATGCCACCGATGCATTAAATTGAATTGTGGAACATTTTTTCTTAGGATGAGGCGGTAATAATATTTAGTTGTTTATTAAGCTGCCAGAGATTTTATTAGAAATATTAATTTAATCCATAGTAAAATTTTCTACGCATGTGGATAATGAAATTTGATCAAAAAATTTTGCTAAGCGGAAAATATTCCATCAAATTTATTTATATTTAATTCTCAGACCAACCACTCTGATCTTTTATGCATTTGTAGCATAAATATTAAAGAAATTTCAAAGATTTGAATCCATAATTTTAAAGCAAATAAAGATATATAATTCAATTATACGCCTTTAAATAATAAGTCAAGTCAATGACATTCCCATCAAAAGCAGCCACAGTAAACCTTAAGTATTTTCTTCAAAAAGTATTTGTTTTGTCATACAAACAAATCGTTCGAATATGAATGACATATTCTACCAAGTTCATCAGATTCATGTGATTTATAATATTTTCAATTAACGACCACAGCCTTCAATAAAATGTTCCAATAGATAATAACTAATAAAAATTATCCCTTTTATTATAGAGAAATAAATAAAACACTCTAACTCTGTGCAATATCATATATCAATCATGAGAACAGCCTTTATTACACCAATGAAGTTTGATCAATGTGTAATTTTAGCTTCACATAACTTAACAGCCTCTATTGAAGTAATCATTAAAATCGAATAAAAACCATTTCAAAATCATTAACAAAACCTTTTAGAATCTATAAAAAAAGGGTCCATATTTTATAACTCTCAATATTTACTTAGATGTGGAACAACACAACAACGAAATTTTCCTTAAGTTCTCCTTTAATTTTCTCAATAATTATTTTTTGTTTTTTATAACAATATACCACACAAGTGTAAAATTTTTTTTTTTTAAATTTAAAGGTATGTGAAAATACACACACACACGCACACACTAATCATATAAATGCATTACAAATTATTTGTTTGATTAGTTTTTGTTGGCACTCTCTGCTGTTTGAAAATTTCATTGATGTTTTATTTGTGCGATTTATGCCTGCTCTTAACACCATGGCCATTGTTATAGAAGCGTGTAAAATGTTTTTGTTGTTCAAACACTCAGCCACACAATGTATGGCTGCATGCAGTCTTCTGAGAGTGAATTATAAGTGGAGTGCTAATTGTTTTAATGCTAGAAACATTTTAATGGAAATTTTGAAAGCAAACAATAAACAAATAAAATTTCGTGGTTTATTAACAACTAGATAAAGGGAATGTCGTAATTGTTTTTCCGTAAATGCTGTAAAAAAAATAAAACATTTTTAGTGCATTATTTTACAGAAAATTCTTGTTGGTATTTTTATTTAAATACATGTTTTGAACAAGGTTTTGTCTAAATAAATTTTTAAAAATTTTAATGTTCACAACAAATTTTGAAGAATTGCTTCCTGCTGTTAAAATAAATGTGAATGTTTGGATGTTTGTTACTCAATCGTGAAAAAATTGTTTAACGGAATTAAATGATGTTTGGCACACAGATAGACAACAACCTAGTTTAACACCACTTATCACTATGATCACGAAAATTCTCGAAAATGTGTAATATATATATTTTTTCAATTATCTTGTCGGTTCTTCAAGGCCAAGAAAATTCAATTCAATTCAAAAAAACTCTCGAAAATATACAATAAATATATTTTTTTATTTATCTAGTCGATTCTTCAAGGGCTTCTAGTGTCCGAAATTTAAATGTAATGGCGAAAGAAAAATTAAATCATATAACGTTGTCTTTTAAAATATTTTTCTCAAAAATTTGCGTTAAATCCTCTGAATAGGAATGTTTGTATATTTAAATATTTTAGTGTTTTACTCAATCATTTAAAAATTACTTAACGGATTGCCGCACTGAAGAGATATTGGAACTTTAAAAAACAATCAGAAAACCTATATCTACTAAACTATAATCTGCTCAAAAAACAAGCTGACAGGTGTCTGGCCTTTTTCTGATTTTTGGTTACGTGTACCAACACATTGCACAAGAAAACATAGAAAAACAAGTAAGAGTGCTATATTCGGCCGTGCCGAATCTTATATACCCTTCACAACGTGTAGTCATGCAATAACAGTAGTTTGTATCATCTCATATGAAATACGTACATACATATATAAAAACATCCCATTGTAAAATTATAAATTTACGTATGTATGTTAAAAAAAAAAGAAAATTTAAAAAAAAAAATTAAAAAAAATTAAAAAAAAAATTTTAAAAAAAAATTTAAAAAAAATAAATAATATAAATAATGAATATAAAACAAAAAAAAATTAAAAAAAATAATAATAAAAATATAAATAATATATAAAATAAAAAATAAAAAAAAAAATTAGAAAAAAAAATTAAAAAAATTTTTTTTGGCTCAGCTGGGATTCGATGCCACGTTTACTCTAACCAGTATACATGTTTGTATGTATGTATGTATGTATGCATGTATGTATGTATGTATGTATGTATGTATGTATGTATGTTGTTGTTGTAATGTTGTTTTTGTGAAAAAAAATCGAGGTGTACGTGGTTTTTTGCTCATATCTCAGTTGTTTATGTACCGATGTTTCTGATTTTCAATATCGATCTACCCGCGAATATTTCTGATATTTTAATACCCCACCCGGATCCAGGCGATATCGGGAGGCTTCAAAAAGTTGATTTCAACATACACACGGACAGACGGACAGACTGACAGAGCTTAATCGACTCCCCTATTCATAAGCTTTCAGAAAATATTTACTTTATGGGGTCGAAAATGAAAATTGTAGAAATTTCACACGGAATGACAAACCTATATATACCCTTTTTCACTGTGTGAAGGGTATAATAATTTAGATTGTGTTAGCCTAGCACTGCGAAAAATATTAATTAATATTCTTAATTTTTTTTTAGCTAACTATATTGTAATACTCAAGCCCTTTCAATTGATCCCCATATTGGCTCCCTGGGTGCTATAGAACTGAAAAATATCGATTTTCGTTTGTAAATTGTAGGAAAAACAGCGAAATAGTTGTACTCTCTCTGTTAGTTTCAAATCGATTTGTAAGTTTTTCTTATAAATAACTACTTAAATTATGGTTTACAATATGGTATCTTAAGCGTGTTCAAAAATTATTAAGGGGTTTGAAAAATTTTGATATATTAAAAAAAATATATGTATTAAATAATTTTCGCCTATAACTTTGCCGATTCGTGACCTATTTTTCCAAAGTTTTTCAAAATTATCTCCAGAGGCGTACTTAATTTACAAACAGTAAGAACCGTGACTAAATGTTATCCTAGGGCTGCAATATTTTAATTTTTGAGGTATAAATAGGGATAAAACAGAGACATTCGTAATTATTTGCTCATATCTCAGAAGTGTACGGGCGATAGTACTAATTTATAAAGCCGATCTGATACTTTGATACCCTAAATAGGTGTTGACAATATTATGGTTTGCGAAAACTTAGTCGACTCCCCTATTCATAAGCTTTCAGAATATATACTTTATGGGGTCGGAAATGAATATTGCAGAAATTGTACCATTGTACCCACAACTAATTACTGTTTAGTACATTTTTGGGCATTATGTCATTTATGCAATTTTTCTATGAAAATTATTTAGGGATTACCACTAGGAGCAAAGAGAATCATGTCATTCACAACGAATTTTAGTTTTGAAATATTAAAAAAGTTCCATGAAAGACTTTTCGTGGCAACAGGAAGACATAACAGAACTGTTGGTTACTGTTTTAGAAAACTGAATAACCAACAGATATTCTGATGTTAATTTTCCGAGTGGGAGATCTAATTCGTGCCTATTGGACTATATTCTGTAAGCAGCCATTAAAAACAAATGTCACGCTAGCCATGCGGAGATAATAAATGCTCTGTAGTATGAAATTAAATTTTTCATACACGAAATTATAGCTGGTATATTCGAAAATTGCTTTACAATTATGTTTATCGAATAGGGTACTGTTCCTTTTTTATCCACTTACATTTCTTATTGTCGAAAATTACTCTGTTTGTTTCTATATAGAACTTTACTTGTATGGCTTGAAGATAAGTATGACATGCCCACCTTTGAAGCTGCCTCCCACAAAAGACGGTTTATGTAATGAATTAAGAGAATTTGTTTCTTTTTATTTTTTTTTTTCTTTTATTAAAAAATTCTTATTATTTGAAAAATGCTGTGAATTTTTATCTAACAAATATTTTAAAATCTGTTTATTTTTTTTTTTTTTGGTTTTCCTTAATTAAAATTCCGTAAATTTTAATTTTTTCTGAATACAAAGTCTTTGCTAATGAAAAATTTTATTTCGAACCTAAATTTTTAATGTGAACAGACAGAACGACATTTTAGTTACCTACAGATGCGTAACTAATAAAACACATACACCTGAAACTATACAGGGCGAGTCTTAGCCCTTAATGGTTATGTCTCTTTAAATGTTAAATTAATTACTGTTAAACAACTTCTTAATTTTACACTTTAACGAATACTACTACCACACGTTCCCCTTTTAATGACATTTAATAGCGCTTGTCATCTTGTAAGATATTGTGTGTGAAAGAAAATCCATCAATCTGCTGACCATATTCACAATCACAACTCTTAAATATTTAATTAGACACTTAGCATTACAATCTCTCTCTCTCTCTCATTTGTTTATTGTAGACATACATAAACAAATAAAAGTAAAAAAAATTAAAAATGTCAAACACTATTAATTTATGTTTAATTACTGACCCATGCAAACAATATTTAAACATACAAGCATGAGGTATTGAATAACTTTTCCTTTCGAAAAAAAAAAACATTAAAAAAGTAACTTCAAATATTTTTTGTTAAAAATTCTAAAGATGTTTGTTTGGTGTTTAAAATTCGTTGGTTTCCTTAACAAATATTGTTTTCGGGAAAAAAAAACACAAACCATTTACGAATGATTACCATTGATTTGGTGGACAAAAATTTATTTATTACACAACGCAACGCTTAAGCATCAGGTTAGTTTTCTTAGTAAATTCCCACATGAAATCAATTTCATATTATCGCTTTTATAAAAGTGTTTATATTATAAGCATGAATGAGTTTTCGTATCATGCATGCATGTTTATTTCTATTTTTTTTTTTCTTAGATTTTTCCACTTTAATGTTTTCAACGTTTTGGTCAGTTAAACTCCAGCCTATAATTGATTTTTTCACCTCCTCTCTGGCTTTAATAGTAAAAGCATAAAGAAAAAAATATCAACAATTTTTTGTAGGTTTCATAATACCAATTAAAAGATTTTCAACTAGAAGTAAAAAAAAATATTTTTCTTGAGATTTTTTTTTGGGGGGGAAACCAGTTATTTGCTTAAGAAAAATTTTTTTTTCGCCTCTTGGACAACAAACATCAAAGGCGTCTACTCTAATAAGTCTTATTTATTGGCTATGGGATTAATGATATATTTTGAAATATCTCTTGTGTTTATCATAATTGAAAAAATGTTGCTTATATCTCACATTAGCACAAAAAAAATTATGCGAGAGTAAAAAAAATTAAATTTACTGGCTGTAAAATGTTTTCGTTAATTGCAACTAATTTAATGCATGTTTGTTTTTTTTTTAAAGAAAATGATACTTATTAGATAAATTGTTAACGTGATGATGAAGATCACTTAGAAAGATTTGGCATTATTTTCTTTAACTCACAGAACTAAATTTGTTATAAGTTTTGCTGTATCAAGCGATATATTTAACGCAAGAAAATTGCTAAGAACAATTTTTTTTTACTTTTTGCTTTTCAACCTTTTCAGAAATTTAAGAGAAATAGTTTAACTAAAAATCTGAGAATTCTATTGTAATCTAATTGATGCTGCTGATTAAAAGTCTGAAGTAAAATTTCAGGTAAATCATCTAACTTGACTATCAGGTGATGTCCAGTATATTGGACAAAGTTATTTAGGAGATATGCCAGCAAAAACAAGGTATGACTTGCTCTTACTAAAAAACATACTTTTCAATGACTATTGCATATCGTCCGTCTTACTAAGAAGTATTTTAGTAATGACTTGATTTATAATGTAATACGTAAGTACTTATTTTCAGAAATTTGCTTAGATACCTACACAATTCAATTTATTATTGCCAAATTTGCTAGAAGCTATTCAAATACATAACATTTTATTATTCTCATTTAGTTCAACACGCTTATAGCATATTTCCACGGCAACGATATTCGATGTCTTATTTATAATTCAAAGTCTAATTACAAACCGAATTACATAATTTTCCCATGTAAAAATTTTCAAAGCAAATTACTATTTTTGTGGGTAATTCATTTAGAATCCGAATTATAATTAAATTAGTGTCTTTTTTAATTTTTATCGGTAGTTTATCATATCCAGCTGCCAAAAAAATCAAAGCAAAACGAAAAGCAAACAGAAAAAAGTTCAATTTCAAATATAAAAAATAGAATGGAAGCAAAAAAGAAAATTTTAAAGAAACTTGTTATGTCTAGAAGACTATTGGCCACATAAAAATTATTGGATGAGACGAAATTGTGCTTAGAGGGTTTGCTGGCTGCACTGGTCCTATTTTCTAACACTTTTTCTATTTTCTTGTAATAAAAAAAATGATATTATTTGCATACATTTCTTATAAATTTACAAAAAAGTAAGTAATACTTTTTGCCTTCATTCATAAAATAATTATAATTTTTTATATAAAATTTTATATTTCTTAATGTTTACCGTCAAAAAACAAAACAATTATTCACAAAAAAAAAAAAAAAACACGAAGAACTGCCAAATCAAATTAACAATATGTCGTGGAAACAGGGTAATTCATTTAGGTAATTTAAAGAGCGAATCAAGTCATTGAAAGTGTCGGGGAAACATGCTATTAGGGTATAAGTTATAATGATTTTGACAACAAAGCATTTCATTAACAAAGTGATGACTTATAGATTTAAAATTAACGCTTCGCAAAATAATCAAAAACCGAATTTTTGTCCTTAAAATTACCGAATGAATTTAGGTTATACCAATCAAGTATGTTCTTAGTTACTGCTATAAAAGTAAGTACACTCAGTTCTTTTTTTATTTTTTATGCGAATTTGAATTTATGCGGTTTTTAAATATTCAAATTTGTTTTTATATAAAAATAATATTTAGATAATTGATAACATTGGGCTTTGATATTTCTGTTAAGGTTTGTGCTTTCTGTAAAGTTTGTAGATTTCTGTTAAGGTTTGTACTTTATGTCAATTAATGCGTTTCATCCGAAGACCAGCAGTGATTATTTGAAATTTGGGATTTCCCTTATAGATTTTGTAAGCAGGCAACGAAGAAATGTTCTAACGTACGTTTGCAGTTTAGTCATTGACAGTTGAATTTTGCATTAAATTTTAAATATTTATTGTGGTGGAATTTTACAGAGATTTTTAAATTTTAATTATCGAAGGTGTTGAAGTTTCGCTCCAAAAAGTAAGTGTAATTATTTTTTATGGTTTCAATGCTAACATACAATTTTTGGATTCGATTTTAAGAAACTGATATGGAGAAAAATAAGAAAAAACGACAGACGACAAAAGAGACCAAAATCGAAATTTTGGACCGCTTAGCAAATGGAGCTAAAAATAAGGCTCTGGCAGACCACTTGAAACTAGGCGAATCATCAATCAGAGCCATAAAAAAATGAAATTTCATTTTTAATGCGAAATTGATACATTTTAAATACTTTAATTTAAATTTATGCAATTTTTTTAAATTCCCGAACGTATCCCTAGTTTTTGTATGGAGCTAGAGTCTTTTTTTATGCGGTTTTATGCAAAACGCATCTACCGCATAAAACAAGACCTGAGTGTACTTATTTAAGTCCCTATTTATAAGCGACTGTTACAAGTACTTATACAAGTCCCTATTTATAAGCGATGGTAATAATTACTTAGACGAGTCCCTATTTGTAAGCGAGCGTGGTTAATACTTGCCTCTAATGACACAGTCGTGTTAAAATAATGGGTTTTAGATACCAAATTGTAAGTAGTGAAGAACCGTTTTTTTAATACATTCAACTCATTATTTTTAACGACAGTTTTTGCTAGGATATTTTTATATTTTGACAAATTATAGCCTACAGTCGTTTTTTTTTCAATTAAAAGACTTATGGATTAATGATGTAATTTAGTTTTATTTAAAAAAAAAAAAAGAAAAGATTTAATCACATCCATGTCCTAATATAATGAGGGTGTATATCGATTTTTTGGATATCGTATTCCTATTTTATTTTAAATTATGATTAAGGTTTTAAATTAAATGCCAACTGGGCATAAGTGTATACCTGTCATGGGTTTGGGCTTTTAGTGCCCCTCCTTTTCAAATTAACCTAACCTAACCTTACAAACACAACAGTCGTGAAAAATTTCTTAAGCCATGGTTGAAAATAATGGACTTATAGACACATAGAAAAGCCCGAACTCATTGAATTCTTTTTTTTTTTTGTTCTCCTGTAGAGTAATAGAAAATCCACATACGCCTTTTTTATATTAAGCCATTGATATATGGATTACAACATTGTAAAACTATCCGCCACGGAAGCACTGGTACGTTTTAATACACAGCACCAACTTATTCATAACTCGATCATACTGATCGACTGCAAGACTAGAAATTTCCTATTTAAAGTTGGCTTATAGCTCTTCTAATATTTTGCTTTAACCGCAAAGGAAAATCGAGCACCGTTGCCTTTAATAACTTGCTTGCTGTATTTGGTCTTCACATTACATCGTCCTGTTGAAACAACATCTAATCATTTGTTGCCTCAGGCTGTTCGCACGTCCAAATGCGACAATTTTGCTTGTTAAAAATAACATCGAGTCAAAGGTTAGCTTAATCCAAAATTTATGAAAGCCCATGCAAAGTCGTAACGGTACAAGGTGAGCATTGAAAAAATTTTATAATTCGAAAAAGGTTTTTTAAACGTGTATCTATTAATGGCTTAACGACATAGACAGACGATTCAAACTGTGAATAAATTTTGAAGCAAGCTTCCTAATTTTTAAGATATTTTAAAAACAAAATGCCTGGTACCAAATGAAAACCCCTTTTTTAAGCAATAGAAACACCAGAAACTCTTAATTCAGATTTTATACCAATCATTTGTTACCAAAACAAAGCAAATGTTTACAAGTATTACTCTTAAAGTTCTCTGCATTACTCAAATATAAATTTCCCTACAAAAAACAGTTTTTACTTCTTTAAAATAATTTTTGCATAGAAACTTTACGCCATTTCATTTCAAAACCCCTGTAATTATTTTTAATTTTTATGTAAAGTAGCAAATATATTTTATTGATATTTCAGCATAAATATAATTAAACAGTGAAAAAACGTATCCAGCAATCGGAAGCATATCTGCATATGTTCTGACTGAAAGAAGTTAAAAGGAAAAATGTTGCATAAAGTGCTAATTACCCCCTGTAGATCGTAAATAAGACTAAGAAGGGCAAAAAATAATGAATTTATAAATGAAGCAAGTAAACGATTCTACGCATTTCATTTACTTAAGCCAATATGGTGGAAACTCAAAAGAGCAATATGAATTGATAAGCTGCGACTACTTTATTTGTTGTGTGTGCGTGCACTAACTGATGTGTGTCATAGTAAATTTTAAGTTCTATGAGGACTTGATTTTAAATTTCATCTACAAACACTGCCATATGCTAACTTTTTTCACACATTTTATTACACAGTCTATAGCCACGTGTGGAAAAGTTTCGTAACTAGTAAATCTGGATAATATAATCTGAAGATATTGAAGTTTTCGTACCTGTAAAAATTTTTATAATAAAATGTATCATAAAAATCTTATCTGTATGAACATTTCTTTAAAAATTTTCTTTTAAAGTCATATATTTTCTACCGAACCTTTTGATTTTCCTTCATTTTTTTTTATTATTTTGCCATTTTAGAGAAAATAAAACCCCGCCTTGAAAATTCCAAGAAATTGAGAATTTTATAAAAAAAAAAAAAACAAAAATACCATAACAAAATTATAAACGCAAATTGTAAGAATGTGTAAAGTGCACATGTGGTTATTGCAGTAGTAGGGGTATTCAGTAGCCTTTACAAATCTAAACTAACATGATTGCAAAAATTTTAGATAATTAAAAGGAAGAGATTGTCTAAAAAATATAGATTTCTGTCCAAATATTGTTCTTTAAAGTTGTGTTTGATTTTTCAGAAATACAGCATCAAATAAACGCTGCAAAAAATAAATTCAAAATCTTTGTAATTTTGTTTGACAATTAAACTTTGTCAGCTTTTTACATATAATGCGCTGTTTACCTGTCCGTGTGTGTATATTAAAATAGTGGCTTGGAAATATTTCGGTGGCAATATGGAAAAACTGCTTATCTCTGTTTTTATAGTTTTTCAGGAAATTATTTTCAAATTTTTAATTGATTTTTAAAAATTTATATCCTTTAATTAAATTTAATTTTACAAGTTTGTGCTATATCAGTTAAAGTTCATATTGACTTTCTAATAAAAAGCTAAATTATGATTTCAAATAAATCATTATTTCAAATAATATTATTTGGAATTATTTATTCTTTGAAAAAATGTTTGCATAAGGTTTTTACTCTGTAACTTCCTATAAAGTTATCCACAATAGTTGAAAGGGTGCCCGAGAGTAGTTTTGAATACCGAAAATTCAATTATGTGATTTGTTAATTTGAGACTTAAGCTGCTTTTGCTTTTTTCCACAGATTTCTTTGGTGGAGTCTTTCAAGCCTGTAAATTTTCAAACTATGCAGTTGTTGATGTCAAATCACTATGCTTAGTATTACGATTGTTGAGTAGCAACTTATCTAGCTGCACGGAACCTAACATTGAAAAAATCCAGAACAAGAATGATTAGCCTAGGCCTATCTGGAAGCACAGAAACCAGTTGCCTCCAGAACTTGTGAGGTTTTTATGGTGTTTATGTCATGGCTATAGATCATATCTAAAACAAAAAGGGAATCCTTTGAAAAAATTTATAATTCTGGTTTTAGTGAAGGACTTCAAGCAACCAGTAGCGTCTTTTTGTGATGTTGTTTTTCAACCGAGTTGCCTGGTTGGGTTTTCAGTTTATGTCAAACAGTAATTCTGAGGGTTTACTTGTACTGCCGGGTGACACTAGATCCAATTTGTCAGTTGATAAACTTTATATCTCTCGACAAGGGATAAGATTTCCTTAACTTAAGTCTTAAGCAGTGTGATTTTGAATGAAGATTGGGAGTTGTGAGCAATTGTTGCCACCTGTTATTACACAATGGCGATAGTTGGGAGCATGAACTTAATTTACTACTTAGACCAACATCAGGTTATGGCCATTAAGGCACGGTTTTGTCATTAATTTTCCATTATCTATTGAACAATAAATTATTGACCACGAATAGTGAAAAGAGTGAATAAGGGTATACACAAATTAACACCATTGTTAGACTTTTTCAGATTTCGCTTTTTGAAGCACCAAGGCCGATTGCCGAAGTCCTGATTCTTTCTTGCAAAATCATATGACACCAAATTTATGGGATTCATAATACCGTGCGATGTCACGGTGGCCATATAAACAATATTATATTTCATAAAAAATATATCCGAAAATTTACGCAAAACTTATATTTTTCGCCATTTGTGCAGCAAGCCAAGTCTATTAAAAATAGTTCGAAAGCTGAAAGTTTTTTGAAAAATATTTCAAAAATAATGAAACCTTTGGCGTTTGCAATTCGAAAATTTTATACACTATATGATTAGAATAGTGTTTTAATTTCATCAATTGCGAAGTGATTACTTCAAAAATTCGCAGAGACTGGATACATCGGAGACGCCAAATACACTGATCGTCTTACAACAAACCGTTCAAATGTCAATATCGAAGCAGTGCATGAGAGTGTCGGTGACAATCCAGAAACCTTAATTCGGCATCGTGAACAGGGATTGCAGATTTCAAGAAGTTTTCTACAGCGTATAACTACTAAGACATATTATTTTTGTTGATATTTTTCAAATATAGTTAAAAAATGAAGACATACAGTCCTATCGTGTAACGCGCCAATTTTTTTCTCTTTTAATTCACACCTAGCGCAGATCAAGGTGGAAGGAAAATAAGATATTTTCAAACATTAACCTTCCCCTGGCCATCACAATCTTGAAAAATACTTTAAATGTTATTTGTTTCCTTTTGTGAACACCCCTACTGTGAATACCAAGAAAAAAAATAAATAAACTATTTAAAACGTTAAAACTATAAATGAGTTTTAAGCTCATTTCATTTTTGTTCATTCTTTCTTAACGCCAATAAACAAAACAAAAACACAAAGAAACCAACCAGTTAAAAGAATAGATCATTATAGTCGTAGTAGTCATCAGCAACATGATCACTGTAACACAACAGCAGCAGCAGCAAAAATCATATGAATGCGTATGAAAGAAAAATGCATATAAAAACGACAAGTGTAGAATTTTTGCTGCATGCAAGTTCTACTATGAAGCATACGTACTTACCAGTGTTAGTGTTAAAAAGAGTGTGTGTGTTTTGTGTGATTGTGTATACTTATGTGTATAACGAAATATTTAAAAGAACGAAATAATAAGTGTATTACACACCTAGTAAACGCGCGTTGACGAACTGACAGCCAACTCCATTAAAAATGGCATGATGAGCGCGCAAAAAATCCATAAAATTATTTTATTATCACAGACAGAGTCGTCTATGAGCGGTATTTATATATTATGTTGTTATTATTGTTGTTGCAAGTTTTGTTGTTGCTGTCGCTACAATAAATAATTATTGTGGTAGTTTTAAGGTATGAAAGATTTTTGATGGAGTTTGCAACATTTTACAAAGGGTTTGTTATTGTATTGCCAAATTCTTTTGTACCAATTTGTAATCTAGATATTAAGTATTTTATATATTTTTATAATATTTAAATATTCAAGCCTAAGGACATGCAACAGTTTTTTTTCCTAAATTTTTTTACAAAATTAAACAATATTTTTACTTTTCCTTTCAATATTTCGCTACTCCTTCGTATAACATTTTCAGGATATAGGTTAGGTTAGGTAGAACAGGCAGCTGTTGTACAGCTCACTTGGGTCCATTATATTGATCCCTTTGTGATGAAAATAAGCAGACAAGTCCAGAGTCTCCGGCGGGAATCGAACCCGCAACCCCTAAGCTAGCAGAACAGCACATTGCTGACTAGTCCACCGGGGCACCCTTTTCAGGATATACAGATTAACAAAAAATTGTCAAAAAACAAACAATTACAATATTTTCTTTTGATATACATAGTAATAATAAAAATTCAAACAAATTTAAAAAAAATTTTGTCATACAAAACTTATACAAAAAAAAAAAAAAAAAAATTATAATTATTATGAAATTTATATATCCTGAAGATGTCACACGAAGGAGTAGCGAAATATTGAAAAGAAAAGTAAAAATATTGTTTAATTTTGTAAAAAATTTTAGGAAAAATAAAACTGTTGCAAATATCATAAAAATTAAAACAAAGGAGTCAAATATAAATAATGAATTGATATTTTATATATTTAATTATTTTAACGTTAATCGAACTCAAAATTAATACATCAAACTCATCAAATTAATACATTTTATTTTTTTATGTCGCCGTAATTTTATTTCTATAAATGTTACATGCTGTATGTATTGCCACTTTGTAAACATTGTTATTGACGTTGTTTTAGGCAAAATTTAAAAAAGAAATTCCAAGCGGGGCATGTAAAATTCAAAAAATTTATACGTCTTAATATAAATCATTTTTGATACATCAAGCATTTTAAATGTGATGTTTTGAATATCACTTGTGATTTTGCTTTTCGAATTATAAAAATCTGTTCTTGTTTTTCGATAACGAAGTATATTAATTTGAAATAAGAGTGATCCTACCTAACGTGGATGTGAGATAGTTGTAATTTAGGCAAAGCGTGGTTCGAATTTGCAAATAACATTCGGGGAACTCTTTTACTTTTTTTTTCCGCAACAAAAGCATTTATTCAATTCTAATCACATTGAAATTTATGAGGAAATATTTCATGCTTATGAATAAGTATTATTATTGGCAGGAATATACAATTAGCGCTGCAGATAAAATCTAGAAAAATAAATCTAAGGCAAGTCTATGCTAACGCTTCACTATTTGTTTGATAATATCATTTTTTTATACAAACACAATTTATGTACACAAACTCTTCAGACTTGTCCCAAAAAGTGATGACAAATTTGCGCCTTTAACAAACCTTCTGGAATAGTGGTCTGAAAAACATTTCAGATTGTTGTCCAAACTCATCGTTGGACCTAAATTTTTATTTCATTCTTTATATTACATGAGAAAAATCTAAGGCAGATTGTTAAACATTTAAACATTGTGTAATGATAATGATGGTGCTATTGTAGATAAACAATTACTAGGATTCAATATTTGTTGCAAATTTCGTCGCTATACTTTTAATTGAAACCAACGCGATATGATCTTAAATTTTGGTTACTTGTTGATTTACGTACTTGCCGTCAAGGTAAAGCATTTCTTGGCCAAAACAAAATCTTGAAATTTAGAGCGGAATCAAGAATAACGTGTTGTTATTCATTTAGTCAATGGACTAGAAGGACACAATGTCACTTAGGACAATCAAAGAAACTTATACAATGAAATATAACAATGGTTGAAACAGTACATAAAAAAACAAATTCCTCAAAAGCTGTGCAATACAAATCCACGATATAAATCGACTTTTAACTTTATTTCTGACACTACTCTCGTCTTTTCCATTAATCGCAAGATAAATGCACTATCGTTGCTTGCAAAAATCTCTTTTAATTACTTAAAGAAAGTACAACTTGATAAGCTTGGCAAAATGTTGATACGATAATCACTAAGCCATGGCTTTGTTTTTTCTAACATAGTTCGTATTTCTGCGTTGACTGCTTATTTATAATGTGGTGGTTAAATTTCAATGGTCGATGTTGATTTTGAATAAAAAAAAAATTATTTAGAAAATTATTGTCACTTATTTTTATTATGATAATATTGGCCAAATGGCATTCACAGTTGTTTTCACATTTCATACAGACCTGTTTTGAAATTTAAATATTGTTCACAATTCTCCGATTGGCGACGAATTTGAACGATTATGTTGACCAAAAGAATCAATGCACGAAATGCATTTTGATTTGCACGCCTATTTTCATAGTAAGCCTGAACAATTTTATTTAGGGCGTTGCTCGATTGTGTATCTTTCCATGGTTCAAATTGAATTAGTCTGATAAATATTGAGAAATGTCAAATGAAATGCAGAAAAAAAACTTGATGTTAAGGTATGGTTAACATTCAGTATTGGCATTTTAAATTAAACCACCCTTTATTATAACATTGATCCCAATTGAAAGCAAGCAACACAAAAAAAAATATATGTAACTCTTCCCTAAATTAACATCAAATACTATTGCTAACGACCCTTTTATAGTTAAACAAAAAAACTGCAACAAAGTGAACTGTTCTATTCATCCAAGAGACGATAAAGTTGGCCCATCTAAAAATTAGAAAGCCGAACAATCTCCAAAAATAAAAAAGAAATAAACATCGTCATTTCGCTGCTTATGTCACAAGTCATGCCAAAAACATTAGCTTAGAAAGCATAAATAAGACACAATATAATCATGTAAAATTCTACAAATTTTATTAATATACAGAAGGTATTACATATGTTTGTATGCAACATTATTTAATATTAAAAAAAATTTGGCGCAAAACGTTTTAATAAGTCAATTATTTCCATGAAGTGTAGTATGTATCAAAAACGACACAAAACAAGATTTATTAATTTTTTTTCAACGTCGAACTACGGTTAAAATACTTGTTAATTTTTTATTTCGTTTTTTTTTTTTTTTTAATTGCTGCTACCTTAACAGCTGGCTTATATGAATTTTTAATGCTAGCTTTTTTATCAACAGTATTGTAAAGGTCTATTTCTACCAACTACATATAAAAGTAAAATTTTTCATAATTCTTTAGAATAATTGTTTACATCGCCATCAATTTTTTTTATTAGAAACGCAACGATGAACTTTATATGTCAATATTTGATTAATTGTTTGATAAGCATAAAACAAATCTAAATATTTGCCATATTTAACGGAAATTTTAAATACTACAATTTAGGCTGTATGTATAATCACTATATATGCACTGTGCTACTTGATCGACTTAAACCTAATTTTATCATTAACATATGCATTTTATTATTTCCTTAATGTTGTTTTTTTTTTTGGTCATAAAAGTTTTTTTTTATAACCAAATTCTTTGTGAGCTATAAATTTCTTTGACATATGTTATGTTTGTTAAACAGTAGTATTTTTAAATGATGAGAGGGAATTACAGACGCAGCACTCGTCCTATTCCAAGCACCACAAAATTACATACTCCAGCCAATGCAAACAACTTCCACGAAAAACTCAAATTCACAAGAACTTCTAAAATTTAATGCCATATATTTTTATTAATATAAATATGCATATATGTAAGCTGTAAGTAAATATACATATATGTAAGCTGTAAGTGTATTTAAACTTTTTTTGACTTGCAGTTGTTGACGAAGTCTGCTATGCATATTGTTTGATATGAGAGAAGTAAGTGAACTTAATCGTTTAACTTCTTTAAAGACATTTAGAGGTAATAAAATCAAAATAAAGTTGATTAAATAATGTTAATGAATTTTTTTTAATTAAATTTATTAAATTGTTATTAAATATAACCATCAAGTTTTTCTTTATTTTTCTTTAAAATGGAAGTGAAATTTTTTTTCTTCAAAATTTTTTTAGTTTTATATTTTTAAATTCTTTTATTTTCTTTTCGAAAATTCCTAAAAAAAAGCAAACTGTTACAGGTTTCTCATAATGCTTTAACAACTTAATTTCATCAACTAACAAGCCTAACCTTTTTCACTACCACTGCAATAACCTTCTAGTTAAACCTGCAAACATTTTTAAAAACTTATTCATTATTATGTCAACAAAAGGCAAAAAAACTATAGAAACTATGACAACAAGAAAAAGAAGTACTATTAACCCACATCTTTAACACGATCATAAATTATTATATGCATTTAACTTTGGCAATAGTTATAACAACAAAAACAGCAATAGCAAAAAGTACAAGAAAATTATTATTAAAGCAAGACTAAAAAATATATTCGACTTAACCGAATTTTAAATAACCTCCATCAATTGCAAAGTTTTTGTACAATATTTTAATTAAGCAAGTAAGAGCGCTATATTCGGCCATGCCGAATCTTATATACACTTCACAACGTGAAGTCATGCAATAACAGTAGTTTGTATCACCATATGAAATACGTACATACATATAAAAAACATGCAAATATAAGTAAGTAAGTTTATTATACCCTTCACCTGTGGTGTACAAGGGTATATATAGCTTTGTCATTCCGTTTGTAATTTCTACAATTTTCATTTCCGACCCCATAAAGTATATATTTTCTGAAAGCTTATGAATAGAGGAGTCGATTAAGCCCTGACCGTCTGTCCGTCTGTCCGTCTGTCCGTCTGCCCGTCTGTCCGTGTGTTGGTTGAAATCAACTTTTAGAAGCAACTATATGTTCCTCAGATCTATATATGGTATCAATCTCTTGGAAATATCCAGGAATGAATCGCTATTGAAATTCAGCACAATCGCCCCATAACTTTCTGAGATATGAGCAAAAAACCACGACCACCTCGTTTTTTTTCACAATTACAACAACAACATGCATACATACATACATGTAAAAAACATACCAAACAAAAAAAAATTACAAAAAAAAAAAATATTAAAATTAAGAAAAAAATAATAAAAAAAACTACAAAAAAAAAATTTTAAAAAAATTTAAAAAAAAATTTAAAAAAATTTTTTAAAAATTTTTCTAAAAAAATTTTTTAAAAAAATTAAAAAAAAAAATATAAAAAAAAATAATAAAATATAAATAATATATTAAATAAAATAAAATAAAATTTTTTTGGCTCAGCTGGGATTCGATGCCACATTTATTCTAACGTGTACGTATGCACGTATTTTATATGGGATGAATGGTGATACAAACAATTGTTATTGCATGACTACACGTTGTGAAGGGTATATAAGATTCGGCACGGCCGAATATAGCACTGTTACTTGTTGGAGATTTAATTTTTTCATAAAACAATATAAGTTACAAATAATTAATATAAAAATAAACATGAAAAAGCAAATCTTAAAACTATAATGTTTGGTTTTAATTACAAGAATACAGTATATATACAGCACCAGGCTAAAAACATCCCATTGTAAAATTATAAATTTACGTAAGTATGTTAAAAAAATAAAAATAAAGCAAAATAAAAAAAAATTAAAAAAAATTAAAAAAAAAATTTTAAAAAAAAATTTTTTACAAAAATAATTATATATTAAATAAAAAACAAGTAAGAGCGCTATATTCGGCCATGCCGAATCTTATATACCCTTCACAACGTGTAGTCATCCAATAACAGTTGCTTGTATCACCATTCATCCCATATGAAATACGTACACGTATGAATGTTAAAAAAACGAAAAAAAAAAAAATTTTAAAAAAAAATTTTAAAAAAAAATTTTAAAAAAAAATTTTTAAAAAAATTTAAAAAAAAAAATTAAAAAAAAAATTAAAAAAATAATTATTATATATATAATATACATATATAAAACAAAAAAAAAATAAAAAAAAAATTAAAAAAAAAATTAAAAAAAAAATAATAATAAAAATATAAATAATATATTAAATAAAAAATAAAAAAAAAATAAAAAAAAAAAATTAAAAAAAAATTTTTTAAAAAATTAAAAAAAATTTTTTTTTGGCTCAGTTGGGATTCGAGCCACGTTTTCTCTAACCAGTATACAGTATACAGTATACACGTTTGTATGTATGTATGTTGTTGTTGTAATGTTGTTTTTGTGAAAAAAAAATCGAGGTGGTCGTGGGTTTTTGCTCATATCTCAGTTGTTTATGTACCGATGTTTCTGATTTTCAATAGCGATCTACTCCCGAATATTTCTGATATTTTAATACCTTACCCGGGTCCAACCTATGTCGGGGGGCTTCAAAAAGTTGATTTCAACATACACACGGACAGACGGTCAGACGGACAGACGGACAGACGGACAGACGGACAGACTGACAGGGCTTAATCGACTTCCCTATTCATAAGCTTTCAGAAAATATATACTTTATGGGGTCGGAAATGAAAATTGTAGAAATTTCACACGGAATGACAAACCTATATATACCCTTTTTCACTGTGTGAAGGGTATAATAAATAATAAAAATAAAAAAAAATTGAAAAAAAATATCAAAAAATAAAAAAAAAATTTTTGGCTCAGCTGGGACTCGATGCCACATTTTCTCTAACCAGTATACACGTTTGTATGTATGTATGTTGTTGTTGTAATGTTGGTTTTGTGAAAAAAAAATCGAGGTGGTCGTGGGTTTTTGATTATATCTCAGTTGTTTATGAACCGATGTTTCTGATTTTCAATAGCGATCTACTCCCGAATATTTCTGATATTATAATACCTCACTCGGGTCCATGCGATATCGGGTGGCTTCAAAAAGTTGATTTCAACATACACCCGGACAGACGGACAGACTGACAGAGCTTAGTCAACTCCCCTATTCATAAGCTTTCAAAAAATATATACTTTATGGGGTCGGAAATGAAAATTGTAGAAACTTCACACGGAATGACAAACCTATATATTCCCTTTTTCACTGTGTGAAGGGTATAAAAAATATGTATATAAATATATCTGATGATTCATTCACCGTGATGTTTGATTTTCAAAATTTTAGTTTTCATGATTTTAATACATCATGCTTGTTATATATTAGGTTAGGTTGAAAAAGAGGGGCAAAAAAAAAGTCCAAACCCATGACAGGTATACACCTATGCCCAGCTGGCATGTTTTGCGCTCCATATGGAAAACGGAATGCCCAACAAAAACCATAATTATAATTTCCCATAAGTAACGGACTAGTCCAAGAACCCAGTCCCCTCAATGTAATTCCTTATGCAACTCAATTTCGAATTCCCCAGGTATTCCAAGTTCGGCATAGTATCCACTTTAAAATTTTCCCGTCTAATATGCCCAAACGCTGGACAATGACAGAGGTAGTGTACCAAAGTCTCATCCTCTTCCTCGCATGCTCTTCATGTCGTTTTCTCAGACAATTTCATGAGAGCTAGATGGGTTCTCAACTCCATATGACCTGAGATTACACTGGTTAGTCGCCTAAGTGTTGTCTACTCAGTCTCAGAATCTCCTTTGATTTGATACATATCAAACTGCTTTGTTATTTTCGTTCAGTATCCTTTGTCAAGTCATCATGGAAAGACTCACAACAGAAATTCAGTGTTTTATCCTGAAGTTTTGTTTAATGTTTTGTGTAATTTCTGACTCAATGGATACTTTAATAAACAAAGCTGTTATAATTGGGCTGATCAGCAACGGCCCGAGTCCATTAATAGCAACGGTATATTGTGGTGTAGGGACTGGTTTAATCATTGGTCCATATTTTTTAAAAAATCTTATAAATCAAAATGATACCGTCTATCTTAATCGTTATATCACCATGTCAACGATATGCTGGTGCTTTAAGTGCATGGTCTCGGAGAGCTCCGGTTTCAACAAAACGGTAATACGAGCCATAGAGCACATATAAACATTTACTTGTTGTTCAATCATTTTGGTGAGCCTTTGATTTCACGTTTTGCTATGGTAAATTGACCACCAAGATCGTGCGACATGACAATTTTGGACTATTTTCTCTAGAGATAAAAAATCTGAGTCATCAAGAGAGAGCCGGCGACGATTGATGTTTTGGAAGCGAGCCTTTTGTTATACCAGTGTCCAAAATTTAGACATTCCATTAACCATCGGGTCACCTCAGACGTAGAGTACATGATATCATCTTTCAATTGTAAAAACCATTAATTTTTCTTTTATATTTACTTTCAAACTTATGGCATTTACTTTTACATTATAAATCAAACCACACTTTAAATCATCCATTAGTATTAATGGTACACACAAGATTAACGTGACTGACTACCTAAGCGACTAACTGATCACCGCGAACATAACCCAAACACTACCATTGGAATTTACTCTAGACTATAAAACGATTTCACACTGTAGAATGATGATTTCACAGTCTTTCGTAATCGCCATCATCTGTTGCTAGCTGAGTACAGTCTTCATCCGTAAAGTGTATTTACCTGTGCTCCTCAATCTTTTACTTGCCAATGGTAGACCTTTGTGTGGCTCCAGGCAAATTCTACAAACATCTTCATCTTCGATGATCCTTTTACATGAAGTTTCAATTTCGCATACCCAATGCAGTTATCAAGCTCATTGTACTCGGATTAGATTCGAAAACCTTTACAGCACCACTGCCACGAGGCTCTTTGAACAATATACAATTGTGGTTCCCTCCATTCACCTTCGCCTGTTTAGACAGTTTACCCATTAAAAGACATTTGCTCTCAAAAAGCGGGCAACTTTGGGTCCACCGAATTTTTACGCTGGTTCTCTTTTTGCAAGTGCGTCGGCCACTTCATTCCCAACTATGCTTACGAGTCCCTTTACCTACAATAGCATCATCTCATTATAAGAGGTATATCTATTGTCTTATAAAATATAATAAAGCAAGAGGAGTTATCATCTATCCGCCCCACGCATTTTATAACCGATTAGTTTTCAAGTGCAATAAGAATTTTCTTTCCTTGTACCCGACACTCCAACAGTAAAGATACTGATGACACTATCAATGTACTCATTGTGCAAAGATCCATTCGCTATGAGCGTGCGAGGTAGCTTTTCGACTACTTTTGCTCGACTCATGAGCTCAATACGAATGTAAGTACGAAGTAATGTACGAATTTTACTTACCTACCGTTGCCACATGCAAGTGCAAGTGAAAAAAAACCAATACACTAACACTTTTTTACTAACACAACTACACTTTGGCAACCTGCGACTCAGCTTGCGAAGAAATTTTTAAGCAAGTAAAATTTTTACAGTTACGGCAAGTAAAGTGACAAGCCGAAAAACAGTGTTGTCTAATACTGAGTGTTTTGTTAACTCACTAATATATCATACAGTTGTGGTAAATAATTCTGCTAGTTTTTTTAATTAATATGTATATATGTATATGAAGAATATTAAGAAAAAAATATAAATATTCATTTAAAATGTAAGTTTTAATATAAATATCAATTTTTAATAAAAAAAATTATATTAAAAATTTATATGTCTAAAGGTAACGTTTAATAGTGGCTATTGACAACACTTAATTACCAATTGAAGCAGCGCCATTTGTTTTAAATTTGTTTAAAGTTTATTTGTTGACGACATTTCAAAAATGAACTTGGACTGTGCTGTGTAGCCACTCAAAAAATTTTTGTGTTTTTTTTGGAATTTCTCCTGATTTTCGTTAGTAATACGTATACACTACTTGCAAGTAAATACTTGCTTGTGGCAACGTAGGGTTAAAGTGTTAACATGTGCCATCGCTTTTCATTAGAATTGCTGGTTTGGCAGATGTTTCAATTATGAATAAGTTCAACGTTTTTATGGGAAAACGATTAGTATTTTTGATTTTAAGCAAATAGCTGTAGACTTTATCACAATAGTTTTTCAAATAAATTAAGTTTAAAACTAAAGATTTTTACTGATCCAAAAAAATACTTTTTTAATGTTATGACACTTTTAGGGTCTTTGATATAGAATTTAAAAATTAGCGATTATTTATCTTTGCTGATATCATGGTTCTTTCTTTATTTTTAAGTCTAAAAAAAATTCAAATTTAGATAGAATATGGGCGTCCGAATTGGTGAACACAATTTTGTTTGTTTATTTCTATAAATTTAAAAAATATTAAATTTTTAATTAGAACATCTCCAATTACATAGTGTGCATTGCTTCTGCTCATATATTTTTTGAGAATGTTTTGCTTTTCATATTTTTTTTTTCAATTAGGAACATGGCGAAAACATAGAAAATCTTAAAAGTAACAAAGACAACGAATTTGTAAGATAAAAACTTTTAAAAGATGAGTTTGCAAAAATGAAAACGCCTGGCTGCATTTGTTTTTCTAAGGCACAAATCTGAATTGACCAGCAACAATAACAGCTAAAAACAACTACAACACAAATTCAAAACCAATGCCAAGAAACATATTCTCAGGTAAAATAAGAATGTTGTTTTAAATAAAGAGATTTCTACTGTTACAACCAACAAACACGTACTCCAGAAACACAAACAGCATCTTCAGCCAGAACACCATGCAGCAGGAAAGTTTTAAAAAGAAACAGCAGCAACATAAAATACAAAATTGCATTAGTGGCACACTTTGTGGTGTTGCATACAAAATTAAACAACAACAAAAAGTATCATCATCATACAACAACGTGTTTTTTTTTGTTTTGTTTCAAAAGAACAGCTTTGAACGCAAAATGTAAGAATCGTTGGAAATATGAACTCTACTTTAAGTAAAATAGCGGCAACTTTAAATTAAGATTTTTATTATTTTAGTGGGTGAGTGGGAATTACTTTTGTTTAGCAATAAGAGTGGCGGGCTTAATGGAGACTTTGCTGGTATTTTCGCAAATTACTTACAGCTTTTTTAGCGCTTGGAATTTTTAATTGAAACTTAAACTCACGATGAAACTAAAAAGCCTTTACTCTAGTTAGATTTATTTTACGTAAGTATGAATTAAATTCATAAGTAATTGTTTCAGGGTAAAACTTCAAGAACTTTTGTATGTGACTTGTGTTTCAATGAGATAATTTTGTGAAATATGTTAGTAACAAACCAATTTTACTATTTCTTAAACATTATAAAAGTCCTATTCTAGGCATATTTATTCATCAGGTAGCTGCAGTAAAAACATAATTTTTTATATTTTTTTAATATGAGTATGAAGTTTGACATTTAAAATAAATAAGAGAAGAGAGAAAATTGTTCTTTACCTATGGACCTTGACAGTTGAACTTTAAAGTAATTGAATGGTAAGTAATTGAACACATGTCAACTGACGAATCCAGACTACCTGATGAATAAATATGTCTTGGTTCTATTCATAAAACATTTTTTTATGTCAAATATGCTTTTTACAAAAAAATTTATTTTTAAAAAAAAATGTTTCTTCAAAATTTTCTGAAAATTAAATGTTTAAGAAATATTAAAAATTGCCTTCAAAAAAAATTTTAAAAATTTAATATAGAAAAATTTTTTGGATAATTTTCTATCAAAAGGAACTTTTTTTTAATGTTTTATAAAAATTTTTTATTTTAACTGTATTTAGATAATATTTAAATAAACCATTTGTAATTAATTTTGTATATATAAGAAAATAAAATAAATATTTTGTTTTTTTAAAGGACAGCTTTTTAGAATTCCTTTATAAAGAAGGAACATTAGCGAAAAATTTTTTAAGAACACTTATAATTTAAAAAAATTCTGTATAAGAACATTTGGAGTAATTAAAATAAAAAATAAAGTTTCTTAAAAATTTTTTAAAAACGGAAAATTTTTACAAATATTTTGTTTGGAAAAGTAATTTTTGGAAAAATCAAAAGTTAATTTTCTCTAAATATAAATAAAAAAAATATTTTAAGAGTATCTTACACATAAATCAGAAACCCTGTCATAATTAATGATTTTTTGCTCAGGTTTTTTAACTTAGGTAAAAAAAACCATGAACCTGGTAATAAATAATTTTCATATTTATAACATTAATGATCAAAGAAAGAGTACTGACTGACTTTAAGATAAAAATAAAAAACGAAAAAAAAAATAATAGTGCCTTATGGGTAAAAATTATTTTTTGTATTATTATAATCATCTAATTTAAGGGTAATTTATTTATTTATATTTAGCAACTTTATTTAAAGTTGATTTTTTCAACCAAGTAAAATCAATATGCGAATAAAACTGAAAACCGGTTACATATTAATGGTGTCTCTTAAACAGAAACCCTGTGTTTATTAATTTCTATGAAAAGAAGAAAAGCAAAACAGAATGAAAATACTGTTAGGTGGGGAAATAAAATAAAAAAAAAATATTTTAAGAGTATCTTACCCATAACACTGAAAACCTGTCACCGACTAAAAGGCAAAAATAAAAACCAAAAAAAAAAAAATATTATGCTGTATTTTATAGGTAAAAATAAAAAAAAAAACATTTATTCGAATAAAACTGAAAACCTTTTCTTAAAGCAGATTTTGTAAAAACTAAATATTAGGAAAAGTAAATTATGCAAAAATTTTTATCAAAAGTAAATTTTAGCAAAACTTTTCTATATAAAGTATATTTTGCAAAAATTTTCTACAAAGAGTTTAATTTTGCAAAAAACATTGCTATAGAAATTAATTTTTCAAAACAATTTTAAAACAAATAAATTTTGAAAAAATCTTTTAAAAAGGGTAATTTTGCTAAAATTTTCTGTAAGAAATGAATTTTCCAATAATTTTTAATATAATATAATTTTTGCAAAAAATATTATTAATTAATATTATTTTCGTCGTAATTTTAAACCTCAAGAACGGGCTCACCTATCCGAACCAAGTGCTTAGGTTTTTTTCAGACTATTTAGTAGACGATTTATGTGAAGTTGGCACAAAATCTGTTGAGCGGTTTACGGGTAAAAAGGGTAAAATCGGTTACTCAGTATCTCTGGGCTTAATAAAAATATCACAAAAATTCAGAAAGAACCAGAGAGCCTGTTAAAAATAATTGGATAGGTGTCTGGTACTTTTTGGAAATTTTGAGTTTTAAGGGGATAAAACTGGTAAAAACTGAATTTTGGTACTTTTTTGAACAGCATTTATCTTTGAGAGGGATAGCAATAGGAAAAAAGTAAAAACGTAGTTTTACTCTCCTTAAAACAATCTATAATAAATTTTTGTACATCTTCGAAATTTTGGAATTTAGGGGGAAAAGGGCTAAAAACGGGCAAAATCGGTAATATTGTATCTGCGTACCTAATGCTTGTAGCACAAAAATTTAAAAAGATCCTAGAATGCAAATGGCATTTTTTTGAAATTTGGTGTTCCAAGGTGATACAATGGGTAAAAAAATAATTTTGGTTCTTATTTTCAAATTCAGTTATCTGTAAAAAGGATGAGCGAAACAAAAATATTGAAGCGACATTTTTCTTCCCCTAAAATGCTCTTAAATGCATGTTAGAGTTGTTTGTTTAATATGGTGTCTTGGGCGGTGTAAAGGGATAAAATCAGGTCAAAAAGGGTAAAATTTTCTACTCAGTATCTCCGGACTAAATAGAGATATCACAAAAATTCAAAAAGGACCAAGAAAACGGAGAAAACGTTTTTCAATTTCAGTAATCTATAAAAAGGATGAGCGGATAAAAAATATTTAAACGGCGATTTTCTTCCCTTTAAATAGTCTCAAATGTAATTTCGATTTTTTTTGTTTTAAGGGTTAAAATCATATAAAATCGGTAATCGGTAAAATCTTCGGACCTAATGCACGTACCCGAAAGAGATGAAGTTTGAAAATAGCTTAGCTAGAAATTAATAAAATATATACATATATATTTTTTTAATAACTGAATTTGATCTTCCAATTAATTTTTTTATTATTTCACTTGATACGTAGCGAAGCACGTACCGGGCGGCTAGTTTTCTATAAAAAAGTTAATTTTGAAATATTTTCTCACAATTTGAACAATTTTCTTAAATTGTGAAAAAATTTCTTTCAAAAGTAAATTTTCTTAAATTTTTAAAAATGTTCTTTCAAAAAAAATTTGTTTTCAAATTTTCTTTAAAAAGTAAATTGTGGAAAAAAATTTTATAAAAATTTTAGAAATAATTTCTATAAACTGTAAATTTTGAAAAAAAAATTTATCTTAAGTAAATTTGTAAAAAGTTTTGTTAAAAAGAAAATTTATATAAAAAAATTATGTAACAAGAATTTTTTTCAAATATTTCTAAAATTATTGAAAATTTGCAATGTAAATGTGGAAACCCTTTCCTTTTAAACGTTACGATTTACATATATTTTTTTTCAAACATTTAATTATTTTGTTAAGAAAACAATGCTTTAGCATCGCTGCACTTTAAGATATGTTTTGATGTTAAAAGTGAAACAAACAGAAAAACTTTATGCAGATTTTTGTTAGTTGGTTGCCACATTTTTTTGGTTTTTGTAGCTGTTGTTGTTTTTTCTTGCCATCTTTTTTTTTTCATAACACCATATGAATAGTTGACTTACCAACCTACCGAAAAAAAGGGGCCGCGTTTCTCTGTACTTTTCATGTGGAATTGTTTTGCGGTTTAAAGTCATGTGTTACATGCTCTAAACATAACTCAGGTTAGACATCAGGCGTGATTAAGCTTTGACAAGCACAAAATAAAACATCAAATAGACACACAATAAGTGCAAGAAAAAAAAAACGCTGAAAAACAGCATAAAAATCCTCAAACCAACAGCATAAGACTTCTTGCTGGAAAAACCCCAAATACTAGTAAAGAAAACTGCCTGCATGATACTATGTAGTTGTTTTTTGCTGTGTTTGGTTTTTTCTCTAGTTTTTATTAAAAATATTATATTCATGTTTAAAAATATTACCGACTTTTTTTTCTGCATCCAACTCTTCTAGTACGTGTTAACGTTTGAGCTTCTAACACTAAAATATAAATATTTTTCTTTTTCTGTTTGAGTTTGAGTTTCCATGCAACTAGTAGTTCTTCTCGTCCATAAGTCTTCCTTAACTAAAAGTATGCACTTAGTTAACTTTGCTTTTTCTATTAAAAGTTCTGAAATTTAGTTTGTTTTTTTTTTTGTTTTTGTTTTTTTCTATAAAACATGTTGTTGCAATTGCTATTTAAATTCTAGTCATAGTTTGTGGCCAACAACAAATAAATAAAATAAAATGAGTAAAATACAGTCAAAGTGTATCTAGATTATGTGAGCATTTGGTGTGTTATGTTATGTTTTTTGTTATTTTTTTTTTAGCTTTTATTTCTGTTCTTTATTTTTTTCGGGTTTTTGCAGCATGTTGCTGTCAAAAATAGCGGTATGACGACTGTGAGTTCGATTATGAGATATTTTTATTTATGTGCAACTCAAACTATTTAAACACAATTTTAATTTATTTATTAAGTCAGTAAGTTAACTAATCCAAAAGATTTGTTCACACAGAAATACACACACACACATATACATTAATTAGAAAGAAGGATTCACAGAGTTTTATATAAATTTCATAACAGGAAACACTTGTTTAAAGATTTTTTGTACAAACTAGAACATGTATTTAGAGGTTTATTAAAAGACAATTAAAAAATAATGACGTTAACATGCAAAAAATCACAAAAAATTTAATTTTCTAATAATTTTGTAGTAATGGAATACTTTGCATAAAAGACATCTATATCTGTATCTGTATATCTGTAGTAATTTGTTTTTAATAAAAAAATCTTTTAAAATTTTGTTTTATATGAAAAGGAGTTTGATAAAGTTTTAATTTATATAATTTTTGTTATTAATTATCTATGCGTTTTAATTAAGGCACTAATCCTGAACATCAGCTGTCTGACAATTAGACAAAAAAAATTTCTCTATTTTCACGTTTATGTATTTTACATAACTTTTAGTATCCCAGTGAAATTAATTTTATGACAAAAAATTTTCTGGTGAAATACTAGAAACTGTATTTATTAAAAAGCAAAACAATGAAGTTTGCTTAAGGAGCTAATACACGGCATGTTTTTTACATCTGACTTGTCAAATTCTCTACTGCTAATACAAACATGTCGTGTGTTACCTTTAAAACATTACTTCTGTAAAAAAACATGTATTGAGACATCTGACAAAATTTTAATTAGAGTGCGCTCTATTTTCTTCTGTCAAAACATGTGACATCAGCTGTTGGCAGAAATCTCTGCTGCTGCAGAGCAGTCAGCGTAAAAGTATAATTTTGACAGACATGTAGATTTACATATGTCTCACAAATTTTAAAGTCAGATGTAAAAAACATGCCGTGTATTATACCCTTTAGAAATAAAAATATATACGGATTAGTATTAGCAATACGATACCACTAACACCTTAACGACATCTGATTAACAATGAAGACTCCTACTGTTACCTCAGAAACAAAATCTACAGAGACGCTGGCATTTATGTCAATATTGCTGACAGAATTAACAAAAGCCCGGCCTGTATTTTATACCCTGCTTAAATAATATGGAGGAAAAATAATATGACCATCACAACAAAGGTCAGAATTTTGAACAGTCAATCAGTACTGCTGTATGGTTTCAAGTTTTTTATAATAATAAAAACAAATCCTTTAAATTTTTTAACCTAAGTGGGTATCTAATGATCAACTGATCTTGTTGATAAATTTCAAATTATTTGAATATGAAATCTTCCGATACAAATAAATATTTTGAGAAGACCTACTGGTGAAATTTCAAGACGAGTACTGTACTGGCACACTCAGTGCCATAGAAATCCTAGCAGGTCCAAAACTCTTCGATACGAATAATGAATAAACAATGCTTGTCTCGCAATCTGAATTGATGATGAAGAAAATTTGAAAGAGATGCCCTAAAGTTATAAAGGGTCCGCCGAATAACTTTTTTTTTTTTTTTTTTGAAAATGCTATAAAAACAAAAAGTGTAGCTTTGGCTATGTGGCACGTAGCGCCGTCCTGTTGAAACCAAATGTTGCCAATATCCTCCTCTTCAATTTTTGTGAAAAAAAAATTCGTTCAACATGGCCCGATAATGATCGCAATTGACTACGGCCACTCCTTGCTCATTTTCGAAGAAAAATGGCTCAATTATGCCTCTGAACCAAAATCCGTACCAAACAGTGACTCGTTTTGGGTGTATCGGCTTTTCAATGTATGCGTGCGGGTTTTCTGTGCCCCAAATGCGACAATTTTGCTTGTTTACATACCCATCAAGATCAAAATAAGCTTCATCTAAAAAGATAATTTTTTTTTTGCAAAATCGGCATCTTCTGTAAGTCGATCCCAGGCCCACTTAGCGAAGCGTTTACAACCATATTCATTCAGCGGAAGCATAAAACTAATTATCTGTCGAATCAGGCATGAGCTAAGTGTTACCATTCACGAAATAAGCACTAGTTGAAAAAAAAACGTTAGATGGCAGATATGAAAATTCAAAATAAAAAGGTTTTTCTGTTATACTAATAAAAACTTTAAATTGTTTTAATAAAAAGTGCTGTGATAAATTTGAAATCATTTGTCATAATATATATATATATGTAATTCTTTTAGCTCTATGTGGAGCGTAGGGCCATTACGAAAGTACGGTAATCATTTCCGTTTTTTGATAGTTGTTTTAGTTCGTTCCATGATGTATTCATTTGGCGGATTTCGTTATTTGTGTTTCGTCGCCATGTTGTTTTTGGTCTTCCTTGGATTCTGGTTCCTTGAGGGTTCCACCATAGGGCAGATCTGCATGTTTCCTTGACATCCATTCTTAATTAATGACCAATCCAACTCCACTTTCTCCTTTCAATTTCTATATCGATTGGGATTTCGTTTGTAGATTCGTAGAGTTGTTGGTTAGAGATCACTCTGGGCCACCATATTCGCAGAATATTTCTTAGACAGCGGTTAGAAAGCGGTTTGTAGCTTCTTAATAAGGTTTGCTGTCAGTGTCCAGGATTCGCAGCCGTACAGGAGTACTGATTTGACATTTGAGTTATATATTCAGAATTTGTCATAAAATCTACAAAAATCTTTAAAAAAAAGAGGAGAAGAAGAAAAATTTTATCCTGGATTCAAGGATAAGCTATTCCATAAATAAATCGGAAACTTAATGCAGTAATGGCTCTTAATGCATTTGCTATCTTAAATTACTGGAAATGCTTAAATGCTTAAACATGTTGAGGACATTCGTAAACATGTGGCTGTTTCTTTTTGTTCCAACATGATGACGCAACATGCATACAGTGCTCAAAACCATTACTTTGTAAAGCTAAACGTTTGGTAATTGAATTGTCTCAACAAATGTTCCACACTTACGATGATCCGACATCTTTAAACTATATTTTCTTGGGATACGTCAAATTACTGGTCTGTGCTGGGAAACCAACAACGATTGATCATTCAGACAACATTCAATATTTGACATACTATGACCGAGTATGCTCGAGGAAGTGGGGCAAAATTGAGAACCCAAGATGGCGTTCATAAGGCGTAGTCAAAGAGGGTGTTTGTCAGAAATTATTTTATAAATATTAAATACCATAAAATCTGTAAGCGAATAAAGTCAAAAATTAGTGTTTTGTTGATTTTTAAATAAGGACTCTATACCTCTTAGAAAAACATTGTTTACTTGTTTTTATTAAGATATGTGATTAAATCATGGAAATTTAGTTTTAAATTAATTTTTAGAATTTTTTAATTCATTGTCGTATTCATTTCATTTTGTGCTTTATTTATTTATATTTTGACAAATGCATTAGTCTACAGCTACGTTCACATTTGGAAAGTATTTTTTCAAATATGCGCGACCACTACTTTTGCTAAATATTTACTAAATGTTGTTTGATATTTCTGACACTAAATATTATCTTTTTAAATTTTTAATCAGGCTTGAGTTCAAATTTAACATTCTTTATTTTTACAAAGAATTTTTTTAATTGTGATAAATGAAAGAATAATTCTTGAAAAATTATATTTTTACCGACACTAGCCGAGTGGAATGCATTTTCGAAACCAGCTACGATTTCATCATCAGCACTTTTTGATCGGTGGTTACATGTTGGTTGTAAATATCACCTATTTAACTCCCGGGACTTAAGTTAATTGAAATATTAAATATTATAGTCAAAACATATAATAACAGCCTGATATTTCAATTGGATTATCCTATCTCTGGGTGATTTTATTATTTGTTTTTCCTTTTTGGTAATAAAATCATAGAAATAAAATTCATGATCTAGATTAGAAAAAATATTCAAATATGTTTTCTACAAAATAGTGGTATAAAATATGTAATAAACAGTATGAGGAAAATTTCCATCACCCTGAAAATCCGCATGTCATGCATGTATGTATGATGGAAATTTCTATCACCATGCTATGAGGGATTAAATCAAAAAATTTAAAATTAAGTCAACATTTATTTGTAAGGGGACAAAATATTGGTTTCACATATTTCGTTATCTATTTACCTGGTGTTAACATATCTCATTGAATATAATAATATTTTTAAAACGATATATTTTTCTATAAGTAATTTAAGATGACAAAATTATTTAAATACTTCTTTATTTATTTGGACATTTTGTTTCTTCTATGCTTAAATATAATCTACATACGCATACATCTCTGTCCTCCAATTAACTGCTTTGACACGTTCAACCCATTTCTTGTTGTTGTTGTTTTTGCTATTGCTAAAAGCCGTTTGTTTATTTTTGCATCTTCAAAGTTCTTTCTTTCGCCAGCATTATGCGTGTCCATAAATTATCATTGTGATACATATTATATCATAGCAGTCACTTAGTTACTCACCTAGTCACTCATACGCTCACTAGGTAATATGTCGTCTCATTGCCATGATATTAAGCTGCTGCATAATATTACTATTTTTTTCTTTCAATTTTGTCTTTTCATGCGTTTTTAACTTTTCCTCTTACGTTGTTTGTGTAACTAGCGTAACCTGCAGGCAAGCTGCTACAAATACACTTTACCAATAATGCCAGTACAACTAAGGTGTACTAATGAAAATAGAGTCCCCAGAAAGTTACAGCAAAACCGTAAGAAAGTAAAAAAAAAGGAAACAAAATTGCACGCTTCATGTTGCACGCATGCAAATTTAAACGCTTTGGAATTTTCTCCCGCATTGCATGATATTAAATGCAACAAAGAAAATAGAAAAAGACGAACCGCAAAAAAGAAATCTTGGAAAAATTGTGGCTGTTTTGTTGTTATTGTTGCCTTTTTGCTCCATCATTTTGGCCTCACACCAAGTGCAAGAGATGTATGATTTTTTTTTTGGTTACTGGTAGACAGTTTTTGGCTGTCAGACCGATGGACTGTCGGTTTGTTTATTTACTTGGCCAACATGGCTTAACATGGGAGCACCCTGGGTACATGTGAGCAAATTGCTGAACTATGTTTTTCTTTTTGTTTGCTGCTCTTTTTTTTTTTTTTTTTTTGGTATAAATATTTTTATTTGTTAGTTGCTGTGTTGTTTGAATGCAACCTAATGGAATTTGTTGCCGTAATATTCATGAGTGTGAATATATTGTTATTGTTTTTAGTTTTTTCTCTTTTTTTTTTTGCTTTTATTGGATTTAGAAAGGTTAAAATAGGTTGCATGTGAAAGCAATCTGAAAGTGAAAAAAAATCTTTTCATAGATAACGATAACAAATAGGGCTTGAAGAAAAATACTTTTATTTGCAAAAACGAAAAAGAAAACGCAACCTAATATGGTGATATTTAGTGGTCGTTAGTGACATAAATAGGCACTATTTGTGGTTGACCATTTTTGGATTTTAAATACTTATTTGTTTTTATACAATTTCGCATAGATGATAGACCTATTAAATATTGGATTTCAAAGAAATTAGTATTCAAATTAACTTCCATTATGGTAAGTCACTTTAAACTTCGCACTATTTACTACAAGTTTAAACCGACGTAAAATTTGTTTAATTAAAGTCTGCAAGAATCTTTGTTTCATAGATGAAAATAGACTAGAAAAATTACGTTCCAATTTTAGAAAACTTTACATCTTTGTATTTTTAATTAAATAAAGAATACAATTAGCGAACAGTTTATATGCCTTAGCTTTATTCATGACCGCTAGTAGTCGCTAAAATTTAATTATTTGTATAATAAATAGTTACAAGGAAAAAACTTTATTTTTGAATTTTCATAAATTATTCAGGAAGTAAAACTTTTCAAGAAATTTTTTCCTTTGACTGCCTTGTTTAATAGCAAATATTTTTTGACCTCCTGTTTATTTTATTGGGGCATATTTTAAATAAAATATATTTTTATACCCTTCACACAGTGAAAAAGGGTATATATAGGTTTGTCATTCCGTGTGAAATTTCTACAATTTTCATTTCCGACCCCATAAAGTATATATTTTCTGAAAGCTTATGAATAGGGGAGTCGATTAAGCTCTGTCAGTCTGTCCGTCTGTCCGTGTGTATGTTGAAATCAACTTTTTGAAGACCCCCGACATCGCTCGGACCCGGGTGAGGTATTAAAATATCAGAAATATTCGGGAGTAGAACGGTATTGAAAATCAGAAACATCGGTACATAAACAACTGAGATATGAGCAAAAACCCACGACCACCTCGATTTTTTTCACAAAAACAACATTACAACAACAACATACATACATACAAACGTGTATACTGGTTAGAGAAAACGTGGCATCGAATACCAGCTGAGCCAAAAAAAATTTTTTTTAATTTTTTTAAAAATTTTTTTTTTTATTTTTTACTTAATATATTATTTATATTTTTATTATTATTTTTTTTTTAATTTTTTTTTTTTAATTTTTTTTTTATTTTTTTTTTTGTTTTATATATATTATACATATAATAATTTTTTTTTAAAATTTTTTTTTTAAACTTTTTTTTTAAATTTTTTTTTTTTAATTTTTTTTTTTATTTATTTTTTTTTTTTTGTTTTTTTAACATACATACGAGAATTTATAATTTTACAATGGGATGTTTTTATATATGTATGTACGTATTTCATATGGGATGAATGGTGACACAAATTACTGTTATTGCATGACTACACGTTGTGAAGGGTATATAAGATTCGGCACGGCCGAATATAGCACTTTTACTTGTTTTTTAATACCCTTTCCAAGATAAGAAATTTGATCATTTTTATTTGTGTGGTAATTGGGAATATACTTACTGAAGAACCGTTTAAATCAATATACATTTCGTTCACTTTGTGATTTTTTTGGTCAACATAACCGTTCAAATTCGTCCTCAATCGGGAGAGTTGTGAAAAATATTATAATTTAAGCAAAACAGGTCTGTAGAAAATGTGAAAACATCTGCGAATACCTTCTTAGTTCGGTGAACGGAAAGATTGCTGTATTGCTGGATGGATGTGTGCCGCTGAGGTCGTGGCGGCTATTTGGCTGATATTTTTTTCCACACATAATTGAACCATACCAATATTATCGTAGTAAGTAACTTGTGTTTTATTCAAAATCAACATCGACCCTTAAAACTCAACCACCCTTTATATAATGGAATTTCATACTCTGTATTATTTGTTTGCAAAAGAGCTAGCGAAAAATAAATTTTTATTAAAAAAATAATAGGGACACTTCCAATAACTGAGTTTAAATCAAAACAAAAACAAAAAAGGTCTCTCAAAAAATAATTTTAAAATAGTAAAATCTTTTTTAATGTAGCTAACAGATTGTCAAATAAAGTGGATTTTTTTCTAATTATCTTAAAATGGTTAGTGTGGATGCAAAAAGAATTTAATTTTAAGCTTAAATAAAAGAATTTATTGCTCGTAACATAAAGTACTCCAAAAGTGAAGTGCTTAATGCAACTCACCTGCAGAAACTAGAAAAAAGCGTAAAACAACTAATCGTTTTAAAAAACTTTTAAAACAAATGCTACAAGTCATTAGTGCTCTGTTTCAAGACGCACAACAAGAAACATAATTTTTGAAGCTAGACTTATGGCTTGGAGACCTCAAAAACCGAATGTTCTTAAAAGCTTAGAGTTCACCACACAACACCAGCATCGAAAAAACTGGAACAACTTGCTTTGCTCTAATCAAACAAAGATATATTTGCTTGGCTCAGATGGAAAATCATATGCATGTATTTTGCCCCGCAAAAAAGCGTATGACCGACCAAAAGTACAGAAAAAATACAACTAAAGGCCATGACTGACTATCAGATTTAGTCGTTCGATATGTCAGAAATTGTATGTGTGTAGCGAAAGTGTAATAGTGTGGACAAAAAGTGCACATGTGTGACAGATTTATTGACAGGTGTGTCCGATTTGATAATCTTTTGGAAATTTTCATAAAATAGTAGCTTCTGTGCAATTAGAGTTGCTTTTTGTTAGCAAGTATGACAGTGTGGCATCCAATAACACATTTTGTTGCGATTTTTTCATGTAGGACAGAAAACTATCAGATTTTTATTTGACATAATCGCACGACTTTGTAGGATAGTCAGTCATGGCCTTAAGCATGATGTTGGGTCGTCGTTGATATAATAATACGTTTGCTCATTTAGCGTTTACCACTATGATTTCTTTCAACACTGTATAACTAACCAATTTTTAAATGGGTGTTTTTGATGCTTGTCTGTATAAAAGAAATATAAAAAAAAATAATAAATATAAATCTTAAAAATAAAAAGCAAACTTCTATTATTCGCTGTCTGAGAAAAATATTTTTTATCATTTTGCTCCGAACAATTTGATATATCGACTAGCAACCGAGACATAAAAATAAAAGTGACAGTGGATTGGATACACTCTTCGTCGCAATGATGGAACGAATTAATCTATATTTTGTTCAAAATAGGGTAAGATAATGATTTTATATTACTCCAGTGGAAGATAAGGGAATTTTCCTCTATTACATTTTTTGTCTTAAAGGTTGTCAAATCCTGTAATTGAACTTAAACAATTTTTATATTATACTTTTATTATAATTTTATTTTAATTTTTTACTTTGATTATAAATTATTATTAATTTATTATGTTTCTTTATTATATACATAAAAATTTATACCTACCAATTTTAAATGTACCATTTTTATATTAATTTTTCTATACCTACCACTTTTAAGTAAGCCATTGAATACTTACCTTTAAATACCAATCGTTTTGTAGCTCCAACACTGATATTTAAAAACATAATTTTTACTTTTTTCGTAACTCTGGCACGATTAACTTTTTGTTCAAATTAATTGTTTTTTTTTATTTAAAAGTGATACCTTAAATAATATTAATCAAAGTACTTAATTAAAGAGTAATACAAAATACTTTACCTGAAGTAATAATAATAATAATAATAATAATAATAATAATAATACATCGTCTTAATTAATTTAATTTTAACCCAAATTATAATTACTTAATACGAGAATAATAATTTATAATCTGTTGTACATAACCACTCAATTACCCAACAGTTTTGGCTATTTACACCAGACTATTTAATATTTTGTGTGTGCCCCAAACACACAAAAATACAAAGGTATATCCTTATCCATATCCTTATTCCACTTTTGCCAGAAATTTTTATTTTTTTGTATCTTATTGATATAAAGTACCATGCCAAATTTTATAAAGTCAAAACAATCAAAACAGTGCGACTACTTCAGATTCTTCCTTGACGTACAAATGGCCTTTTGTTTATCAAACTAATCGTCTTATATGTATTTTCATATTTAGGCTCGATTTTTACTTAGTCAGTTTTAACACGTTCTCCAAGTGAAGCAACAATTGAGTGAAGTATTTCAAAAAGAGTGCCAAACATTTCCTAGTGTAGTTAACATACACTTTTAAATCCCTTCAAAATTTGTTGACTTTTTAATTAATTGTATTCATGTCATCACTTAGCTATTTTAATTTGATAAATATAAATCTCTTTATCTTTCATAATCATTAATTTTAGCTTTCAAAACAAAATTGCACCTTTTTAACCTCCAACGAGAAATTTCCACATTGGATTTTGTATTTCATACAGATTGCCAACTGATATTCATACATAAGTACTCATAACAAACGGCAAAAATATTTAATTTCAATGTATAAAGTTAACAAATAAATATACAAAAAATCTCTATATTTGCATAGATTTTAATCACACTGTTAAGACAATGAATACTTTTGTTTTTCATTTTGCGAAATTTTTTCCAGCTGTATTTTTTCATTAAGCCCAACAACTATTACTGGTTTTCATTTGTGATAAATAGTAATAAAAATACTCTCTCTCTCTTTTTCTCTCGCCTACTGTTTTTGAGTGGTATCACCACTGGAGGATTTTATGAAATCGAAGTTACAAATGCAAATGTTTAAATAAAAGGGGGTTTTAGTTTAATGTATGTGTATGTATGTGTATGTAGTTCGTAAGTACATATTTTGCATTTTCATTTAAAACTTCAATACGTTGTTGGTTTTTACTACTTTTGCATAAATTAACACTAAATGTCAAAACATACTTTAGGCAAATATTTGCTAATAGTTTGTATTTTGCATTTTTAAAAACATATAATTTAATATCAGTTCTCTGGTTCGATGGTTGGCTGGCTATTTGTTTGGTTGGTTGCTGTTAAATGATGATGTACATGCATTTGGCTACTGCTACTGCCAGTACTTATTTCCATACCCCCCTACAAAACTCTTATTATCATTATCGTTATTATCATCACCGCCATTATCATTATCGTCGTTTTTGTGGCAAATGATTTATAAAGCTCTAAAAGAGTTGGTTTATTATCACGTTGTACTTGAACATTTTAAATCGTTTTTAGTCAGGGATTATTATCGTAGAATAATTTAAATCAAAAAAAAAACACAAAACTATTTACAGCAGTGATGTGATGGCAAAAAGTATAGGGCGTGTTTTTGCAAATTGCTTTAAACAAACAAGGTGATGTTTATAATTAATAGAAAAATGTTTACAAAAATGCTAAATGTCTGAAAATACTTCTTTATTAATACGACCTTCATGCTAATGTGCAACAAAAAAATATATATAATGGAAGTGAAACATCAATATCAATTTAGGGCTATGGAATCGAGCAAGAAAGTTTTATGGAAATTTCTCATTAAACAAATATCTTAGATAAAAAAAATAAGCTGCATACAGATCTTTCTAGAATAAACTACACCGCACCAGTTTCTCTTAAAGGGGTCATCTGAAATTTTTTTCAATTTTCACTTTTGCAAGAAAACAATATACATTGATCACATCTAAAATTTTAAATTTTTTTCTCTATTCTGGCGGCAAAAAATGCAGTTCTTTCTATTTTTCTAATATAGAAAAAAAAATTGTTTTTGCGTCTACTGAAAATTTGTAAATTTTTAGTTGACTCGCTTCAAAGGAAGCGGTGCGATATGGTGCTTTTCTTTTATAATTATAATTTATTAATTGTTTTCTAATTTTGTAACTATCTTAAGATTATATCAACCGAACAAATAAATTATTTTTTTTTTTAATCAACTAACTTTCGATGATATCCTTGAAGTTTTAGTGTGCCGATGGTACCCACAGAGTAGCAAGAATACTTCTTTCAAGACAAAAAAAATTTAACTAGGATGAAATATCACTGGTTATTATATATCTTAACTACTTATTTTAAAATCTACAGTTATTTTGATATTACTTAACCGTTTAGGAGAGATGCAAAAAAACTTAAAATTTTATAGGCTTAAAAATATAACGAAAACAGTTTTCAAAAATAAAGTTGAAATAATAGAAGAGCAGATCATAATTATTAGGTCTGTCTGCGTACACATATTTTGCATCATTTTATGCAAAATGTTACAAAATCTTGCAAAATGTTGTTTGCGTACTCAAAATCTCTTGCAGCGAGAGAGCAAAAAAGAAAATTTTTTGACAGTTGGAAGTTGAGATTTTGCAACTAGTTTGAACAGCTGTTTTTATTTACTAATTATGAAAAAATTTTTGTGAAACGAAAATAAAAATTGAAATTTAACAATGGCAGAGGCAAGTAGTTAGAATTGTGCTGATTTTTAACGTTTATAAAATATTATAATAAACAACATTTTACATCATGCTAGAAACGTCCAAATATACAGTGTGACCGTAATATAAGTAGATTGGAGATGGCAGAAACGATAAAATTAGCATTTTTTTATTTACCGCGAGAATTCACTTTCGCGTACACATATGCTTAAACTCTTTTGCTTTGCAATTTCAATTGTTTACACACCGATCAGCTGTTTTCTTGCAAAATTTTACTGGATACTGTCTGCGTACTTTTTGATATATTTTTAGCCGCCAGAGTAAAATTGGTCTTACTCTCCCAAAAAAATTTACTGAGTATTTGCTACTGGAAAAGTACGCAGACAGACCTATTATTTTTAAATTTTCAAAAGCTGTCAAAAAAAAAATGTTAAGTTTAACCACTTTAGCACGCTTCGCTTTACATAATTTTTGTCCTTCGATACGGTTATCAGAATTGCTTAAATGCGTAAGATCCATCTTTTTATGGAAATGTTTGAGCATAAGTTCTCCTTTTAAATCTTCGACCACCAAGTAATTAGACAGTAAATACATAATATTTTGCCTGCAATTTGCTAAATTATTTGTAGTTATTTTATAACTAACTGACCTGGACAATGAAGTTGGTCACAACATAAATTGAAACCATCTAAATTCGAATAAGCATTTTAAAATTGTAAGTGAAAATGGCTTTATATTCCATTTACTGCTATTTATGTCTGTGCATGTATTAATTTTTTACTAACTTTTGAGTACTAAACATTAAAAACAATAACCTATTATAGTGTCGCTTTTTATATATTTTCAGTTAGAAATTTAATACTATTTCGCAATAAAATTTTTTTTATATTTTAAAGCAGGTATAAAGGTATCTCCCTGCCAAATGTTATCGAAATCTATTAAGTAGTCTTAAGGTAATTGAATTGATGAAAGCAAACAAAAAAGACACGAAAACATACGTACAGACAGACAGACAGCGATATATGCAGTAAGATAGGCAACAAAATAAATTATTGTAGGTTATTGACTGGATACGCCGCGATTAAAATTTTTTAAAAATATTTCCTACACAGACACAGTTTTTAAACAAACAGATTATAAGTTTTAATTATATTTTGGCCTTCATTCGCAGAGGATTTTGTTGATGTAAAAATTGAAACTGGATAACAGTAAACCATACTGTTATTTCTCTCATTAAATGCTTAAAATATTAGCCGGAGATCTGGATTTTTACCAAAATATCATGTTCTTGAACCGGGCCCATTTTTAGCTCAGCAACTATGTTAACAATCAATAAATGGCCTTTTTGGTGCTACCCAAGCATCACTGAATCAACGAAGACTGTTGGAACTTCTTATAACATAGTGCTGTCAACTTGTTTAAACGCCACTATTTTAAATGGTTTTCGATAGAAAGCGTTGTTAACTTACTGTAACAAGAGCTCAGCAACATCGATATATCCGAGTTGTGGTTCCAAACCTTGCAACTGTTAAAAATGTGGCAAGAAATATTGAAAAATGGTTTGTCTCATAGTGATGGATTGCCAATAGTCAGATGTGATAAGACGACTTAAATTGATAACTTTGATGATACCTCAAGTCTTAGGTCCACGACAGCAATCCAACCACCTTTAAGCGAGCTCTAGTTTAACACTCATTACGATGTTGGCTATAAAAAGGTACACAAACTCAACAGAGTCATTAACAATTAAACTGACTGCTTGAAGCACTTATAGGTATTTAAGCAAATACAGTGCTATTTCATACATTGTGACATACATTTTGTTGCGAACTGAAACTTCGAAAAAATTTATGATTGTACGATAAAATTTAAAAGACACAACCAATTCATACAATATGTCAAAAATAATTAAGATAACAATAGAAAAATATTTTCGCAGTAAATATTTAAATAAATATTTTATTTTCATAAAGGTTAAAAAATGTTTAGTATTCAACAATACTTTGGATAATCGCTTTTACTCTACGATGGAACCTCTTAATAGAAAAGCATAAAATATACAAAATATCTTAATAAAATACGAAATTTGAAAAATTAAATTTTTAGTTAAAAAAAAAATAAGTTTTGGTTTTAGTCCTTTATTTCATCTGAACTATAATATAACAGTTATAATATAACAGTTCAATCGGTTTAAATATTATTAAAATTCTTATGCAATTGAAAATATTTTTTAAACAAAAATTGTTTAACAACTGGTGCTTTAGCTTATAGATTTAACTGGCAATTTAATTTATAACAAATATCAAACTTATATTTATTAGAGCGCAAAATTCTAACAAGTCTACATTTAACCTTTTCTTCTCTATCTTATTTCACTGGCATTACTATAATCCAATTTTAATTTCCCGTTTTTTCCATATATTTAATTTCTAGCTTTAATCTATTCACACAGTCGTTTAGAGAAAGATTTTTATACACAACTTCATTTAATAACATTTTAATTTTTAAATTGCATTTCTTTAATTTCATTTCAAATTCCTCTATTAAAACTTGGCAGCCAGCAACCCCACACACACACATACCATGTTAAATTGTAAGAAATCAGTATCATCTTTTGTATTTATATGCCTGTTCTACTAGTGATGATTTTCTTATATCTTTTAGTTTAGTTGTCTGTCGGTTCAGTGGATAATGTGGAGTCATAGGTTTGATTTGTAAGTGTGCAGCAAAAGATCTAAAACAGGGCATAACTTTAATTTAAAAAGGAAAGAGCATAAAAAAAAACGCAAAAGATCATATATACATTACAACAACAGAAATTTGTTGTTGTTTTACAAGCTCATCAACAGCAACAGCAGGAATAAATCTTAAATTGAATAAAAGTTAACCCTGTAATTCACCAACTGGTACCAACTTACACCCCTTGATGTTATCTGAACCGATAGTTTAATTTGTAAGGCTTGTTATCATTTCAAAGTTGTTTTCTTTATATTTAAACGTAAACCGCGAGACTTTTTTATAACGATCTAATGTTTAGATCAAAAGATAATAAAGGTAAAGCATGGAAAATATAGGATATATAATTAAGTGAGCATAAGCTACTCAATAGATCCCATTGGTAATTAGAAGTTCAATATTGGATATTCGCCTGTGAATCAATTTTTTATCAATTCATTAAGAACAGGTGTTTTTATGGAAATTTCAGGAAATCAATAATGAAAGATTCCGAGAGTGAATGAAAAATATTTTTTTTCTCATACTACAGACAGTAGCGGATATAAAAGGGTTAAACAGAAAAAGTTAAAACAAATCATATAAGATAAAGAAAATGAAATTTTTTTTTCATACACACACCCTTACAGAACTTTTGATAAATATATACATACAAAAATATACAAATACAAATACGGGCGGTCATAAATATAAAGAAATTAAACAATTGCAAAACAGTGGTATAGACTGGACTACAAGAACATTTTTAAAATTTTTTCTATAGTATAACTGTAATTAAATTGCGATTTAAGGGAAAAAATAGGAAATTACTTTGTAATATATCCACATAACTGATTTTCAATAGCGAAATTCACGAAGACATATCTGATAAATTAATACCATACAAGAGTTTGAAGTCTACGTTGGGGTTTCAAAAAGTTGATTTCAATATACAGACGGACAAAGGGACAGACCTGCAGACGGACACTCGGACATTTCTTAGTCAACACTACTAGTCGTAATTCTTCAGAAATATATAAATACGTTATAGGGTCTCAAATGAATATTATAGAAAATATAAACGAAATGACAAACTTATATGTATATACCCTGTATACTCTCGTGTGAACGGTATATAAAAGTACAAATATAAGTATGTTTAAAGTTAAGACTATTTTGGTTTCAAATTAAATATCGTAAAGCTGAATGAAAACAAAACTCCGCAAAATTTAAGAAATCGGTATTGTAAACGGTACAAATTAAAAAAATAGATTTTGCTTATGTGTAAATTAGCTTCACAATTCATTAAAATTTAAAAAAAATGTCGACCAAATTTTTATCTGAATCGATCTTGTTCATTATAACTAACAATAATGTTTTAAGTACATTTTATTAATCTAAAGCACACATTAGCCAATATGTTTTTATAAGCCTTTAGAAAGTTGACTTCCACAAATATTTGATGAATTTAAAAAACCGATTTTCGGTTAAGAATTTAATAAAAAGCCGATTAACCAGTTTTCTTTATACATATAAGAACACTTGAGATAGCTCAATCGGGTTTTTAAGTTATTTTTTTTTCAATAATAAGTTAATCGGGTTTGGATCAGTTTAGTATACTAAAATAACCGGTTCGACTTTAGTAAACTGGAAAAAAAACTGACTTAAACAATTTGAATAAGCATTGTTCGGTCGCTCTAAGTAAGTCATTTAAAATTATAAATATAAAACTGCTTCAAAAAAAGGAATGAATACAAGAATTTTATTTAATTGAAAATATTGAACCCTTGTATTTATAAACCAATAACAATGTCCCTACAATACCCCATCCAATCAACCCAATTTCAAATACGCGTTTAGTTTCCGGATATATAAAATATAATTAATCCTTAATGGATTCCCAAAGACAACATTTCAATAGGCTTAAATCAAGAAAGAAAGTTATGATGTTTTCTATTCTATATTTGGACACTCACTATACAATTCTTTGTTCCTTCTCTAATGTTTTTTTTTAGACAACCAAGCAAAAACTTAGAAAGGAAAAACGACAATATAACGCAGAAAATATTTTCCAAGAATAGCACTCTTTCTTTATGTTTACGGTTCTTATAATCGCCCATCTGCCTGTTTCAGTAACTCGGTGCCGTGATTCGTGATTATTTTATTCGTCGTGTTTTTACAAGAAGAGATGGTTCGAACAAGAAAGCTTAACGTGCTATATAGCGAGTGAATCCGTCACTTTGCTGAGTCAAATCTTTGATAAACAAATTATCTCAAGAAATTGATCTGTAAGTTGGCTAATTTGTTCGTGCACCTTCGGATAACTTTTTGTGGCAGTGCTTTAAATCTCTGGTCGATGTTGTTAAAACCGCAAAAATTTATCATTTAGATGTCAACATTCGACCCACTAAGGGGAAAATTCGCAAAAGTGGCAAGAATGGCGTTCATAAAGCGCAGTTGCGGAGACCATATATGTATCTTAAATTATTGTTAAATATTAAATGCCATAAAGTTTTTAAGCTAATTAAGCTTAAATTTTGGTCACTCCACTGAATTTTTTTTAAGTTCTATAAACCTTAAAATTATTTGCATTTTTAATATGTATGTATGTACACATATTTTAACAAAAATTTTTTTTAATTTCAAATTCAAAGCACACTTAACCACATTGCTTGAAATACAATTAAGATTCATGCCTGTACAACTTTCAAAAATAATAACAGATTAACTTATTTTCTAGTTGTTGCTATTTAGTTTTTTAAAAGGAACAAACAAAAAAAGAATTAAATCCAGAAAAACTGAATGGACTCTATGAATACCTTAACTTCTATTCACACATACACAATAGCACTCTGACAGAGCGGCGCATATGTTATGAAAACAGACAAAAACAAGTAAGAGCACTATATTCGGCTGTGCCAAATCTTTTATACCCACCACCAATTTTGTGTACATTTAAAGCACAATATTTTTTATTTTGTTAATCATTATGGATAATCTCTTTATAATAAAATATGAAGATGAGCCACACAAACAACAAGTTTTTTTTGCATTTCATTTGACATTTCTCAATCTCAGACCAACTTAAAAGTGGAAAGATACGCAAATGAGCAACGCGTTAAAGTTATTCAGGTTTTTTATAAAAATGGGCGTTCAAGTCAAAATGCACTTTGTGCACTTCGTAATTCTTTTGATCAACATAATCGTTCAAATTCGTCCACAATCGGGAGAATTGTAAAAAATATTTAAATTTCTGCAAAACAGGTCTGTATAAAATGTTAGAAAATCTGTGAATGCCTTCTTAGTTCGTTGAATGGGAACCATTGCTGTTTTTTGCGATAGTGTGGCAAAAAATCAGTCAACATCGACTCATCATCATGCCCAACAATTGACCATCAACATTGTCATTGAAAATTTGGACCATCAGATAGAGGAGTGGCGCCAAGGATGGGGGGCCGTTTGGCCGATATTTTGTTAAATACATAATTGAACCGTACAAATGTTATCATTACTAAAAGAAATAATAATAATTTCCTAAATAATTTGTGTTTTATTTAAATTCAACATCGGCCCTTGAAATTTAACCACCCTTTATAACTTCGATATGCTACTAAAATGCTTTTGTTAATGTAGTCTTTTAGTAAAAGTGGGCGTTGAAGTAGGCATGTCAATAAAGTTTCTGCTAATAAATACAACTTAGACATTTCAATATAGTCCTTTATTTTCCCAAAAACTTTGTCAATAGAGAAATTACATGAATTTAAGATAATCTGTTATATGGGAGGTAGGCGTTAAAGTGGGCGTGTAACCAAAATTTTTGGCACAACAATAACATTGATTAGAAGGATATATGTAGCAAATTTCATCATCATACCTCTAATTTTTTCGGTTTTATGAGCTCTTAAATTTCATTAACGGTAGATAACGTGAAAAGTGGGCGTTATAGTAGGCGTGTCAAAGCTGTTTTTGCTAATTAGTACAACTAAGGTATTTCAATATAGTCCTTTGCTATTCCAAAATCTTTATTAATAGAGGAATTATATGAATTTCAGCTAAACCGTTATATGGGAAGTGGGCGTAAAAGTGGGCATGTCACCTAAGTTTGACCATTATACCTCTAATTTTGGCGGTTTTATGAGCTTTTAAATTTCATTAACGGTAGATAACGTGAAAAGTGGGCGTTAACGTAGGCGTGTCAAAGTTGTTTTTGCGAATGAGTACAACTTAGATGTTTCAATATAGTCCTTTATTATTCCAAAATCTATATTAATAGAGAAATTATATGAATTTTGTTTAAAACGTTATATGGGAGGTGGGCGTAAAAGTGGGCGTGGCACATTGGTTTTCCGTTACAAAAAAGCGTTTCACCAAAAAACAAAGTGTGCAAAATTTTAGAGTCGTACATCCAATTTTGTTGCTTTTATGACGTTTTAGTTTTTAAATATACCGAAAAATACACTGTGCGGTAAAAATTTTCGTACATTTTGATCGATAACTCCTCTCCTAATGCATAGATTTAGATAATTTTCGGAGAGATATATTGTTTTTACTCAGGAAATATATATTCGAAGTTTCATGAGTCTACGTTAATGCGTTTGGACACAATTCCATTTTATTCGGTGTTCGAGGGACACGGTTTTTTCGACCTACTCTTGCTTTTCGAGCTATAACTCTCTTCCTAATATTCCGATTTAGCCCATTTTCAATACCAAACAAACCTTGTCTATAAGAAAGATTCTGGCAAAATTTGAGCCCCCTAGATTTTTCGGTGCGACCTCTATCGTGCTTTCAACAGACGGACAGACGGACAGACGGACGGACATAGCTAGATCGTCATCAAATCAAACCCTGATTCAGAATATATATACTTTATGGGGTCTAAAATGGATATTTCGATGTGTTACAAACGGAATGACAAAATGAATATACCCCCACCATTTTTTTGGTGGCGGGTATAAAAATGCAGTCAAAAATGCAAAAAGTACTACAGCAACAAGTAGGCAACACAGAATTAAACTTAAAATGCCGCAATGAAATACCTATTGCATCATCAAAAATACACTAAACAAGTAAGAGCGCTATATTCGGCCGTGCCGAATATTATATACCCTTCACAACGTGTGGTCATGCAATAACAATAATTTGTATCACCATTCATCTCATACTTTAAAAAAACATACATATATAAAAACATTCCAATGTAAAATTATAAATTTACGTATGTATGTTAAAAAAAATAAAAAAAAATTAAAAAAAAATTAAAAAAAAAATAATTAAAATATAAATAATAAATATAAAACAAAAAAAAATTTAAAAAAAAATAATAAAAATATAAATAATATATAAAATAAAAAAAATATATAAAATTAAAAAAAAAATAATAATAAAAATATAAATAATATATTAAATAAAAAATATAAAAAAAATATAAAAAATATAAAAAAAAAATTTTTGGCTCAGCTGGGATTCGATGCCACCTTTACTCTAGCCAGTATACACGTTTGTATGTTGTTGTTTTTGTAAAAAAAAATCGAGGTGGTCGTGGGTTTCTGCTTATATCTCAGTTGTTTATGTACCGATGTTTCTTATTTTCAACACCGCTTTACTCCCGAATATTTCTGATATTTAAATACCTCACCCGGGTCCAAGCGATGTCGGGCGGCCTCAAAAAGTTGATTTCAACATACACACGGACAGACGGACAGACTGACAGAGCTTAATCGACTCCCGTATTTATAAGCTTTCAGAAAATATACACTTTATGGGGTCGGAAATGAAAATTGTAGAAATTTCACACGGATTGACAAACCTATATATACCTTTTTCACTGTGTGAAAGGTATAAAAAGAAAATACAATTCCAACTGCACACAACCATGCAACACTGCAAGTAACCAAAGTACATATTGTACATACTTACATATTTATTATTCTCTGGATAAGCATAAAAGAATTACAACCTGATGCTGGGTAATATTTGAATGATGACGATTATGGTTGCTAGTTTTGTTTTTTACATGGGGTAAAAATAATATCACAACAACAACAACAACAAAAAGACGAATTGTTATAGAAAAATAATAAAAAGAAGAATAAAAATCGTATGCTGTTGTAAACGCAGGAAAAGAAACTATGTAAAATTTGCAATAAATTTTGAATGAAATTGATAAGGCGTCAAAATAAATCAAACCAGTGACTAATCAACGGCAAAGGTGTAAATTCACTATCTTAAGAACTTAACAACCATTGCAAACAAAGTCACACAAACATTTTACTAAATAGACATAACGCCAAACTATGAAACAAAAAATATATAAAAGAAGACAAATAAAATTAAACTCGCAGATAAAGAAAATACTCGAACAGTCTTTCATACTCGTCTGTACAAATGTCTGTAATTGCAACAGATGATTCGTTTAAAAGTCAATGAGGACATTTATAAAATCTCACACATACAGCTGTGCATTTACCTTTTTTTCACGATAGCAAATAACTGCATCGTTTCTATTTGTTGACCGTGACGGCAAAGCCAGCGTCACTGACAATAAGAATGATGGTGGTGTTGATGAAAATGTTGCTCGAAAACGATGAAGGAATTATTTAATGAGGTAAATCTTAAAAAATATTAAATAAAGATAAACAAATAAAATCATTTTATAAAAATGTATAAATGTTTTATCTTTTAGAGCTTTGTTGCTGGCCTTAATATACACATTAATTTTTGCTGTAAGCAAAATTTTTTTTTCATTCATGGCAAGTTGTGACAATATAAATATAATAAAGAGTGTAAAATTATATTTAACGCTAAAATAGGATGCAGCTTCTTTTGAGAAGTGCTTTATATGGAAAATTTAATAATAAATTTGTAAACATTTTAAAAGACATAAATAACACTGCAAACCCATTTAGAACTTTGTTTCAAAATTAAGATGTTTTAACAATGCATAGAGGAGACCAAAAAAATTAACCTATGCTGCACATTGGGGCCAAGTGCAGTAATTTTGCGGATTAATTGCAAAGAAAATTAGGTGCCGTGATAACAAAAAGGACCCGCTTAAAGTGCATAAAACTTTACATCACTAGGCAAAAAATAAATGTCAAATAGGTAACGGTACTTTTGTAGACTGGCTTCGAAATTAAAAATTGTGTGGAAAAACTGAAAATACATGCAGAAAAAAGTTAAAAATTTTATGTAATAAAATCCATGTTACCTTAAGTAATTTTTAAAAACTAATAAATCTAATCATGTAACCAACCAAGTCAAGTATTGCTTAAGATGTTTTGCTTAAATTAGTAATATAAATATAAATATTTGTCGAAGTGGTCTTCTTCTTAATGTTTATATTAGAAATGCAATAAAATTGTGAACTTGTTGTTACTTTAACTGGACACAAAGTTATTAATTGGGCTGAATTGAGCATAGATTTAAACGTTATTTTAAAGGTTAAACAAATAATCGTGATCTATGAGAAATTTAGGCTGGGCATCGTTGTGCCTCAGAAGTTATGTTCCAATTAGTAATACCCTCACGCGTTGAGTTTACCAACAAAACGCGCTTCGAGGCTTCTGATAATACTTTTATTGCTGTTGTTGTTGCAATTGTTTTATGTGTTTTTGTTAAAGATGATTTTATGATGATCATTTGAAGCGTGATTTAACAAATTTTATTCCTATGCACTCACAAATTAACTTTCTTAAAATTAAAAAAAAATTATTATTATATTTTTATTTATATATTTTTACTTGAACATTTTTGAAGTAAAAATCGTTATTTTTTTAACAAAACTACATTCGTTTTTACTTGTAAACTACTTGTTTTAATTAATTAAAAAAAAAAATAAAATAAACTGATAAAAATAATTTTTTAGTAAATTTGTATCTATAGCCATTCAATGGCAGGCAATTAAGCGAAAGCATGCGTGAATAAGGAACTTATGTTTTTGCATTAATAATTCTTTTGTGTGGGGAATACCCGTCACCGCATCCTATACCGCCAATATTTGATGTGCCTCGCTATTGTAGTTCTGCAGATATAAGTAAGAAAATTTATAATTATTTTTAATGGGGGGTCCCCGTCTTTTTCCTTGTATACCACCAATATTTTGTGGGAATATGCAGTTTCTTCTACGAGCTGCTCACATCAAATTTGGTGTGCCTCGCTCTTTCAGTTCTACAGATATTAGAAAGTTTATAATTACTTTGTATTGGGTTACCTGTCTCCCCCTTCTATACCGCCAATATTTTGTGAGAACATGCAGTATAATCTAAGAGTTACCCATATAAAATTTTGTGGGCCTTACTTATGTAGTTATTGAGTTATGAAATGCTCCGCGAAAAAGGTCATTTGGCCCCACTGTGTGATGACATGTTTAATGATCATATCAAAAGTTTATTTTAAGGAAACAAATTTTTCCCCCTTTTTCCTGTTCATGCGACATATCGGTTTGTAAAACTGTAGGTTCCTTACAAATTTGTTTGTATAACATACTAACCCTCTACCTCCGCCAATTTTTAGGTGCAACTAGATTTCCAATATGAACTTCCAAACTTTGACAGTTGATAGAGGATATTTTGTTGAAGCTTTGTACATCTGTCCATGAAATTACCCTGGAAGACTATAACGTTTTGTTCAGGCAAAGTTTCGCTCAACGTTTTATTAAAATATCATCTTTTGCAATGACTCCCATTTATGGATAAATAAATATGCTCACAAAGTGTCGACTTTGGGAAGATAAGCATGAGATCCAAAATCGTCAAATGCATCTCAAAATAGTCATTATTTGGGGTACGCCATCATTGTTTTATATTTATGTAAGAACATTACGTAAGACGTTGGTCAAGCCATCATCATCAATTGCAAGTGCAATAGGTTAAAGACTACCAACTTCTCTTTTCCTGAATTTGATGTTTATGGTTGAGGTTTTAGGAGAAGGCGTTATGTTCATACCACACACTACTCATGCTACAATAGACATTCAGCGTAAGTGAATTGATGACATGGTTATCTTACGTATAAATAATTTTAACTAGTCATCAAAATCATGCTATTTGATCGCCATAGACTTTTTCTTGCGGATATTTAAGTCCACACAAATAAGCCAAAAACCACAGCGTCCCACGAAGCAGTGGTGAATATTCGCACAGTATTTTTTTCATACATAACGGCATCAATAGACTTTTGAAACGAATAAAAAATTTTCAATTATATATCACACAAACTTTGTTTTATTAAAATTTATATACAAAAAGCTCTTAATAAATTACCCGTCATTTTATTTAACAAAACGTCTGTTGTTACTTATGTCTTCTCTCAGCGCAAAAATAGATTATCTTCATCTGGTCAACGCAATTCAGAGAAAATTTATTTGTTTACTTTTTTTATGTATAATGTATATATATATATGAAATATAAGAGAGAAGAGGAAAAATATTTTTTTAGTTTTTTTTAAGTTTAAAAGCTGAAGTTATTAATATAATAATTGGTGGAGAATCAAGACCATCTGATAAATAAATATGCCTTGAATTTTCATTATGCAGCTGTCAAATCTATTGCTGATATGAAAAAAAAAATTTTTAAGCTTTGAAACCAGGATTGTAGCGTAAAATTGGTTTAATACGAGTAGCTAATATAATGCGCACGCCTTCACATCGCTTGATCACAGTCAACACCCATACTCACCTCTACAACTTTACTTTTCTCATCACTATATGATGTATGGGTCTCATTTGTCTGCACATCATCCATAACGTGCATTGGAACGGTATTTGTAATTGCTGGCTCGAAAGGTCAAAGTACACGAAAAATATTTTTCATGGAATGATGATCATTGTAACACTACTGCATACAATTTTGTCATTATACCATTATAGGGCTTTTTATATTAATTTGTCGCACAATACTGAAAAGTAAAAGATGCAAAAAAATATCTATAAAAAACAATTAACAAAAATACACATTTCTTACTTAAAACACAAGTTTTCTATTTCTAAAAACTGTTTAAGAATCCTTACCAGAAACAATTTTTTATTAAAAAGATATGACACATTAAAAATTCCGTTCCTAAAATGTTACCAAAAAATCCAAATTCAAATTCCTATAAATTTAAATAACATTTATTTCAAATAAAAACCTGCTGATGCTTTTTCATTTACACAACTATTTTAATTACTAGTATTAATTATTTTGACTAACAATCTTAATGATTTTTTTCCTTCATCAAAACTTAATTATTAACATTTTTTAAACTACTGACACATATCGATGAATATTCGATTTTTCCGTCAGTTTTTATGTTGTTGTTGTCACTTTTATTTTTCCTTACTTTTCCAATAATTTTAAAGTTAAATATTTGCCCGTTTTTTACTTTTTTGCAACTAAAAACATGTTTGATATTTATTAACCATTAAACATCAATTAATCACTTTAATGTTTCTGAATGAGAATGAGAGTCTGTTAAAATTTTATTTATTTTATAGTATTGCATTTTTACTCCTTTTTTGGTTAATTTTGTGATTTAATTTTCGATTTTGATTTGTTTTTTCGAAATTCATTTTTTATTTACGTTTTTTTTTCTTTTACTTTTCATTTCAGTTATAAATGCAACATGTTTTTAATGCCAGTTGTTGCATTCAAACATACAATACAACCAATAAAAAAATCCATGTAAGTATATTAAAATTTATTTATGTCTTTACTTTTTTCCTTCTATAAAAAAAATTACTTTTTGGCAAGTCTATTTCTTATTTTCATGTTTCGTCTTAAATTGAGCTGAATTATTGTGTTTGTTCGGTTATGTATGTGTTTATGAGGAGGGGAATGGGAGGCGGCTGAATAGAGACAGTCAGACAGTTACTGAGGAGCAGCGTTGTCAACTTTAAAATTTCAAAAAGCACCTAAACCCCTAAAAAAGCGCGTAATTTTCATAAAAAATCACTGAGTTTAAAATGTGTACAAATTTAACTTTACATTTGCTAATATAATCATTACTTAAAAAAATTAAAGCTTTTAGATGCCAGTTGCCCCCTAAAATAAATTATTTTACAAATGGAAATAAGACTGGAGTTTTGATTGATATCGATAATCGAAATACGAGTCTAAAGATATTCTGTTCTTTATATTATTAGGCCAAAACATCCAAATGTACTATCAATGCAAATATCAACCTCATCAGGGTGTCAATTTGTGCTCTAAAAAATTTTAAAATGAAAAGTATTTGCATATTTATTTCTCTTTTTTTATTTTCACCAAGGTTTGATCAACTTGAAACTTTACTTACAAAATAAATTCTCGTAACAATTTCATTTTATAAAAAGTAGGTGGTTTATGTCTCAAAAACCATACAGGATATCAACAAACCAGTATCGGAAATAAGTTTCAATTAATAATAAACAAGCAAAACACTCAAATAACAGAAACATTGTATACTATCAATCCTTATAATCTTTTTAATTATTAGTTTTAGTATCATAAGCTGAAAGTATTATCAACATAATATCATTTTACAATGAGTAAATATTTTTTAGCTTTGTTAAGATACAAAATACGTAAGGGTAATTAAAGATATTTACCCTTACAAAAATTGTTTTCAATTAAAAAAATTATTTTCAAATTTAGTATTTGGTGTCACCGAAATAAAAATAAAAGCACTAAAAACTTTAAAAAAAATCACCAAGCACTAACTCTCAATTTTTTCGCTTCCAAAATGTTAAAAATCACCAAAAACGGTGATAAAATCACCGAGTTGACAACGCTGCTGAGGAGGGTTTCCTTTTGTGTGTATGTGTGTGTGTGTGTGTATGTTTGGTTTAGAGAAACCGAAAGTGTTATGTTTAATGTGTTAAATGTCTGTTACAAGAGGTTATGTAAAATATAGCTTGTAACAGTAATAAATAATAACAATTTAAATTATATTTAACATTTACAACAAGAAAATTTTGTTCATACACATACACCTATGTATGTACCATATTTTAATAATGTATATTTGTACATTTATTCATGTAGTATTGGCGTCGGAAAAAATGTCTCAAAAATATTCAAAAATTATTTACAAAAGGTAAAAGAGATTATGTGGCAAATTTTAAATAAATACATATATTTAACAGACTGTTAAATTATAGAATATCTACATATCGACGGTCACAGGTAGAAAGACCCTAACTCGTATTTTTATGAAAATAAGTTTTTCAGTGAAGTGAATACACACATATCACAAAAATACACCTCGACACAAAAATTCAATGCATTAGTATCAAAAATAAGGAATTTACAAGAAAAATTCCATTTTAATAATAGAGTTTTTATTACGTTTTTGTCTTCTCCTCTAAAGATATAATTATTTGAGTTAAGGCCTTGCTAACTGTGACCAATTTTATTATGAGTTATTCATATAAAAATAATATTTTCTATAATTTTCTGGTCACATAAAATTTTTGTTATAATTTTTTTGCAAGAAAAATTTCAACCATTTTTTTTATAAATTTTCAATTTTCTCTCTGTAGAAAATTTATTTTTTTATTTAAAAAAAAATTTTTTTTAAAGCAAATCATTATATATGTCCATACTGCTTAGAGCAAATATAATTTTTTTTTTAATTTGAGTAGAGTGAAATTTGCTGGAGGCTATAATATCCTTTAACCATCTCCAACTGAAACGAAAATTAAAAAAAAATTTAAATTATTTCTATAATTTTAGAGAAAAAAATTTGCCTACGAAAAGCACTACATGTAAGTATGTATGTGCATTAGATATTGATTACAGTGCCATATAGAGGGTTTCCAAATTTTAACTTTGCTTTTTTGAAACAAAATATGAGTCCTTTTAGATTAAAAGTCTCTGGCAAAAGGTACTAATTTCTTAAGTCGACATAAACTAATATTAAGGTAATAACATTACTAACGTCAGGCGAATTTGCAACAAAAAAACATTGACATCATAATGCCTTAAGATAATATGTTTTGGAAGTCATTACCGTATTTAAAGGATTGCAACAGGTGACAATGTCTCGCCACATGTCGTTCGGATCAAGGCCGTTTTCTAAGGGCACTAGAACTCTGTTAACATGTTCCTCATATTTAAAGCCGCCTGACTAAAATGCTCACCAGACAGCATTTGTTTCTAATTGATTTCCTTAGATTTCTTTGAATAAACTGAATTTTGTAAACATGAAGGGGGAGGACTGTTGTCAAAATTCGCTGCGTAGTGCTTCGTTGAATTCAAAGTTGTTGAGAACTATAGTGTAATTATATAAGTTTATAGCAATTTATAGAGAACTTTTGATAGAATTTTTTTTTATATGAAGTTAGACAATTGTAAATTAAAGGAGAGAAGAGAGACTATATGAAATTGTGACATATGGAAAGTAGCAGCCGATAATCAGCTGATGAACTAAGACTACCTAGTTTAATGTACCTTGTTAAGAACGATGTCGAATTGGTATGTTCGGGTTTTTGACGACATACATGACAGCTGCAAATTTCAGAATTGCCACTTGTGTAAAAAAATTACACTTATTTTAAGAAGTGCATTCTTAATAAGACACCTTTTACTAATCCCATTCGAAACAGATGGACTGATTATGGTGTAGCAGAATGACCAAGATTATTAATTGCATACAGTGAAGCTATGAATGAGCTTTAAGCAATGTTTGATTTTAAAAACGATATTTACTAAAATTTGTGCATGTTTTCACCTACCGAAACTGGTAGGTGGCGCTACAATCAAGTTATAGACAACCATATGTTTTTTTGAGTCGACTTTGATAAAATTTTGTATTAATTAGATTAATTAAATTAATTATTAATTATAGCCGCTTAATGATGCATAAAACCGGTTTCTATTAATTTTAAACTCGAATTATTATACTTAATGAATTTGAATGAAGCTAATGGCAAGCAAGCCTAAGTTTAAGCAGGTTGCCTGCCGAGTTTTTAAGTAATGTTCTCCTCTTCTTGAATACTTTAAAACATATTTCGATATAATTTCTTTCTTGTTTATAAAAATATTTTTTTATAATTTTTTTTTTTAATGTTATTATTTAATAATTGTTTGTTATTTTTCTTTTTTTCAAATATTTACGAAAAATTTAAATTAATAAAATAAAATAAAAAAAATATTTTTAAAAATTTTTTTAAATTATTTTCTTAAAAAAATTCCACCAAATCAACTCTTCGTTTTTAAAAAAGTTTTGAGGATTTATTTTAAAAAATTTTAAAAAATATATATTTTTTTTAACTAAAATTTTGTAGGCCAAACAAAAATAAAAATTATTAAATTGTCGAAACAATCATCGGTTCTTATCGTTATTAAACTAAAAGCTAGAGCAAGACAAAACTAGTAACAATATGAAATATAATCACTAACAGTGAAAAAGGGTTGCTGTTGGTTATTTTCATTCTAACCCATTCCGGTAATAAAAAAGGGCATCGTAATTGTTGTTTTTCATTATTAATTATGTATACATGATACTAATCCTACCCTATAATTTATAAGACTCTTAGTCTTGTTGTGTAGGAATCCAAATAAATAAATAAACAAATAAATCCAAATAAATAAATAAACAAAAAAATAATTGTTTCCGAATAAAATTTATTTACGCTCAACACTTAATCATGACGATGAAACTGCAGCTGGTACCGCAAATACATTTCACTTGGCCAGTGTAGTCAAAAACTCTACTTTTTCAGATAATTCTTTCTTAACTACAAATAAATTTTTTTAAAAAAGGAAAGTTTTATAAAATTATAAACTCAAGCCTTAAAAATTAAATATTTAAGTTTTAAAAATTATTTGTTAAATAAATAATAAAATCTCTTGAACTCTTTAAATATTTTTTTGTTTTAATTAAAAAAAAATTTTTAATTTTTTATTTAAAGGGTACGTCATCTAACGTTTTTTTTCAACAATTGCTTATTTCGTGAATGGTAACACTTAGCTCATTTCTGATTTGACAGATAATTAGTTTTATCCTTCTTTTAACGAATATGGTTGTGTATACGCTTGAACAACGCTGGGAAATATTGCGACGTTACTTTGGCCGATTTTGCCAAAAAAAAATCATTTTTTCAGATGAAGTTCATTTTGATCATGGCGGGTATGTAAACAAGCAAAATTGTCACATTTGGGTCACAGAAACCCGCACGCATATATTGAAAAGCCGATACACCGAAAACGAGTCACTGTTTGGTGCGGATTTTGGTCCAGAGGCTTAATTGGGCCATTTTTCTTCGAAAATGAGAAAATGGCGATCGTTATCGGGCCATGTTGAAAGAATTTTTGTTCACAAAAATTGAAGAGGATGATATTTGCAACATTTTGTTTCAACAGGACGGCGCTACGTGCCACACAGCTGAAGCTACACTTTTTTATAGCATTTTCAAAAAAAAAAGTTATTTGGCGGACCCTTTATAAAAATTTCTCTGATAAAATCTCTTTTTATTGAAAAATATTATTTAAACCCCTTCATCACTTTTATTTAAAAAACTCTTTTTTTAAGATGTTTTTATAAATATTGACTGTTTGTATGTAAATAATTTAAAATAATTTTTTATGTTGCCTTTCAATTTTTTTTCAAATAAATTAAATTTAAATAATTTAATTCGGTAAAGTTAGTGCCACTGTGTATTAAAATGTTCACTTTATTTTATACTCCTGTGTACATTTTGTCGTTCTTAAATTTTTTTCTAAAGATTTCTGATTTCTTTTTAAAATTTTACATGACATTGTTATTATTACCTTTCAATGTTTGTTGTCTATATAAATTTAGCAATTTTTATAGCCTTTAACCATAATTTTATTTGCATGCTACTTGATTTTGTTTTATCATAACCCCCTTTTCTTCTTCACATAACGTTCTCAATTTAAACATATTTTGGCATATATTTATATTGAAGTATGTACATATGTATGTGTGTATATGTTCTGTGTGCACTGAATTTGCACTGCATCAAGTAGTAGCAGTCAGTTGTTGTTATGTGCATGATATTTTGTATCGGCTGTTGAGTTGCTTAAAACAATATAAAACATAACACATACAAAAAATACAGGAGAATATTTAAACAATTTTAAACTGTTTTCAAGTTAAATTTGCTTAAATTACTATTGACAGGCTACTTAACAAACAGATATCTGAAGCTAATATAATACAGTATAATCGTTATACAACTAAACAAATACGTGTAAACGTGTATACGTTGGAATGTAAAGATGAAATTGTAATGTTATTTTAGGATTAAAAAGGAATGTAATTAGGGGTGGCATGGTGTAGCTGAAGCTTTAAACCAAAAGTCACTGGGTTCTAATAATGTATGCTCCCAAATTTCTTCAACCCACACTCGTATTGTAGCCTGCCGCCACCATTGTAATTCATCTTTAAAAATTCCCAGTTAATTAAGTTGTTTTTGCTTCAATGTTTATAACTATTGTTGTTGTGCTATCAACATACTTACAGCCTCTTTAAATGTATGCTCAACTGAGTAGTCAATCGAGGACTGTCTGGAATTGAGTTTAACTGCCATTGTCATTAGATAAACAAGTCGTTTAAAATGGAATGGATGAGCGTGGTAATATTTTGAAAACACACAAAAATGTGTGTATATGTATGTATGATTATATCCTGTCTCTGTCATTTAGCAGCAGTCAGTCAAGGCTTTGCTGTATTTATGTTGTATTGTGTGTTTCATTTTTTGGCTTATCCACCATGTCATTTTAAATACATGTTCTTTGCGATCACATCATGTGTAAAATTTCTCCAACCAAAACATTGCAATATAGAATTTTTCCTTTGCTTTTGATTTTGCTTTTTCTGTTTTTTTTTTTTCATCTTCATCAGGATCTTCCATTTCATGTTTTGGTTTTGATTTTGTATATTGTTTTTGAATTTAGTTGCATTAGGGATTTTATGGTGGTGGTTTCTCATATAAAATATTTTTTCTTTCTTGTCTTGTATTTTTGTTTGCTTTTTTTAAAATTTGATACTTTTTTCTTCGATTTAATGAAGTGGATACACAATTTATTAAAGTTTGTAAGCTTAGGCACAGCAGTATACTAAATATGTTCCTCAGCTTTTTTTTATATCTTTTGTGTTTTCTTTAAGTTTTTACGATATCTTAACCCACATACTACTTTTTATGGCCATTTAATCGTATACTGCATTGCTTTATATTTAATATCCATATGCATACTTATTAGTTTTTTGCTTATATTTTCAAAATTAAAAAAAAAAATAAATAATTTCTGAAATGTATACGGATATTTTTCTGAAGAAATTTTTGTAGTCGTTTCTCAAAGGATTGTTTTAATAACAGCATATCAAATCTAGTTTTGAGCAAATTTTGAACTTTTTTTAATGGTACAGTTAAGAATTATTTGTCAAATTGTGTATTAAACGGCAGTCATTCAAAATTTGTGTTATTGAATATGTTTTATATCTTACCGACGGAGACTTAAAAAAGATGTACAATTTTGTATATAAATTTTGGGTGAACCAAAAAAATTTATGTAAATTTGTTTTAAGTTTAATTTTTACTTAAATAAATTTGTATTTTTATGAAACATTTTGTACAAAACAAAATCTTCTATCGGAAATTTTGTTTATAGTGGAATTTGCTATGTAGAATTTTTTGTATTAGATTATATTCTATAAAAAACTTTTTTCTTGAACAAAATTTACAACAAAAAAAAAAATTAGTATAAAATAAATATCTATAGAAAATTTTTTATACAACATATTTTTATATAAAAATTTTTTGTATAACAGAAATATTTTTAAGAAATTTTCTTGTATAACAGAAATTTTTTAACAAATTTTCTTGTATAACAAAAATCTTTTTAAGAAATTTTCTTGTATAATAAAAATTTCTTTAAAATTTTCTTGTATATAAGAAATTTCTAGAGAAAATTTGTTGGTATGACAGAAATTTTTACAGAAAATTGAGTGAATAAAAGATATTGTGATAGAAAATTTTTTGTATAACAGAAATTTTTAAAGAAAAAATTGCGTTTAACAGAAAATTACAAAAAAAAATTTACAAAAAGTGTTGCGTATAACAGAAATTTATAACGTAAGTTTTGCCTAAAACCAAAATTTCTTTACCAAATTTTTTAGGGAAATATTGTGTGTACAAGAAATTTATAAAGAAAATTTTGTGTACAATGAAAATCTATTGAGAATTTTGTGTATAACAGAAACACCTATAGAAAATTTTATTTCAGAACTGGAATTTTTTAGAAGTTTTTTGTATTTTTTACGAAAATTGTGTTCATAACATTGACATTAACTGACATTTTAACAGAAAATTGTATAAAAGAAATTTATATGGAAAATTTAACGTTTAACAAAAAATTTTGCGTATGACGGAAAATTTTGCGTATAAGAAGAAATTCTGGATCAAGTTTTGTACATAACAAAAATTTCTAGAACAAATTTTGTGTATAACAAAAAACTCTATAAGAGTTAAGAGTATTACAGAAATCTCTATAGAAAATTGAATATATAACAGAAATTAAGTAGAAAATTTTAAGTTTTACAAAAATTTCTGTAGATAATTATGTGTATCGAAGAAATTTTTCGAAAAAAAATTTTGAGTATAAGATAAATTTATAGATAAATTTTGTGTATAACAAAACTGTGTATTACAGAAATTTCTGTAGAAAATTTTGTGTATAACAGAAAAAAAACTTTGTGTACCGTAAAAATTTCTAAAAAAAATTAAGAAAATTTCTTTAAAAAAGTTTCTGTTTACAAGAAAATTTCTTAAAAAAATTTCTGTTATACAAAAATTTTTTTTTATCAAAATGTGCTTTGCACAAAATTTTCTACAGAAAAAATAATTCCTTGAAATAAACCGTAAATAAACCTAAATTATTTTTTATGAATACGACAGTTTGTATATAACGATTAACTTTGTTAGATAGTTTATTTATAAAACTTGTAAATACAGCTTTAAAAGTGTACTCACAAGGATATTACAAACAATATAACAATTGCGAAAATACACACTTGCAATTTGCTTCACTTTAAAAAACTTGAGCAAAATTGGCTGTGAATACATGTATGCAAATAAGTGACAACTGCTGCTTTTTACATTTCGACCGCCATTAATTTTATGAAATAGAAAACTAAAATTACAATAATTTTCTTTTAGTAACAACAAAATAATAACAAGTAAGAGCGCTATATTCGGCCGTACCGAATCTTATATACCCTTCACAACGTGTAGTCATGCAATAACAGTATGTTATATCACCATTCATCTCATATGAAATACGTACATACATATATAAAAACATTCCATTGTAAAATTATAAATTTACGTATGTATGTTAAAAAAAATAAAAAACTTAAAAAAAAAATTATTAAAATATATACATATGTATAATAAATATAAAACAAAAAAAAAAAAATGTTAAAAAAAATTTAAAAAAATAATAAAAATATAAATAATATATTAAATAAAAAATAAAAAAAAAAAAATAAAAAAAAAAATTTTAAAAAAATTAAAAAAAAAATTTTTGGCTCAGCACGATGCCACGTGTACTCTAACCAGTATCCACGTTTGTATCTACTCCCGAATATTTCTGATATTTTAATACCTCACCCGGGTCCAAGCCATGTTGGGGGGCTTCAAAAAATTGATTTCAACATACATACGGACAGACGGTCAGACGAACAGACTGACAGAGCTTAATCGACTCCCCTATTCATAAGCTTTCAGAAAATATATACTTTATGGGGTCGGAAATGAAAATTGTAGAAATTTCACACGGAATGACAAACCTATATATACCCTTTTTCACTGTGCGAAGTTTATATGTTTTTTAAAAAAAAAATTATACGAATAAACAAAATTTTAGTAAAGGTGTATTTCGAATAAAAAAAGAACGCTTACGGTCTGTCGTAATCTGCACGTCAAATTTTCTCTGTGCAAGTTTGCACGGTTCAGTCGTGAGTAGCCTTAATATTTAATTCTTGCAAGTATTAAATGTATTAAGCGCATAATACTATTTGTTTTGCTCATATATGCACATATGTACGTATATTTGTAAGTATATAATTTATGTTGTAAAACAATTGCCTTTTAACTGTTATAACAATTAAATTGACATCGAATTAACACTTAATATTTGTTGATACTACTTAAATAATAGCAAACAAGTAAATGTTAATTATAGTATTTTTTTGAGTATATTTTGTAAAACACATGTTTTATGATCATGATCGTTTGTTGTCGGTGAAATAAGAAAAAAAACAACAACAAACAACAATCTTTTCGAACATTTAAGATTAAAGATTAAAACTAAACACTGATGATGGACAATCATCATCATCATCATCAAAATGTTGTGGCACTCGCTGGAGCTGGTGGTGGTGGTGGTAATGATGTTTATGTTTTCATTTCGCTCGCATGTTAATTAAAATGTTATGTAAATCAATAAATTTGCAATTTAGATATAAAACCGACATTGGTAACAACCATCACCTTAATTTTTTTTCTGCTTTACTGCAAACAAAATATAAACGCTGTTGTTGTTTTCATTTTTTAAGCGATGAAAAAACACCAAAAATTTCTTGTCTAAAAACATTGTAAATCTTTACTTTATTAAAACACACAGAAAATCAAGAATCTTGAAAACCCCCTCAAAATATTTAAAAAGGGCGTCTGTACGACTGGTGGGGGTTAAGATACATATAAAGATCTCTTTCCGCCTAAAGCACTATTAATGTTTTAACACTTAGTTGGGTTTTAAGAAAATGTGTTAGTAAGGAAACGAGGGTTGTATGAAAAGGATGATATGCTTTTAAAAAAAAATCTTAAATATATTCATTTATATTTTTCTTTTAAAATAAGATCTTTGATCATGTTGTTATTATTATCTTTAAGCTTGTGTAAATTGGCACACAGTTACACAACAAATTAGTGTCTCCTACACCGTACTGAGAATTTAGTAGATTTACAAATATAATATTTTGTAAATTATTTTAACTACTAGAACCTTCTTGAACATATAGATTCGATCGAAGAAAACAAAAAGATATAGAGTGTATAAAAGAAAATTAAAGAATTCTTAAACTTCTTGTCACACATACACACATAGCCATACATGCATATTAATGTAACGATTAACTGCTGTTACTCTTTGTGTGACCGGAGGTGTTGATGGGCACGGTTATGCGTTTAAATACATAAATAAATTTGAAGAATGAAACAGTTTACTCCCGGAACAAGGACAACAACAAGCTAAAAACAGAACACCCATAATACATAATAATGATTATTATCAACATCTACTAACATGCTAATCATTATGAACAATTTAAAGGACATGCAGATGATGTTTGTAAAATGTTACATATTCCCCACATCTTTCTTTTCTTTTAGTGAAAAACTCCTCATACGCAGAAGCATTCACCTCATGCTTAAAGATCTGTGTATGCATTAAAGTATGGTCATCATCGTCACCATCATCTCTGTGTCCAATCAATCAGTTAAGCTTATTGATGTTTTTGATTGTGATCACATCCTGGGGATGTGTGTTTTACCAACCACTTTATGTTAAAACATAACAATAAAATGCATAAAAACTACAACAAGAACAACACTTGCAAATAAGAAAACAGTAAGCAAGAATTTAAAAAAATTTTAATGAACTTTTTCTTACGAATTATATGCTAATAAATGTGTAAAAGTGTCGCGCGTAATCGTGATGGACATGTTACACTCGAAAAGAAATTTCTTAATTTGGTAAAATATATATTTAATATATTTGTATAATACAGTTTCATAAATAAAATTGTTAAAAATTGTCTCTCCAAATAAAATTTTTATAAAAAATTTTCTAATAAAAATTTTTAATTATATTATAATTTTGGTAAAAAGAAATTAATAATATTTATTTTTTAAGTGATAACCAACAGATATGCAACAAGTTCAAAATAGCTCTCGAAGTAAGTAATATTTTAATAAATTTTAATTAAGAAAGTAGCTCCAAAATATAAATAAAAACATTTAAAATTCCTGTATGTTTTTTCCATTATCAAACTTTTTGCTTTTTATATGATTTTTTTTGCGCTTTTATATTAAGGTTCTATTTATATGTTTTATCACAAATATTGCTTACTTTCTCGATTAAACCCTTATGTAAGTTTTAGGTCATTTAATTTTTTTTTTTTAAATACGTATTAGAGCTTGCTGTTGATAATGTCAAACATGTATTTCACTTAGTCAAGGTGAATTTATCCATTAATTTATCTCTTAAATTTTGTTATACCCGCCACCAAAAAAAATTGTGGGGGTATATTCATTTTGTCATTGCGTTTGTAACACATCGAAATATCCATTTTAGACCCCATAAAGTATATATATTCTGAATCGGGGTTTGATTTTATGACGATCTAGCTATGTCCGTCCGTCTGTCCGTCTGTTGAAAGCACGATAGAGGTCGCACCGAAAAAGCTAGGGGCTCAAATTTTGCCAGAATCATTCTTATAGACAAGGTTTGTTTGGTATTTTATTATTTATTTTTTTTCTAATGTAATATTTACATATTATTTATTGTCTATATAGAAATATTTTATTAACCGTATATGGCCTTATAGGCTCGGTTATGTAAATGAAGAATTAATAAAAAAAAAAATCGGAATATTAGGAAGAGAATATAGCTCGTAAAGCAAGAGTAGGTCGAAAAAACCGTGTCCTTCGAACATCGAATAAAATGGAATTGTGTCCAAAAATTACCTAAATCTATGCATTACGAAAGGAGTTATCGATCAAAATGTACGAAAATTTATACCGCACAGTGTATTTTTCGGTATATTTAAAAACAAAAACGTCATAAAAGCAACAAAAATTGATGTACGACTCTTAAATTTTTCACACATGACTTTTTGGTCAAATGCTTTATTCTAACGGAAAATAAATGTGACACGCCCACTTTTACGCTTACCTCCCATATAACGTCTAAACTTAAATTCATATAATTTCTCTACGAATAAAGATTTTAGAATACTAAAGGACTATTTTGAAACATCTAAGTTGCATTCATTATTAAAAATAATTTCGACACGCCTACTATTACGCCCACTTTTCACGTTATCCACTGTTAATGAAATTTTAAAGCTCATAAAACCGACAAAATTAGAGCTACGATAATGAAATTCGCTACAGATATTCTTCGAGTCAATGTCATTGTTATGCCGAAAAAATTTAGGTGACACGCCTACTTTAACGCCTACCTCCCATATAACGGTTTATCTCAAATTCATAAAATTTCTCTATGAATATAGATTTTGGAATAATAAAGGACTATATTGAAACATCTAAGTTGCATTCGTTAGAAAAAAAAAACTTCAACACGCCTATTTTAACGCCCACTTTCATTGAAAGACTAAATTTACGAAAACATTTAACTAGCATATCGAAGTTATACAAAGAAAGTGATACATATTTTAGTATAAAGAGATTATTGCATAGCGATTACTGTTAATAACAAACAAATACATTTTGTGCTATAAATTGAGTTATTTCCCCGGAATTTGAGTTATTTAATCTTCCCGATTTCCCTGGATTATTTTTCGGGATCCCGGGAAATAAAAAAGGTAGCTACGATTCGAAAGCAGATGTTTATATTGTTTATATTTAAATTGAATTCTAATGATTTTATTTTTGATCTCATAGCTGAAGTACCTGTATTTTTGTTTTTTTGTGCTCGTATGTATTTGATCTCGTATCTAGAGAATATTTTTAAAAAAAAAAATATTTTTACTCAATTTATATTTTAAATCAAGTTTCTTTATTAATTTTTATAGTTTTGAAGTGTTTCTTTTACATTATAAACTATTTTATGCTTTTTAGTAAAAAGTTTATTTTTATTAAAAACAAATTTACTTTTCATTTGTTTTGCTGCGGGATCCCGGGATCAAAAATTATCGGGAAAAAAACCCTAGCTACAAAAGAACGGAAAACTGGTGATGGGTATAAAAGATTCGGCACAGCCGATTATAGTGCACTTACTTGTTCTTCTTTATTTTGAGAAAGGATCGCTCTCAGCTTCAATTATTAGTTCATTTAACTTTTTTGACACTTTTTTGTGAAATTTTTTTTTTTTTTAAATTTAACAAAATTTAAAAAAAGAAAATTGTGAAAAAAATTCTATTAAGTTTCTGATACGGTGACAAAAAAGGTTTGTAAAGGCTAAACAGTTTTGGAACAGAACCCATGTATAATATTTAATATGGTAGCTTTTTTTAGAAATCTCTTAGTCAAACAAATTTTTTGGACAAACATTTTGTTCCAAGCCAATAGCTGAATTTAACTTTTGAATACGGAAGTGTTATTATCTGGTAAATAGAGGAAGAATAAAATCCTTAGTTATGAAATTTAATAACATTTAAATAATATTATATTCTATATGAAGAGAATTTGTAAAATTTTTTCTCGAGTGTTTCAATTTAGCATGCATAAATAACAGTTATTTGCAATTGTAAATTAAGACAAAAAAAACACACACACACATAGAGACTACTGTATAAAAAAGCATTTTTATAAATTGATTTATATTCCACATAAATTTTAATATTTAAAATTCCGTGTTGATATTTCTGTAAATCAAGCAACAAATACCGGTTTCTTTTTGATTTCCTTTTTTACAAAAGTTAAGTGTTGTTTAAAGATAAGAACGCCAGTATTTGTGGAGCCATCAGGATCATCATTACCTTAAACGTCATCATTATCATTTTACTTTTTTGTATATATTTCATATTTTCCTTATGAATTGTGAATTCTTCGAAGCAGTTTCCTTTTAGTTTATTTTTGTCTTCAGTTGAAAAACTCTGTTTGTCTGTTTGAACAATTATTTTGTTTAAAGTTTTATTTTTGTATTTGTTTTATTAGTCAGCCAATCATATTCACAGATACTGTTTGGTTAGGACGGTTTGCTGGATGGCCGGTTGTATCTCATCATCATTTTATGCTGCTAATTAACTTCAACTTGTCATAATTGTCAAAAAATAATCGGTAGACTCAATCGCTTTAGTTGGTGCTCTTATCAGTAAAATATTTTGTTACATTTTTTGTTTTTATTTTTAATAAAATTTTATACAGTTTTTCCTCATTTAGTTACAACTACGCCACCTCATTAGTCAATAATTTAAAATTTAGAAGTGCGTACATTTTTCGCACCTTATTTGGTTTAATAAGATAAATTGATTAAGAGAAAAAAAAAATTTTTTTACTAACTACTAACATGTTCTTTTTTAACTTAAAGAACAGTGAATCATATATCTTCTTATGTAGGTTTCTTATCCGATTTTTGCCTATTGTAGTATAACCAGATTTAGTACCTTTTTTATATCGTACACTCACGTGGTAACAAATCAGCTAAATTGCATAAAACAAACTACTTGTGCATAAAAAGCTAAGCAATATTACCTTGTGTTAATGCTAAATAGTAATTTTTGGATAAATGAGAGATTTACTGATTTTTATTTACATATTTTTAAGAGTATAGTAAATAAAAAATTTTAAAAACTTTGATTTATGTATAAACTTCTATGGCTTGAAAACTTCGCATTGACGCGCATACCTGCGTCCTGGTGTAGATTAGATAGAAACTAAGCCTAAGTATGCTCCATAGTGGATTTTATAATTTTAAATATACTCTAAACATTTTAAGAATATTTTAAAGTTAAAAAGGAAAGCGGTTAAAGGAAATCGTGGCTTCAGAGACCGCCATCCATACCAGTAGAATAATATTGCAATACGATAACTTTCCCAGAAGTTGTTTGAATACAAATAAGAATTTTGCGTTACCAGAAAGAAGAAATTATTAATATTTGGTGTAAGTAAGCAATAGTCTTCTCACTTTTCTTTCTACTTACATTTATTTTTTTATTCTATTTCCATTACAAGTAACAAGGTATAAGGCATATGATGATTTGACACCTAAAATGCAAATGTAACTTTTGTAGCAAAATTTTTGAGTTTGTGGCTAAAAGAGAAAAGAAGGATGGAAAGGGGTACGTTCAATTCTGTTTTGTTTTTTTTTTTTTTCTTGCAAAAAGTCTGCTATATGAAAGCCCTATTTCACTGTATGGAGGAATATATAATATGGACGACGATTAAGCACTAAAAAAAGTTTAAAAGAGAATTTAAAAAAATTTTTTAAAACAAAATTTGACAGATGAGAACAGATCAATTTAATGTTTATACCAGAGATAAGAATTCCTATATTTATTTTATTACAATTGATTTATTTCAATTAAAAATCTTTTCTAGTTTTATAACTTGAGCAAAGCAGCAAAGAAAATTTTTTCGCTGTAGTGTAACGGACCAGAGTCTTTGGCGGGAATCGAATCTGCAACCCACTGACTTCAGACTTACACACTACTTACTGGCCCTCCTAGGCACCTCCAATAATGACAGTTTAAATTGTTTTAAAATTAAGAATAAATTAACTTTACATGCAAATAATTAGTCAAAGCCATTATCAACAATATGTTCTGTTAAATTTAAAAGCTATGATCTTGGTAATAAATTCACATTATCATCATCATGCAGATAAGTATAATGACCTTATCGTAGCTTAGCCTAGATATTATGTTATACACCATTTTTCTTCATTATTTCCGAGCCAATTTTTGACTTTGTACTTTGTAATAGTTAACTGTATTCTACTTGTCAAGATCTTTCATTTGATACTCATATTGTCGAGGTTAGGAAAAAATTTCCGCCATTTTGTTATATACCCCATTTTGGATTTTACACTTGTTTAATAATTTACTATATTTCACTGGTCAAGCCTTTTGAGTTAATTTCAATATTGTGGTGGTTGAAGGGGACAAAGCCATTATGACAATATTTGATCCATATATATCTGCTACTTTTTTGGCACACAATCTTGGATCTTTCCTTTTTCATAATTGACTATGTTTTACTGGTCAAGCCCTTGCATTTGATTCGAATATTAAGGGGCTTCAAAGAGTTACATTTTGAAATACCAGAGTCTGACCCATATATAAATTTATTGTCCGCCAAATTTTTAGTGGATATTAATTTTTTATAGTGTTTTATGTTGCACCATACAAGTCCTTTAATTCGATACCCATATTGACTTTCTCGATTGTCTAGAAGCTGAAGAAGATCGACTATCGTTTCTAAATTTTTGGAATATACATTTTATTTTAAAAAAATTGTTGCCAATAAATTGACCAATAAGTGAACAATTTATCCAAAATGTTTTTATAAATATCTCTAGTAGAAGTATTTGAGTAATGATTTGATTTATAATGTGATACGTATATACATTTGCTTGGACACACACAATTCAATTTCTTATTACGAAATTTGTTATAAACCATTCAAATACATTACTTTTTAAAATTCTCATTTAGTTTAAGACACTTAAGTGTAAGTAATAATATTTTGACAAAGCAGTTTATAAACAACTCTATTTCTTATATTTCTCAATGACCTTCTACGTTAAACTTCGAACCCTATATATTCTTTTGCTGATGACAGCAACTTGTGCCATTCGTATTCATTCAGCCATAGACCGAGCCTTTCTGAGATCCATGCTATGAGGCAGAACATGACTAGGACGCTGAATCAGAATCTGATGAACATTTACGGATGGGGTCGTGCGAATAGAGTGGATTTTAATCCTCGGAAAACTCAGTGTTGTCTACTAAAACATAAACGCACGCCAGACATTGTTGCCTCATCTGTTCTATTAGATGGTATAAGTATCAAGGGATCGGAAGCTCTTGATGTTCTGGGCATGAAAATTCAGTGCGACGTCCGCTGGACTGAACATATTTTTCTCGTGTCTTAGGAAGCATTCAAGTGTCTCGGTTTTTAAAGACGGTGTAGAAAATACTTCACCCCATCCGATATTCTTGTTATTTATACCACCTACATCCGATCGAAAATGGAATACAACTCTCACGTATGGGCCGGTGCTTCAAAGTCTATTTTGGAGTTACTCGACCGCGTACAGGAGAGGGCGTAGGTGCTTATTAACGACAGTAGGGTAACCAACTCTATTGACACTCTCGAACACCGTCGCAATGTGGGTTGTGTTTCACTGTTCTATCGATATTACAATGAAATATGCTCCGATGAGATAAGGGAACTTGTTCCTGAGAACCGGAATTTTGCACGTAATACTCGTTTTTCCAGAAGAGCAAACCCATATGTGGTCTTTGGTCGTACTGTTCGTATGTGGAACAGACTCCCCGCTGAAGTTTTTCCAGCCACTTACAATCTGGAAAAGTTTAAATCAAATGTCCACAAACACTACTCCCTTTCTCCTCCTACCCATAACCTATTTTCCTGATACCAACACAATGCTTGCATGAATAGGGGACATCCCCTGAGTGTTGTATATAAAAAAAAAAAGTAAGAACTTATTTAGGGCGCTATTTATAAGCGAGAGCTATAAGTACTTATTTGAGGTCCTACTTGTAAGAGATCGTTGTATTTGCCTCCAATGACATCGCCGTGTTAAAATAATGGGTTTAAATGTCAAATTGTAAGTAGTGAAGAACTGTTTTCTAGAGTTGAAACTAGAGTAATCGATTCGGTTTTACAACCGGTGCAAAACTCGGTTTTTTACTCTTTCAGTGGTGGTTTTTTCAAATGTTAATTTTTCGAATGTCGAATACACCGGTTTTTTTAGTCACAGAAGCCGGTTTTTTTCATTTTTAGTTTTATGTTGATTTATCTTTGTAACGGAACGTACCATACTATATTTATTAATCAAAAAATTTCCAAAAATCAGAAAATTTAATAAATACTCTTCCATAATTTTGTAAGAAATTTATTTGTTATTTCAAAAACAAACATAAAATAAGAATAATAATTAGGCTTAAATATTATTTGTTTTAGATGGTGAGAAGGTATTTTATACGTTGTTGTGCTTTTAATTTGCTGTTCAGTTTAGTTTTTTGACCAAATTATTGTACTTTGCGATACTTTTTCAACTCATTTTCGAATATCATAATATTTGGCTTCTGCGAAATCTAGCGACTTGTACTAAAGACTATCCATAGCTTAAATAATATCTCTGATAACATATGACTTGTATACTAAAATAGTTTGGCACACAAAGGGTCATTATTACAACTTGCCTATAAAGTTAATGTTAATAAAAAGTAACTTTGACTACCATGAGCAGTGAAGGGACTTTTTAATATTAAAAGAGCAAATACTGATTACTTTTAACAAATTAATTTAGTTTTTCAAACAATGTAAGTTTATAAATTTTATTTATACACTAGCCAAACCCGGCGCGCGTTGCTACGCCCCTTAATGAATCAAAATGCATTCTGAATTTTTTTTTAATATCAAGTCCGAAAACCTAAAAATTATAATTTTTTTATGGGCGTGGCCCTGCCCACTTTTCTAATCACGAAATTGTAAAGTCGTAGCAGCTCAATATGTGTGCAAAGTTTCAGAAAAATCGGTCCAGTGCAAGTACCTTAAAATGATAACTTTTTTTATGGGCGTGGCACTGCCCACTTTTCTAATCACCGAAATATATGGTTCTGACAGCTTAGTATGTGTGCAAAGCTTCAGAAAAATCCGTCCAGTGCAAGTACCTCAAAATTAAAACCTTTTTTTTATGGGCGTGGCCCTGCCCACTTTTCTAATCACGAAAATATATGGTTATAACAGCTTAGTATGTGCGCAATGTTTCAGAAAAATCGGTCTAGTGCAAGTACCTCAAAATTAAAATTTTTTTAGGGGCGTGGCCCCGCCCACTTTTCTAATCACGAAATTATTTAGTCATGACAGCTCGATATGTGTGCAAAGTTTCAGAAAAATTGGTCAAGTGCAAGTAGCTAAAACTGATAACTAATTTTTATGGGCGTGAACCTAACCTTAAAAGATAAAGGTAATTGATGCATAAACTTAACTGTTCGGTCACTTTTAGGTAAAAAGTGTCTGTCCTTTAACATCTTTATTTAAGATAACGGCATTTTATAATAATGCCATTGATTGTGTGTCAACTTAAAGAGCAATTAAACCATAGAACAAACAAGTTTATACCTATATATGTATCTCTGTCTTAGGTAAAAGAAAAAATTATATTTTATGTATTCGACCGATTAACCGGTTTATTCTAAATTTTTGAAAGAGCAACCGGTTTTTTTAATTCTAAAAAACCGGTTTCTCAAAAATGTCGAATAATCGATCACCCTAGTTGAAACATTACTTTGTTTTGCTTGAATGGTGTCTAAAAATCATACTGGGGCTGAAGAATGTGAAGTTTTTATTAAAAATATGGAAACAACAAAGACAGTAGTCTTTATTTGCTAATTTCTCAGAAAGTTATGAAGCGATTGCGCTGGATTTCAATAGAAATTAATCCAGGTATTTTCAAACGATTCATACTGCATACAGTTCTGTGCAACATGTTTTATTACTTTTTCTGCTATTATTTCAATATAAATAAAAAGACTATTTTTTATCAATTTGATATTTTTTTATTTGGATACATTTATATGTTATTTTTAATGACAGATTATTTATTTATTTTTGCATACAAATATTTTATATTTGTTAAATACTAATTTGCTATCAGTCTACTTTAAAAAATGTGATTATTTTCATTATGTTTTAATATTTTTTTTTAGTTCATTCGGTTTTGTTTTAATAACAAACACATAGAAACTTTATTAATTTTGATTGGTTGTTATTCGACTTATGCGGTTTTAAACTGATCCAAAATTATAATTTGAAGAAATCTATTCTAAAACTAAGTTTTTAGTTAATCAACTAAACGAATTGAATTCTTTAGTTACAACCCCATGAATAGATTGTTGTGTCACATTAATTTATGTAAAAAATATATTGATAACTTAATTATAAAACGATATAGAAAAAAATATTTATTAAAGAAAATAAAGCTTTTTACAGTTAAAACTTTTTGGATGAAAATATATATATAACGGCTTAATGATAAAATTTGTTTAAATTAAAGGAAATGATAAAATAGTGTTGAATACAAATTTATTTGAAAAAAAATGTTTGTGAGTGTGTTTGGTTGCTAAATAACTAAAAGTGAAACATCACATTTTTTTTTCTTAATTCTTTGTTAGACTTAAATTATACAATTTCTAATTCTTTTTGGAGTTTTATATTGATATTTTTTGTTTGGTTTTGAACAAATTTGGTTTATTTCTTTTTTTAGTTTTTGGTTTAAATTATTTTTTCGAATTTAAATGATTTTTTTAGCAGTTTTAGAAGATTTTTTTTTTGGTGGATTATAATTAAAAATGTCTTATTTATTTTAATATTGTTTATTATAATTAGTTTTGTTAAAACAGTCTGGCTTTGGTTTGGGTATTGTTATTAGTGAAGGATATGGCCATAAAATGGATTCAAGTCTTATATTTTAATGGAGCCAATAAATTTTTATTTAATAATAAAAATTATGCTTTTAATTGTTTTTGTCTATTTTAATGGCGGAAATATTGAATGTTGTTTTATTAGGTGTGTTGCTTATTTACTTTTTATTCAAAATTGACAGTTAAAATATTTATTAATTTTTTTTTAATTTTCCTTAAACTTTTTTTTATAGAATACTTCCATCTTTACTAAATCTTAATACAGTGATTAATTAGTTTATAACTTTTCTTTGGAAAAATACTTTAATTGGGAGTAGTATGCCTTAATAAATAATATTATTTAATTTTTTTTTTGGTGATTTTCTTTTTAAAAATTTATTCTTTTTTTTAGATTTTATTATTTGCATGACCATTATGATGATGTTGCTGTTGCTTTTGTTGTTGTTGTTGATGCATTTTATTAATAACCACATTCATATCAACGATAACAGCATCCGGCATAGTACAATTACTATCCAATTCAGTTTGTCCTTCTAAGCTGACATGACCATTTGGTGTACTAATGGGAATTTCCTGTGTAGCGCACACAAAGAAAACAACCATAGGAATAGTGTAAAAAGAACACACACACAAAAAAGAAATAGAAAATTCATTATTAGCAAAATAGACTTATTACGGGAATTATGGCATATTAAGTAAATTTATAGAAATACGTTTAGTTTTAGAGGAGCCTCTAGCTTTAATCGTTTATCTGTAAGCGGTATACGTTTTTAGTGAATGACAGAAATAAATGTTTCTGTTCAATATTACTTTTATTTTAAGAAATACTTTAACTTTTTATGTTTTTGGTTAGTGGAAATTTAAAAAATTATTTCATTTATTACCTGATAGATTACAGCAGCATCGAGAGCCATTAATTCTTTGCGTGAAAGCTCCTCGACAACGGCCGCCGTGTAGCAGTCTCCCAACATGTTGTTTGTAGTACGTATACGATCGCTATAAAATAAGAAAGGGAAAAATTAATACCTTATGTTTAATATTTTTTTTTTAATAAAAAAAAAAATAATTAAAAAAGTTTACGATGACTATATTATAATTCCTATAACAACGTTTAGTTGTCCCCAAACATATTATGGTTGTCTTTTTTTATTACTAACGAAGACCTTGTTTTAATTGTATTATCAAAAGTTTCCTTTTTATGAAAGCTTAGATATGGTTGCCCTTAAAATTAAAAACTACTTGTTTTATTCTCTGCTTAGCGCGACTATCTATGGCAGTGTTAAAATTATTTAGACCTTTTTTTATGAGAAAAATGGCACTTTAATATTACAGTTGTCGAGTAGCATTAAAAAGTATTTAATGAATCGAATAATGACTAGTGTAGCAACAATAAATTTCGACAAATTTAATTTTTGTCGGATCATTGAAAGTTAGTTAATCGCACCATAGAGCTTTCTTACCATAGTAACATGATGCCAAATCGAGTCAAAATTATATGGACACATTGTACTCTCTTATGAAAGGAACATGCTTTTTTTTGCAAACAGTCTTTGATGTATATTTCGACATTTATAAAGCCTTTTGTAAATAATGATTTGCTTCTTTTGCTGCAACTGCAAAAAGCTTGTCATACCAAGAATTTTTTAGGAAACTCTCTCTACTTATTCGTCTGAAACTTATCTTCACTATTTAATCCAGCACTAAGAACAGACACATTTTGACCCGGAAGCTGCAAAAAATCTGCCAAACGTTTCGTCGTCGACTATACAACATGAGTTTTTTATTTAATGTAATTTGATTTAAATTGCCGAGCCCTATTTTTGTCTTCTAAACTTTCTACAGCATTCTTTTTTGGAACCTTTTGGACTTTATGTTTTTTTCAAGCCTGCATTAGTTTAAAATTTTCGCACCAACAAGTCAAAGTACTGAGTCGGTATTTTTATCTACAAGATATGTATGTTTGAAGCTCTGTTCGCTTTGCTTTAATATTTCTTGAGCCAGTATTATGTAGACCTTTTTTCTTTCCGACACAGCTTTCCTATCAATGGTCAAATTGAAAACCATTTAAAGGCAGATCTTCATTTCTTTGGTAAATTTTTTGCAGGACTAATTTAAATCTTATTTGTTTTATTATTAATCATTTTAGCTCGTACTTTTTGTGTAACTTATTTTGGAAAAGTTCGGAACAAGTTAAAATGGTTGCCATTAAAAATAATTACTGGCATAATTTTCAAAGAAAACTAGATACAAAAATCTAAGTTTGTAACTATCCACATACTGAGAGTCGGTAATATTTTACTGCAGACTCCTCAACATGTTACGAAAACATTGTTTTGAATATAGTCATAGAACATGATTACAAACAGTTTTTTTTAATAGTGACTGCTATTGTTTATGTTATTGTGAAAGTAAATTTTAGACAAGTGATAGAACCAAATTTTAAATTGCAGTATTTATTTGTAAAATTATGTAAATCATTTATATAATTGCCGACAACAACAGATTTTAGGTCAAATAGTTATTGTTATTAAAAATTTTAATTTAAATGCCATTCCAAATACTTTCAATATTTCCCCGTACTGGCAAAAACAAAAATATAAATTTTTAATAAAAGCAACAAAAATAAAAAGAAGAAAAATTCAATACTTAAATTAATACTCACACAAACCAGTCAACGGCAAATAGCAGAGTAACATCCTGAACCGGTGCATCGATTGCTGTCAAAACCACCAACAATAAAACCAAAGCAGCACTGGGAACACTGGCCGAACTCATAGAGGCTGCTGTCGATGTCAAGAGCACCGTGACAAGTTCACCAAAACCCAAAGTCATGCCACTCATTTGAGCAATAAATATCGAAGCAATTGAGATGAATAGAGCAGTACCATCCATATTGACATTACAGCCAATGGGTAAAACGAAACGTGTTATACGTTGATCCACACGTAACTTATCATTCATGCAACGGAATGTTACAGGAAGTGCAGCAGCACTGTAAACATCATATGTGAGTAAAGATGTATGTGTATGGATGTAAAGATGGTTGGTTGTAGTAGTTGAAGATGTTGTTGTTATTGGTTAATCATTTAATAAATTGTATTATCACCCGTTATTGAAGTATCACAGATTGTTGTTGTTGTAGTTGTATATTAAGATGTCAATCAGTCATTTTGAATCACAGTCAAGTCATTGGTTTTTTTTAATGTTTAAATTTTTTAGTTTTTGTTTTTTTTTAACAATTAGTAGTTGTGTGTTTTAAGTGTGTTGTAATTTATTTTTTTTTAGTTTTAGGTTGGGAAAATCATTTTATAATTTTCACAAGTTTGATTTGGTTGGGTTTTTTTTTTGTTTTGAAAAAAGTTTTCGAAAAAAAAACGGAATCAAATCAAAATGTTGCATAAATACACATATAAGTAAAAACCAAAAAGAAGGAAAAAAAATATTTGTAGCAAATGAACAGTGTTTTTTTGTCATTTTTTTATATAAAAAATGAATATTTTTCTTTTCAAAATTAATTAAAACGAATTATTAGGAGGCATCGCTAGAGTGTTAAATAACGATGCAACCTTGTAAAATCTTTATAAAAGATTTAGTTCATAATATAGAGATAAAATATAATATGGCTTACGTTGAAGCTGTCGCAAATGCAGTTAGCATGGCTTGTATTAATCCTGCATAGAATTTGAAGGGGTTGCGACGCACGAATACATAGTAGATGGCCTGCATGATGACCAGTTGATACAAAACGACACCCACCGCCACCGTCAAAATGAACCACATCAATTGGGCCATCACCAAGTGTAAGTCGTTTACACTTAATATTTTCCCCGCTATCACTGAACTAATGCCCACCGGTGTTAGCCACATGACGCAGGTGACCATTTTCATGACAACTTCAAAGATGGCTGCAAAGAAATCGACTACTACTTGTCCCTTTTGACCAATAGTGCCAAGGAATGTGCCAAAAACTAAACAAAAGAATACAATGCCTAGTGTGTTGGTGCCGCTACGATACTGGATAACACGAATCAATTGTGGTTCATCGCCATCTACGTTATCGTCTGAAGTGTCATCAATACCATTACCACTACCACCAATGCTGCCCATTAGAGCGGTATCGTTGACAGTTTCATTAAATGTATTTGTTATTGAAGGTTTAGGCAGATACACTGTGTGCGCTTGTTGAAATGAGGCTTGGAATAAGTTGTCCGGAAAGACGTTTCTGGAAAGAGTAAAAGGGCAGGTCATTAGATGACTGGGAAATAAATATCAGAAAACAATAAAAAAAAATTATTTGTAAATTAAAAAAAATATATAAAAAGTTGTAAGTTTAATTATAAAAAAATATTAACTTAGCGAAAATAAAGGAAAATTAAATTTAAAAAAACTATAGAGAATATTATTATTTAAAAAAATATTAATTGAAAAACTGTTAGGAAATTCAAAAAAATAAATTTTTTATATGAAAAACAAAAATTCTAGATAAAACTTTTTATATAAAATTTTCTAAAAAAGTTTTTTTTATGAAAAATTAAAATATGTAATAAAAAAATTTTTTGATTATATAAAAAATATGAAATATCTTTAAAAAAGATTATATTATTTTTATTCATATATTTTCTTTTTAAAGCTACGATTAAAAAAATGTGGTAATTGAAAAGAATAACAAAGAAAAAGGGGAAAAGCTTTAGTGTTGAAGAAATTTCGTTCTCACTCACCATGGCAAATATATGAGTTTATAGGTAAAAGAATTAATTTACAAAATCAATTTTCATATAAACTTGTGAGTTAAATAGATGATATTTACTATCAACACTAAGACATCCCGATCAAAAGAGTGCTGATGATGAAACCGTAGCTGGTTTCGAAAATGCATTCCACTCGGCTGGTGTCGGGATAATAAGATACTTTTCCAGTATATTCTTTCATTACCACAAAAAAAAAATAAAAACTGATTTCTTCATATGTATATGAAAAAAAGAAAATATATGAGAAATTTAGTATAAAATGAACTTGAGCCAGAATAAAAATAATATAATCTTTATCTTTAAAAAATTAAAAATTTTCAGAAAACTTAAGTATAAAAATCTATATATATTATCTTATTGAAATAATTTCTATTAAATCGAAAATCTATTAAATCGAAAAAAAATTTTTGAAAACCTTTTCTATGACATAAATTGTAGATTTCAAAAAAAATTAAAATATTAAAAAGTTTTTTTAATAAAAAAAAAAAAAATAAGTTGAAATAAAATAAAATTTTTTTAATATTTTACTATAGCGATAACAAATTGATGCCAAACTTCCTCAACCTCGTATCTTAAAAAATACAACTTTTCAGGAGAGAAAAAAAAACGGTTCATCTTTTTACACTTCGGTGTTTTGTTAAAAGTTTAAATGCAACTATTAAGGAATTGATTTATGTTATAAGCAATCGTTTGATATGAAAAAGTCAAAAACTTTTTTATACCCTTCACACAGTTTGTGTCATTCCGTGTGAAATTTCTACAATTTTCATTTCCGACCCCATAAAGTATATATTTTCTGAAAGCTTATGAATAGGGGAGTTGATTAAGCTCTGTCAGTCTGTCCGTCTGACCGTCTGTCCGTGTGTATATTGAAATCAACTTTTTGAAACCCCCCGACATCGCTTGGACCCGGGTGAGGTATTATTTTTTTATATATTTTTATTTAATTTTTTTTTTTTTTATTTAATATAATATTTATATTTTTTTTGTTTTATATTTATTATATATATTTTAATTATTTTTTTTTAATTTTTTTTTAAATTTTTTTTTTTTATTTATTTTTTTATTTATTTTTTTTTTTTTACATACATACGTAAATTTATAATTTTACAATTTTTGTTTTTATATATGTCTGTTTTTTATATGTATGTACGTATTTAATATGGGATGAATGGTGATACAAACTACTGTTATTGCATGACTATACGTTGTGAAGGGTATATAAGATTCGGCACGGCCTAATATAGCGCTCTTACTTGTTTTTAAGTAACGAGGTTGAGAAGTAAGGCATCGAAATTCCATAACAAAATAAAAAACTTGTTTGTTGGTGTTGTCAACACCTTTAATCGTCGGTGGTTTTTGTCTTTACTTAATGTAAGCAATAATTACTATCATAGTCACCCTGTTCTATTTTATAGCATTTAGTAAATACATTTACTTTATGTATTATAGTCCTTCTTCAAACCTATAAATTTTATTAAATTTAAAACGTAAATATCAACGTTCTTACCTTCCCAAATCCAATAAACTATCCAATAGATTCACAGCCCTTTTATCCGTGGAACGATCGGTTGTATTATGTAAATCTGGGTCGCCAGGGTGTATTAACATGACCAATGCTATACCCAATGCAGCATTCAACAACGACGTGGAAGCAAAATACACTAACGTCCTTAAAGCAATTTTGCCATTCATACGGGCATTAAGACTGGCCGAGCCGGCAATAAGACTTGAGATGACCAGCGGTAAAATCATTAGTTTCAGAACACGCATAAACAATTCACCCGGATACGATATCAACATTATCGAGTCTTCATGTAGATGTAAAGGGCGGAGAGAGAAACCTGCAATGAGAGTATATTGTTTGCATTATTTACCAATAATTATGTAAATATTTATAACGTTTTAATTCCATAACTACTTTATCAAGAAGGTAATAATATTTTATGAAGATTAGTTACACAACTGTTATAATTTGTTTCATTAAAAAAGGCTGATGTTCGAAAGAATGAAATCTTAAACAAAATGTAAAAAAAAATATATTAAAATCTCAGATGATGAAAAATAAGTTTTTTACACCTCTGGTAAGCAACACTACTTTTTCTTTTATAAACTACTTGCCAACAGACTTACATACTATACATGAGTGTCTGCATAAAAACCATTAATAAAAATGAAAAAAGGATGTAAAACATGTATAAATAGTCAGAATAGACCACACATATACCCTAGTGCTGGTATACATATGTATACGAACAATGTAAGCTTTAAACGTGCTAAAATAGTTTTTTCTTCTCTATTTTTTTTTTTTCTATTTAAATGACCTATTTTATTTACGACGATTTTATCTCTTTAGCTCACTCGTAAATGAAACGTATGTGTAGAAAGGCTCGTAAACATGGGACAGCGGAGATGAGTTCAAAACATATTGTAATTTTATAAATAACAAATATTAAAGATAATCGTACCATATGCTGTTATTTACAATGAACTTGAATTTATTTTTCACTTTTAGTGCAAAATAATTTGTGTTCCTTTTATAATTTATAACTGAACTGACCACAAGTGCCAGCAAGTGGAATTTTTAACACACACCCTCACAAAAAGAGAAGAAGCGTGGGTGTGTTTCACTTAGATACTATTACTTATTATAATGCGCACATATGATTACACTAGTTAGCTAGAAATTGAAATTAATTACAAATGAATGTGCATGTTTTTAAACTAAAGTGTCAATAAATCATGCGTGTGATATTGATTACACTTTAATCTCTTGTGGTGGGTTTTTTCTTGCACTCACCCTCTTTTTTGCATTTGATTTTTAATAACTTCACCTAAGTTACACTTTAGATAAGGACGACTTTGAAATGTCCTTTAGCGTATTGCGATTACATATTTCACTTACATATTCGCAAAAGATTTTTAAACTAATGGATTTGTAATGTTAGGTGTAATAGACATTTGAATATAGTTTTATTTATTTTAATAATTCTTTTAGTTTGACTACCAATTTTATTATCTTGTAGTTTATTACAATTTTTATGCAAATGTCAGATTAAATAAAAAATTAAACAACATATTTCTAGCAAAAATATTGTAATTACTGTATCAGAATAAATTAAGGATAATATAATGCACTTAATATTTGATAGAAATCATGCGAGAATGAAATAAGATGGCAACCGACGACTATTTATATGTTTGTTGTTTTTTTTTTTTAAAACAGCTCTCTTATGTGTGACGTCACACCGGCAAATAAATAATTGATATTACAATTAAAAATTTTAAAAAGTGAGTAAAGTGTTAAAATAAATAACACAGGTCAACAGCAAAAAAAGGCTTCGATAACCACTATAAAGGTTTGATTCATCATGCGTACCTAAGTTGTTGCTAACAAAAATGGTTAAGTTTTTGATTTCTATGGATATTTTTTTTTTTTAAATTGTAAATTTAAATTCAAGATTTTTTTAGCCGCTTCTCCACATAATTAATGATAACTCGAAAACGGTTAGTCCGATATTATTAAAATAAGCTTTGAAAAAATTAGATCTACACAGCCTTTAATTCCTTTTTTAATTCTGAGAATCACAAACATGTCAAAAAGGTTTTTTCCAAACAATTTTTCTAGGAGATGAACTTTAACTACTCAATTTGATGTATATCAAACAAAAAAAGCTAAAATTTTGTGAAAATAAGCTAGATCATTTAATTGTAAATAAACTCGAAAGGTATCTACCGATTTTTATGATCGATATCTTATTTTGTTCCTATTGCATGCGGCTTTCCGATAAAGTAATATATTTTTTTCTTTAATTTTTTATTATAACTCCGAAACTACTAAGCCGATGAAAACGCAATAAATAAACGGATTAAAAGCTATGTAAATCTTAATATTTAAAAGTTTATTTTAATAATATCGGATAAACCGTTTTCAAGTTATCATTGATTACATGGAGAAGCGACTAAAAAAAAATTTTAATTTTAATTAAAAACTTAAAAATAAAAAAGCTCTTCATAGAATTTAAAATTTAGACGATATTTGTGCTACTGGAGCCACAATACATAAAAATTGCATTGTGGTTTTCGAAGCCTTTAAAAAATTTTAAATTTTGCATCCTTGTGTAATAAATAACTAATAAAAGTAATAAAAAATATCATAAATATAAAAATCAAAAAAAAGTTATTGTTTGCTTAATTAACTTAAAAATGGTTAAATTACCATATAAGCCATAATATCTTCAATAAAATACTTTGAAATAAACTAAAATGCTTTTATTATCCTTTAAATTATATAAGTCCTAATGCGTAATCTTGTTTTTATTATTCATGCCTTTCACTAATGCATTATGTGTGTGTGAAATATTTATTCAAATGAAAAATTTTTGACAGTTGTATACACTGTTACACAAAACGAGAGTCGACAGGCTGTGTAACTATGAGAAATTTTGTTTTCCCATATGTAAACATATTGAAATTTACTGAAATTTCACTGAACATAAATCAAAAGCTTTATGGTAATGTGTAAACAAATTTCATTTCAAAGAACAAGAATTGGGCCCCTGAAAATGTGAACTACTTTGCACTACTTCTTAATTTTTTTGCTGGGAATGTTATAATTGAAAATATTTTTTAACAATTTTTTTATTTGTTGTCGTGGCAACAAAACAACTTAAATTAAATTAGCTGGAAAAGCTAAATGAAATCAACTAATATAAAACATGCGTATACATAACATATACGCTAAGAAAATTGTGTAAATCTTAAAAAAGAATCCGAGTTGTTTTTGTTGCCAAGTTCATAATTCTTTTCAATAAAAACACTAAAACACATGACTGGTACACGTGCTTATGCATGTCTGTCATTAATATTAATAGTAACTTCAATTGCATATGTTAAAAGTTGCTTCCCTGTATTTTATTGTTAGATTGCGTGTTTTGTTTTATAGCTGTAAGTAAAATTCAAATTTGAAATTGACAAAGTATTAAATAAAATTACTTTCTAACGCAACAGTAACGCTAGTTAATTATAAAAAGATTATGAAAAAAATATGCAAACAATACGTGGTTTCTTAAAGTTCGTGTTCAAAAATTAATGAACATTTTCTTTAAGAAAGGATAAGAGAAAAATTTTATTATCGCAATGCTAGGGATAAGAATAAAATTTTGTATATGAACTTATGTTTACACATACTTTCCACTTTTTGATAAAAATTAATTTTAACTTTATTGTGAACTAAATAAAACATTTTTTGTTACTAGTACTTTGTCAAGGGTGTCCACAAAATTCACGCGATATTAAATAGAAGAGAAAACACAATAATTAGTGTATGGAATAACAAATCGGATTGATGACCTCTAAAGCTTAGTCTACACGGTATGATGAATCAGCAAATGTGTGGTAATATTTATTTGCTTTAAAATAACAGCAAATGTCTCGGTTAGCAATTGAATATGATGATCGTTTACACGATTTGCTGAAAGTACCAAATTTTTTGAATTCATCATACGCCAACAAATGATATTTCAACATATGAGTTATCATACAATTTTTGTGTATACACGATATGTTGAATTTCGTTTAATTATGTATGTTAATTCGTATTAACATTTGTTTATATATTTGTATATGCCAAATAAATTTGACAATACAGTTTTTTGCGGCAATTATATTTATGTATATGTATGTATGTGATAATAAAAAGAATAATCTGAAAAAGTTTATCTTTTATTATTACAATTGAATTTTATATAAAAAAAAAATTCTAATTAAACTCAAACCTGGGTAAAATTTAAAAATACTAATTTAGAACAAGAAGTTTAACAATTAAAAATTAGGAATTACAAAATACAAGAACACGGAACATAACATCATGCTTTGCTGTTCAACCAACATTCTGTTGAGTACTGACCAAGCCAAAAATAAACAAATAGTTATAAGAAACAGCGCTGTCAACTTTTAAGTTTTATCAATGTTTTTAGTGCTTTTTTATCGCAAAAAAAAATTTTGAAACTCAGGTGTTTTGTTTTTTCTAAATACTAAATTTAAAAAAAAAATATCGCAAGTAGATATTACGAAAAAAATAAGGATTGATTGTAAACAATGTTTATGTTATTGCAGATTGTTAGATTATTATTGTTTTAAACCAAAAACCATAATAAACAATAGTTAGATACATTGATTATATATTTTATGTTATTTATTATTATTTAATTTCCATACTTATTTCTTGATATCTTATATGGTTTATAAGAGAAATGAAACTAAAAAATATATAAATATGCAAAAACTTTTTAATTTACAATATTACAAAATAACAATTGACACCATGATGTAGTTAGTATTCTCATAAGTAATCATATAGTGATGTTCATATTGATAGCATTATAATTTAAAGGGTGATATAGAATTCGTTTTGGCTTTATGTTCCTTATTATATTTACTTATTATATTTTTATACGGAAATTTAGAATTTTATGAAATAAATAAAATAAAAAGTTAAAAAGTTTGCAAATAACGCATTTTTAAATGTTTTGATGCTTTTCGAAATTTTAAAGTTGACACTAATCTAAACAATAATTGTGAAACAGTCAGCTATTGCTTTCGCTATCTTGCTGATGGCTAGAGCAGGCCAAAACTAGTAATAATATAAAAGATAATAACAAACAAAAAAAAGGGGCTGCTGTTGGTAAAATTTTAGTGTAACTCGTTGTGGTAATAATATATGATATAGGAAACTAACTTATCGTATTTAATTAACTGAAAGCCTAGGTGTTTAATAAATGATATTTACATCCAATACTTTATCACCGATCAAAGAGTGATCAAAAATTCACATCAACCATTTTGTCTAAATAACTAATGTATAACTTACAAATTCTAGCAAAGAATATAACAAATCAGGCAACACTGCAACAATTCTATATGATACTACATTTGCCATATGATGAAATACACTTTTCAACAAACAACAAATCTGTCTTCATACGTAGGAAATTTGTCCAGCATTAAAAATATGCTGTTTACACGATATGTTGAAATCGTCGACATACATTTGATGGCCTTGTTAAAAAAGTGTTAGCAAATGATGTTAATCATTCGTATGATGAAAAAATTTTGCGTTTACACGATATGATGGCACTTGTAACAAATTTTTAAGCACAAATTTGCTGATTCAACATATCGTCTAGACTAAGCTTAACATTGCTTGCATGTTTGTATGTATGTACGTGTGGCAGTATTTCGTTGGTCAAGCGTTAATCACCCACAGTTATTAGCACAAACCTTTTACATTGGTATTTAATCACATGATCAAAATAAACAATTATAAATACCGAAATGAGATAGTTAAAGACCATAAATATTTTCTACTACATTTGAACTTATTTACGATATGTCGTAAATGGCATGCTTGTGTCCAAGCCTATATCATTTATATTTGCTTTTGGATATTGATTAGAGAATTTGCTTAAAATTTTTCTGCTAATTTAAAATTTTTATAAAAATTTTTTGCCACTGCTCGGTTTTGAAACCAGGCACTTTTGGCTTTGCAGTGTTACGCTTCAACCACTACCACACGCTACAAACATAGTTTCTATACATATACAGTAGCAACTCGATTCTTGCACATTCTTGATACTTGCACACCTCGATTCTTGCAACATAGAAATATTTTTCATTACGCACTCAGTACTGGCGACAATACTTGCAACATTACTCTTGCGTGCTGCTTTGATAACGTTTTCCTAGACTGAATACATTTCGGAAAATTCCCGTCGTTTTATGCTGCTAATGAAATGTTGTACATAATTTGAATCAGTTTTAAGCTGCCTATTGAGAGGTGCAGTGTCATAATAGCAATGAAAAAATTTACGTTGTTTACAATTAAAGACAAAGCTGAGTTTTTAAAGAAATTAAGTGCTGGATTTTCTATCGATTCCTTAGGCAAAAGTTTTCATGTACATAGATCAACAATAACCCGTATTAAGAGAAATGAAAACACCATAAAGAAATTTGTGGCGCATTCTGAATCCGGCCCTGGGAGAAGAAAGACGCTTAAACCCTCGGAGTTTCCAAAAATGGAAAGAGAATAAGCAGCAGTGTGGTACTGAACAATCGACTTTGTACACAACAAACAAAATTTTTAAATTTCTTTAGTTCCACATAAAATATGTATCTACTCTTATACGAATACGTTGAGCTTAAGTATTTTGAATTGAAATACACATTAAACTTAGATTTTAAACAGATGTATGTGCCTTTTATTTTGATTGGGAAATTAATACTCGGTACTTGCAACAACCTCGAAACTTGTATCGAGCCCGGTTTTCATTACGTGCAAGAATCGAGTTTCTACTGTATTTTTAATTTTATAATTTTGTATTTGTCAAAAAAAATTTCGACTAGGTTTTTATATCTACAGTATTGTAGCGGTACAGGCTTATCGTATGCACAACATAACAAAAAAAAGTATTTATTTATGTATGATTGTTATAAATACAACATAGCAAAACTATTATTATTTTTTTATTATTATTTATTTACTTAGTAGTATTTAAAAAATACTTTCTCTTATAAAAAAAATTTATATCTATATATATAGTTTGGTAGAAAATCCATGTTTGATTTAGTTCTAATTTACAACTAAGATGTTTATTTGTATTGTACTTGTATTGGATTTTTATTTGAAATTTTGTATATATAGGTTCGTAATGTTACCTAATATTTATAAAACATCGTAATTTCTGCTTAAGCAGATACAGGTTTTACCTGACAAACTTCTTTTGTAGATATTAAAATTATTTATATGTAAAATGTTTATAAAATTATAATAGTTATATTATTATTATTATTATACATACTAAAAATTGTTTAAAATATAATGAAGGTTATTTGTGGTATTTCTTTTTGCCAGCTTGCCTCATCAATGCCCTTTGGCGCTGAGGCCATATATTCTGAATAATTTTGTACTTGAGTTGTAAATAAATATTAAAGAAAAAAAAAACTAAATTTTCAAAGGTGTCTGATACCATTTGCAACAAACAGTATGTCGTTATCTATATATATATAAAAGTGAAACTCTGTGTGTGTGTGTGTTAGCTATAGACTCCGAAACTGTAAAACCGATCGGGCTCAAACTTTGGTAAGTTGTTGTACACATACCAGGGAGTGTTTATGGGTGAAAAAAAGTGGGCGGGGCCACGCCCATAAAAAAATAGTTATCAATTTTAGCTACTTGCACTTGACCGATTTTTCTGAAACTTTGCACACATATCGAGCTGTCATGACTAAATAATTTCGTGATAAGAAAAGTGGGCGGGGCCACGCCACTAAAAAAGTTTTAATTTTGAGGTACTTGCACTGGACCGATTTTTCTGAAACTTTGCACACATACTAAGCTGTCACAACCATATAATTTCGTGACTAGAAAAGTGGGCAGGGCCACGCCCATAAAAAAAGGTTATAGTTTTGAGGTACTTGCACCAGACCGATTTTTCTAAAACTTTGCACACATACTAAGCTGTCACAACCATATAACTTCGTGATTAGAAAAGTGGGCAGTGCCACGCCCATAAAAAAAAAGTATCATTTTGAGGTACTTGCACTGGACCGATTATTCTGAAACTTTGCACACATATTGAGCTTTTATGACTTTACAATTTCGTGACTAGAAAAGTGGGCAGGGCCACGCCCATAAAAACAAGTATAATTTTGAGGTACTTGCACTGGTCCGATTCTTCTGAAACTTTGCACACATATTGAGCTGTTACGACTTTACAATTTCGTGATTAGAAAAGTGGCCAATGCCACGCCCATAAAAAAATTATAATTTTTAGGTTCTTGCACTTGATATTCAATTAAAATTCAGAATGCATTTTGTATCATTAAGGGGCGTAGCAACGCGCGCCGGGTTTGGCTAGTACATGATAAATTTCGAATTTAAAAATTTACAAATTTTTAAAACAAATGTGACCAAAAGCAAAGTAATAGTTGTAAAAGCTTTTTGAAATTTTCCTACTTTTTCCACACATGCCAAAATAATATTTATATTAATATTTATGCACTAAATAATTTAACCGACCAGTATTTCTAGCAACCTCAATTACACCAGTTTCCCTAAACAACAACGAATACCATTTAAGCACAATTAACGGCAACTGTTAAATTTTGGAACGCCCTTTTATTTGATAAATAATAACTAATGACAATTTGGTGACTTATTTGCCTGATGTATTGATTACTTTTTTGTCTCTGATTATTATCTAATAGCTCTATTTCACCAAATGGCACATAAAATGAGATAACAATAATGATAAAATTATAATTAAGTTAATGAAAGCAAGTTTACATGCTTAAAGTACATATAAGTATACATTGTTGGTATAAACAAAAAAAAACCTGAAACGGAGAATTTTTTTGATATTAAAAAAAAGAAAAATTGAAACGGCTGAAATAAAACTCTCTTGGCGTAAACCCGGACAGATGTATACATACTAAACTTTTTTGGAAAGAGCTGAATAAAATCTATTAGTAGGGGGACTTTTGATGACAGGCGTAATCCGTATTGAAAATATTTTTTTTTTAATCTTAAAATATACGAATATAAAATCGGAAAGTACTATATAATTAGCAGTATTAGTAGCAGGGATACAACACATTCACTACATAATAAAAATTTCTGTTAAAAATCATAAAATAATTTGAATGTTTTTATAATGATTTTCTGTAAATTTATTATTCGAACATTGAAATCTTTAGCATAAATTATTAAAACTTACACTTTTTTCTATAAATATAAATAGGCGTTGAAAATATAAAAAGTTTTTGTATGTTCGAAAATTCGAACTTAACTTCGAAATTTTTTTTAATTAAAAATATTAGTTGCAGCCTCCAGATTACAAATTAATAGAAATTTTTTTATTTGTATTAAAATTATAAAAAATTTTAAGCTATAGAATTGAAACCAATCAATTTTTACGTGTTTCTCTAAACAATCTCAAAAAAATTCAAAATAAATACATACGACTAAATTTTTTTTTTTTTTATAAATATATCCAAATTTCCTACTTAAAATTTTATAACTCGAACTTTTAAATTTTCAATTTCAAAACAAAAAATTGAAATTAATTAAGTTCTATTTAAATTTAAAATATAAAATTTTTCTATACATTCAAAAATTCGACCTTCAGTTTAAAAAATAAAGTTATATTAATATATTTTATTTAGAGGCCACGGATTTAAAGTTAACAAAATTTTAAAAATTTTTTACATTTAAAAATTTTTAAAATTCTATTTTGGCATCCTATTAGTCTTTTTTTTTCTATGATTTATCCAAATCGCTCTACCTCATTTATATCTAAAAAGAAAATACCTTGATCTATTTTCAGTTTTTTTTTAATATGTTTTAAATGGAGAAAATCAATAAACAGGCAGAAGTATTTATTAAAATTCACCTTTATGGTTCACTAATCTGTTAGTTGAGCATTATTCCCATTAGGAATAACGACAAGCAAGCCAAAGCATACAGCCAAAAATAAAATCAATAATAAAATTTTCATTTCAATACACTTAACAAAGGGAATAGAGAAAGAAAACAAATATGTTTAAAAAGGCTTTGTGAGAGTCGTTATGAAAACATGTTTGAGAGAAAGCATACATATATATACAAATACAGACATCCATACATACATAAGTATATAAGAGTTAATATACATTCATACATACGTATGTTGCTAAGAACATACATTCATTAAAAAAGCAAAGCAAACATATAAATGAGACTTACCTAGTATAACACCCAACATGACACCAGACAATGTGACCAGCAGCATAAGGTTGTCGCTCAACCACTTGCGGTACCCCTTCAGCTCACGAGGAGCTTCACAGCGTTCGGTTGTTTTAGGTGGCAGTTCCGAACCATTGACAGTCGTAGTATGAGGTGGGCCCATTTTAGCAAAAAGATAATCTGAAAATTGTTCAGATTTTTCCATTTCAAGAATTAGAAACGTTCAAAGAAAATTTACGCAAAAAAAAACACAACACTATGAAGCAACAAACACGCACACAGCAAATTTTATAAAAGCGTTTTTTCTTTTTGAATTGACTAAGAAATAAATTTATGTAAAACGTAAAGAGCAAAATTAGATCTCAGTGTTTCCGTATCCGTATTTAGGGGTTGCAGGTGGCCAGTAACACGTGAAGAGAACAAAATATTTGTTTGGAGACAATGTAAATGATGATGTTGAAGATGTACCTGCGGGCGGTGGCTAAAGTGTTTTTGTGTGTGCGTTTAAGTGTGTGTAACACGACACAATTTTTATTTGTTTGCCGCTTCCTTTTCCTCTTCTCTACACCTTCTGCTTGACAATATTAAGGGGATAAATTTGTTGTTTTTTTTTTTTCTTGTATTTTATTGAATATTTTTTACGATTTTTAATATTATTTAATTAAACTGTAAAATACTACGTTTTGGTTTTTAAAAAGACTTCATTTCTTTTCTGTGTTTACTTTTTAGGTTTTAAATTTCTATGTGCTTTTTTTTTTGTTTGTTTGTTTGTCAAAGGTATTAAATTTAATTTTTTTATTATTATTAACACGATTATTAATATTTGTTTAATTAAGTGTTTTTTTTTTTATTTCGTTTGTTTTACCGCTTTGTTTGTCTTAATGGTAGTGGAATTAATTTAATTGGTTTTTATGGTATTATTGATTTTTTAAATACTTTATATTAAATTTCAATATATTTATTAAGTACTCCATTGATGTGGGCTGTTTTTTATTTAACATTGATAAATTGCCTCAATAAAATGACACACTATGCGTGGCGTTAGTTATAGTAGCTGTAGTGGTAGTATAAATATAAATCGAAAAATTTATTTTTCGAGACAAGTTTGTCTGCTACCGATGAGGCGTGGTCTTCTTTTTGTTACCTAAAATTTTATCATGAATGCGTGGATTATTTTTGTCCTTTAGAAACTTGTATAGAATTAAAGGCTCCGTTGTTAGGATTTTTGTTAAAACTTGTCGCGTAAAAAGAATTGTTTGTTTAAAGACAAACGATTTTCGCAAAATAAAAGTTTTCAAAACTTCACTTTAAGTCGGTGTTAGGTGGTTGTTTTTATTTAATACAAAAAAAAAAAACTTTAAATTCGTTTAAACAGTCTTCTGTTTTGATATAAAATTATTTTATCTGTTTATAGGTAAAAACAAGTTTTGTTTGTTGCTATGTACAATATTAGTTTTTTGTTCTTAGAAATTTTGTATAATTATGTTTGTTTTTTGCCTTAATGTCTGTGCTTGCACTTAAAAAATCTGTGTCAAGTCCTTGCAGCTAAATAAGTAGTTGCTAGTTTGGCTTATTGTCTAAATGTATGTGTATATGCACTTTGGTCTTTAATTTTTTTCTTGAGGTTTTTTTTTTCAGTAAATGGCTGACATGAAAAAAGGGCGTTGTACCCTGATTTCTTTTATTGAACACCAACTTTTTAATTATGGGTTTATGGTTTTAGTTTGATTTATTTCAAATATCCTTTTTTATTTATAATTTAGTTATTTCGTTGAAATAATTTTTTTCTTCTCTTAATCCTTTTATTCACACTATTTTCACCCTGGTTTTTTTTAAGTTTCTGTTTTCCGGTTGTTTGTAATTCCGCTTGTCTACTCGCTTCAAATTCTCGTAACTTTATGTCTCTGTGAGTCTTTTAGCGGTCATATTTATACAAATATTTCGTAGTAGCAGGATTGTGCACTCAGTTTGTTTAACTTGACACAAAAGAGTATATTTTGTGCTCTCTTCTCCCTTTTCTCTTTCATGACTTCTATTGTTTTGTTTATAGATTATAGCTTTGGCTATAATTTACTTACAGCCGCTATAATATATTTGTTTATTTATGGTAAATAAAATGTAGTTTTTGAAAAAAAAATCTTATAACAACTTTTTTATAGAATTTCAAAAAATCTATTTCTGAATCTATAATTATTTTGTTGAAAAAACTTTTATCAGACGTCATTCTGCATCTACATTAGGGATACTAGACGCGAATAATTTTGCTGGGATTTGGGATTTCAAAATATTAAGTCCCTGCATTCTGGGAGTTTTTGGGATTTCGGGATTTATTATTTATATATATGTCTTGAAAACACAATTTATTGAAATGATTTAAATTAATTTTTTAACAAAATAAAAATTTTAAATAAAAAAATTCATAAAATTAAGAAAAATAATTTATAAACTTTTTTAATTTAAAATATATTAAAATGGCAAACAGTTACTATAAATAATAGGTAAAGGCTAAAAACTAAAGAATTTGTATATTGAATAAGAGAACAAATATGTAAGCTATTCATTTTTAAAATGGTGTTAGTCCTTTCACATAGATATTTTAGAGTTCGTCTTTGAACTCATTCGAAATGTTGAAGTATGAAGTTGCCTTAATGTTTTGTCACCTTTAGCATTTAAAATTATAGAATTGAGTGTAGAGTGTATTGACACTTAATAAATATTACTTTCAATGGCCTTGAACCACTTTCAAAATTAATGGCTCAAAAATATGTATATAAAACAAACTCAACCATCTTTTCTTAAAAAGTTTCTTTAAAAAAAAAAAAGAAAGCTTCATCAGATAGTTTTGATCGAATTTTGCTAGTAACATATATATGCATCTGCTAGAAACAGCGTTCGCATTCAACGCTTGGATATACTCCTCTCTTTCCCCAAAAAATAAAAAGACCTATTTCCTTCTTTCCAATATTTGTATACACAACTTTTCAAATTGTGAACTTTTGTAGGACCTTTGCACATGTCGATCTCTTTACTTAAATTTTTTACTGTCTAAAAATTTTAATCGACACACATTTAATTTTCGATTTAATAAAGAATGAGGACCTATTACTTAATTTGTAAATTCAAACAAGGAAAAAATAATAATTATCAATACAATTTTATGTTTGAATCTGTAATAATTTTACTAAAATATTTCCGACAATCAAACAAAGTATTAATAGGAACAAATAAAAGGTTTATTGAAGAAATTCACAAAAATTTTCTTAGATATTTGTTCAAGAATAATACAAATATAATATAAACAATAATTTTTTAGTTCAGACAAAAATTTCAGCGAATGAATCAATGACAATCTTCTTATAAAATCAGTTAATCCAGCAGAATTATTTAATTAATGAAAATAGACTCATGACACGCCAGATAAGCAGAAAGCTTCTTCAAAGTCTCATATCAAACAAACATTTTTATGTCTGTAGTATCTTTAACTAAATAAGAATTATAAAATTAATTATAAAAATAACAGACAATGAAAACGCACACTACTTGCAATTAAAAAAAAATCCTAGTTTGTTGTTTTAGCTCATGCGAAAATCTAAGGTAATAATTAAACAAAAAATTATCTGAAACAATTAAAATATTAATAGAAATTGATATTAAATTAAGGCAAACGTTTGTCTAAAAATATTTTATCGATAATTTTTTCTATGCAGTGTTATCCTTAGATAATGATAAGTCGGAATCATCGGCTTTATATAGATTAATATCACTGCGGTTGCCTTTACCGGGTTGAAAAGATCTATTATTTGTTTTAGTTTAGCAAATTCTTTATCATATATTTGTGATTATTAGAAATATATTTATGCTTTTGTAAAAGATATTTTCAATTAAAAAAATAGTTTGCAATCGAAAATAAATTTTAGTTCTTTTAATTTTTCTTCTCTAACATATTTGTGCAAAATCAAATTTTTTGTTGGCAACTTTCAAGACATTTTTGAAGTTTTTAGGACATTTTTAATGAGTAGTTTTTTGTGATATTTATCAGTAAGATCGCTATTTGTTTCAAATCCCAAAATCAATGAAGTAATATTTGTCTTCATTATCATCATCTGATGAAGATGCTTCATTTTCACTTACACAACTAAAAGCGTTGTAAAAAAACATCGATAATTGCTAGATGAATTCCATGTGCAAAAAATAGTTGCTGACCGGATGCAATAATTTTTCTGAATAATAAATATTCTATAAATAATTAATTTTTAGAAAAAATCGGAGTTTCCCGGAATTCCTAAAATAAATCGCGGGATTCGGGATTTGTAAATCGGAATTTCGGAATTGGCTTCCCTAACCTACATAAGTGTGTCGTTAATGAAAATTATATAGATTCATAAGAATAAGAATTTCTTAAAGGGTGATCAAATTTGTATGGTTTGCTAATGGCATTAATTTTGTAAGGAAATTTCAAATAAAAATAATTATTAATGTTCAACCCTTTTTTTTTTGTTTACTCTTGTACGATTTCATTTGATTTTGTTTCAAGTTCTTTTTTATACCCGCCACCAAAAAAATGGTGGGGGTATATTCATTTTGTCATTCCGTTTGTAACACATCGAAATATCCATTTTAGACCCCATAAAGTATATATATTCTGAATCACGGTTTGATTTGATGACGATCTAGCTATGTCCGTCCGTCTGTCCGTCTGTCCGTCTGTCCGTCTGTCCGTCTGTTGAAAGCACGATAGAGGTCGCACCGAAAAAGCTAGGGGGCTCAAATTTTGCCAGAATCTTTCTTATAGATAAGGTTTGTTTGGTATTGAAAATGGGCTAAATCGGAATATTAGGAAGAGAGTTATAGCTCGAAAAGCAAGAGTAGGTCGAAAAAACCGTGTCCTTCAAACATCGAATAAAATGGAATTGTGTCCAAACGCATTAACGTAGACTCATGAAACTTCGAATATATGTTTCTCGAGTAAAAAAAATATTTTTCCCCAAAAATTATCTAAATCTATGCATTAGGAGAGGAGTTATCGATCAAAATGTACGAAAATTTATACCGCACAGTGTATTTTTCGGTATATTTAAAAACAAAAACGTCATAAAAGCAACAAAATTGGATGTACGACTCTGAAATTTTGCACACTTTGCTTTTTGGTGAGCCGCTTTTTTGTTACGGAAAATCAATGTGCCACGCCCACTTTTACGCCCACCTCCCATATAACGTTTTACTCAAAATTCATATAATTTCTCTATTAATAAAGATTTTGGAATTATAAAGGGCTATATTGAAACATCTAAAATGTACTCATTCGCAAAAATAACTTTGACACGCCTACTATAACGTCCACTTTTCACGTTATCTACCGTTAATGAAATTTAAAAGCTCATAAAACCGACAAAATTAGAGGTATGATGATCAAATTTTCTACGTATATCCCCCTAGGCAGTGTCATTATTGTACAAAAAAATTAAGGTGCCACGCCCACTTTTACGCCCACCTCCCATATAACGTTTTACCTAAAATTGATATAATTTCTCTATTAATAAAGATTTTGGAATTATAAAGGGCTATATTGAAACATCTAAAATGTACTCATTCGCAAAAATAACTTTGACACGCCTACTATAACGCCCACTTTTCACGTTATCTACCGTTAATGAAATTTCAAAGCTCATAAAACCGCCAAAATTTGATGTATGATGATCAAATTTGCTACGTATATCCCCCTAGGCAGTGTCATTATTGTACAAAAAAATTAAGGTGCCACGCCAACTTTTACGCCCACCTCCCATATAACATTTACCTAAAATTCATATAATTTCTCTATTAATAAAGATTTTGGAATAATAAAAGGCTATATTGAAACATCTAAAATTTACTCATTCGTAAAAATAACTTTAACACACCTACTATAACGCCCACTAAAACAGACAAAATTAGAGGTATGATGAGGAAATTTGCTACATATATCCTTCTAATCAATGTAGTTGTTGTGCCAAAAAGTTTAGGTGACACGCCTACTATAACGCCTACCTCCCATTTAACGGGTTTTCTTAAATTCATTTAATTTCTCTATTGACAAAGTTTTTGGGATAATAAAGGACTATATTGAAATTTTTAAGTTGTATTTATTAGCAGAAACTTTATTGACACGCCTGCTTTAACGCCCACTTTCATTGAAAGGCTACCTTTACAAAAGTATTTTAGTAGCATATCGAAGTTATAAAGGGTGGTTAAATTTTAAGGACCGATGTTGAATTATTCAAATTATTTAGGAAATTATTATTATTTCTTTTTGTAATGATAATATTTGTACGGTTCAATTATGTATTTAACAAAATATCAGCCAAATGACCCCCCCCCCCATCCTTGGCGCCACTCCTCTATCTGATGGTCCAAATTTTCAATGACAATGTTGATGCTCAATTGTAGGGCACGATGATGAGTCGAGGTTGACTGCTCTTTTGCCACACTATCGAAAAAAACAACCATGCTTCCCATTCAACGAAATAAGAAGGCATTCACAGATTTTCTAACATTTTATACAGACCTGTTTTGCAGAAATTTAAATATCTTTTACAATTTTCCCGATTGTGGATGAATTTGAATGATTATGTTGATCAAAAGAATTACGAAGTGCACAAAATGCATTTTGATTTAAACACCCATTTTCATAAAAAAAAAACCTGAATAACTTTAAAGAGTTGCTCATTTGCGTATCTTTCTACAGATCAAATTGAGTAAGTTTGAGATTGAGAAATGTCAAGTGAAATGCAGAAAACAAATTTAAAGACTAGGTGTAGTTCACCTTCAACATGGGCCCTAAAAAATTTAACCACCCTCTACAAAGAAAGTGATACATATTTTATTGTAAAGATATTATTCAATAGCGATTAACAAAATAATAAATATTGTGCTTTAAATGTACACAAAATTGGTGGTGGGTATAAAAGATTCGGCACAGCCGAATATAGTGCTCTTACTTGTTTATATATTAAGTAAGACATTTTGACTGTGTGTGAAAAAATATTTTCCTGATTATCTAACACTTATAAAAGCATTTTTAGATAGGATAATTTTATATCAGGGTTTTGTTGAATAAAAGCAGTATATTTATAGTACGTTTGAAACTTATTACATTGCAGAGTTATAGATAACACAAGTCTTTAAATAAGAAATATTTACTTAATTTAAAGGCTGAAAAAAGGCATGTATTATAAAATATCATATTCACAGATTTCTCTGAATTGTTTAAAATTAAAAAACTCTTTTTTTCCATTTGACAATTTGAAAAATTTGTATTTAAATTGAAAGAAGTCTATAACAAAAGGAATAACTGCTTTAGTTGACATAAGCATAAATTGATGTAAAAACACCATAACAACTTATTTTGGGTTCTAATTTAAATCAACATACAACCGCGAATGCGAAAACCTGAAAATTGTACAGCGGATACTATGCCGAACTTGGAATACCTGGGGATCTCGAACTGAAGATCCAAAATAAATTACATTGAGGGGACTGCGTTCTTGGACTAGTCCGTTATATATGGGAAATTATGATTATGGTTTTTGTTTGGGAATTCCGTTTTCCATATGGAGCGCACAACATGCTAACTGGGCATAAGTGTATATCTGTCATGGGCTTGGGCTTTTAGTGCCCCTCATTTTTAATCTAACTTAACCCCGAAATGCAATAAAAAAATAACTCATAAGATCTACTTACTTTTTCAAAAAATATCAGAGTCCTATCTAATTAAAATTTAAATAAAAATTATTTGTTCATAACAACGGGCCTGATTATTCATGCCGTTATGCGATTACGGAAATTTTTTAAAATATTCACTCAGTTGCTGCGGTCTCGTTCGGTTATTGCGATAAAGCATTTATTTTTTTTTTAATAAAATATTTTTATCATCAAAATGTTAAGATATCTTCCAAATGGTTTGTTGCCAACAGCTGGGATGTTAGATCTACTTTGAACAAAGTTTATACCTGTGGAATGAACAATTGCAATTTGTTTTTCAATCTATATTTATTTTCGTTAAATTTGTATTTCCATACGGAACCAATAATACCACCCAATATTGTATTATTTTTTATTTCGCTTCCCTTATCTTCCTCTCTCTTTAAAGACAGATGCATTAACAATTTTGCTACCACACTTTGTAGTATGTGTTATTTTTTTATTGCGTTGAGTTTTTAATTTTTTTGGACAGAATCACCAGTCAGTCGATAATTATTTCCCTTGAAGTTTTCTTTCCATAAGGAACCAATAATACCACCCAATATTGTATTATTTTTTATTTCGCTTTGTTTATCTTCCTCTCTCTTTAAATAGAGATGCATTAAAATTTTTGTTGTCACACTTTCTAATATGTGTTATTTTTGTATTGCGTTGAGTTTTTGATTTTTTTACAGAGCACCAGAAAGCGACGAAGATTTTTTATATACAATCAAATGCAATAGCCGTTATGTTTGCATATAAACAGCTTCGTTGTTCGAAAAAGAAATCATGATTGTGACTGGATTTAGTTAATGTGAGTTTTGACTCACTTGAACAATGTCATTCTCTGTTTTGTGTTTTCAACTACTTTATTTTACTGACTACTGCAGTTATTAAAAAAAAATTATTATCTTAAAAAAGTTAATAACATTAGGGAATCGAAAACGCTATAAATTAAAGATTGATTAAATTATTAGGCCAGTTGAATTAAGAGATCGATTGAGTTTAAAGTCTAATTAAAATTAAAGATCGATTGAATTATAAGACAGACCTTATTCACCTAACTATAATGAACTATTGAGAATGGTTAATAAATTTACCTATTAACCACAAGTCTAGCCGTTAAATCAAGCATTAGTAAAAATCTTTCATTGTTCAAACGAATTTTGTAAAAGTTTTTTATAAATGATGACCGTAGTTATTGTGTCGTTCTAAGCAAATTTCTGCCCATGATTTTTATTGCCTTCCGAAATGTTTTAAATACTCTATTCGCAATCACCGAAATAAGTAGAAGCAATTTTCTAATTATATACTGTATAAAACTTTCAAATGTAAATGTTTTTAAAAAATGTTAAACAATTAAAACGTGATCTTGCCTCGCTTAATGCTTCATTCTTTTATAACAATAAACTGTCAGATGTCAAACTGTTTTTTTTAATATTTTGGTTGAAATGTGTCCGAAAGTTATAAGCAATTGTGCAATATCAAGAATTCTCTTACATCCTGTTTATAACGACCACTAACTTTTATTATACAACAACTTAGTTTCCTAGTTTTAGTTTCAAAAAAGGCAAAACAACTTAAATTTATTCCATTTCTCCATAAAAATAAAAATCTACGTCATTATTGATAATTATCATTTGAATTGAATTAAATTGTGCTTATATTCGAAATAACAAAGTTAATGATTGTATTTTTTTTTCTTGTCAATGTAATTGATGCCTCCCAACTACTAATGTCTGTCAAGATACAAATATTTATGTGTATAAAACAAAGGGGGAAAAATACCTACAACAGTCACAATGCGTGCCTAACTGGCACAATATTAATAACAATAATAATAATAATAACAACAAAAATTATAATTGTTACAATTACAACAAGAATAAAGCGAAAACATGAAAGGTATAGCTATTTCAATTCGATTCTTTTTTTTAATGTTAAACAACTGTTTAGAACAACGTATACTTATAATAGAAAACTATGGTTGAGTTGTAGAGATACCCTACATCCTAAGACATTGATATTGGAATCTACTCAGTTGCTAAACAACTCAAAATAAATACTAAAGTTAAGATTCTATGTTTTATGTCTGTGTTCTGTACTGCTTATTATTTCAGGAAACATATTTATTTTAATTAATTTTTTTTTATGATTCTGCCTTTCTATATGCTAACCACTTTGGCAGTGTATGAGGAAAGGCATGAGAAAACAGTTGCTAGTAGGGATAACTCGCTAAGTATGACATAGGATACAAAAATCATCCCTTCTAGAAGTGCTCCCGGAAGCAGGTAAGCATTAAGTAATCGATTCAAGAAGCGCTTTTTAGTTATGAAGTCTTTTGGTGGGGTAAAGAATGGATAGTGTTTTTATGTCTATTAATAAATAAATAGAACCTAATTTTCAGCACAAAGATTTACCTTAAATGAAAGGTGAAAGATTTATGATCAATATACTTTTATAAAGTTAAAAAAAAAGTGTCAAAGTGTTTCAACCCATATTGTAAGTCAAATATGCTTTATTTTTTAGCTATAGTAGACCACTTATTCTTTACATGTTTAATAGAAACTATTTTTCTAACTGCGCTATTCATTGTTGTTTTTAGGAGTTGAAAAATTACAAAAAAATAACTAGCTGGCTTAAGATATGCCTGTAATCTTGTAAATGATATAAAGAGTTGTTTTTACTTTATCTTAATTCTGCTACTATATTTTATATTAAATTTTAAAAACAATAAGGAACCACTCCAGTTAATCAATGAGAAAGTAGCTGGTCTTTATCATTCAATTTTCTTACCAGCAACTTAATAATTTTATTTGATATAAAAACATTACTTTCCGTATGACAATAGCAATTATCTTAGACGAACTAATATTAAATAGAAAATAATACAAAAAATTCTTGTCTGGTATAATAAAAATACTATGTTTATTTGCAACGGGTTTTATGTACCCTTCATCATGACGTAGATGTTTAATATTAAGTTTTGAAGCTCTGTCTTAGTGAGAAGTAAGAAAGTGAGTATAAACCATTCAAATAATTTTTTATTTAAAATAATACTTATAATACATATCCACTATAAGAAAACACCTCGTATTACGTATAATTATTGGTAATAACTAGCATTGAGAAGCCGCTATTATATCAGAACAAAAACAAAAAGTTAACAGGAAATACAGGCTTATTTTCCAAATGTAATGCTTTCAAACGGGAATTCGTGAGATAAATCAGATATTTAAAGAGGATTATAACTTTTCTCTCTCTTAAGCCTGCTTACAGCGAATCAAAAATTTTGTACAGGCTAGCGTTAAAGCGTTCAAAAATAAAGTTTCAAGCATATTATTTTAATAAACAAAATACCGGATTGTATTCTAGTATATAGCATTTAAAAGGCTGAAATGTTGGCGATCAAAAGAACAGTACATTTGCTGTGATACTACTGGGTATCCTTAGATTATACCCGTATTTAAGTCTTCATCGTCATAAGAATGCAAGACATTCTACTATTGAGCTCAGATGGGAATCTGGCAACTCAGGAAATATCACTGCAGATAATAGGACTTATTTCCATCTGGAGGCTATAGACACATTTACTGGATTACCACTCCTATCCTGCAAGATGCTGGTCAAACATAATTTATATAGATACGCACAGATTAGATAGTCTGCAGAGACTGCAAAAACCTCAACTTACGAAATAACAAGACAGACGTGGACAACAGTTAAACGTGGTCACTTATGCGACTCTGTTGCTTCCAATTCAATTGCCTTGTTGATATTATAACAGGACACTGTGATTTGGAAGTAAACGTAAGGATATAACATCTCCGTATCGATGACTTCTACGAACTGTCACAACGAGGAGGAGGTTGGAACTGCGCAACACTAACTTTGCTATCGTCCAGCTCTGGCGGGACTTAAGTGTTCAAAGAAAATTCTCGTTTCTTCGCGTGTCGCGTCGGTTTTAGGTTGCAACAACCGTTTTTCTCACAAAGGGATCAGCCATTAACGAAAGTGTAATGGTTTTCAGTTCATCACCCTGTTTAACCGAACCCAACATATGGTTAAGTAAAGTTGGAAAATATTATAATTACCTATTTCCGAACTAAATGCTGTGTTTCCTAAGTTGTGCAGCAGATGGTGTACACCAACTTGTTCAGAAAGTTTGATAAACTGGTGATAGTGGACAATACTCATGGACCCCTTCGTCATATGATGTGTACTGATTAGAATGTGGCTGGTGTAGTCGAACGTGTGCAACTAAACTAAAGAATATCTATTTCAACTGCTCTACCTTTTAGGCTTTAAAATGATGGGGGTTTGCAAAAGATCCCGGATTATTTGCCTACCAGATCCAATTAAAGGTAAACAATCATTCATTTCGGTTTGGCTTTTCAGTACGGACCTTACAGAAGCTCCAACCGGAAATGGAATTCAGTCTATGACTAGACAGATTTCCATCTGGGCAAAAAGTAAAAGTTAAAATTGGTTTCAAAAAAGGGTGACGAAAAAGCTATTTGAGACAACAACGAGCACTACAGAACCTTTATTATGTAACTTTGTGGTAGTACCTTTATCATTATAACTAGGATAATCTTCTGATCCGGCTGTATAGAGCGCCATGTCACACAGTTGATCAAACAATTTATTGAGTTATCATGTTATCAGCAACTTGAAAGCATTGGAAGTGTGGTTCGGCACTTTTATATTCATATAACTGATGGAATTACAAATGAATTTTGTAGAACTTAGCAACAGAATAACAATATTAAATATGGAACATATTTCGCTAATGGTGAAGGGTGAAGTACATTATTGCGTGGAAATATAATTTAAAGAAAAGTCATTATTATCGATGACCTTGCTTATTGTATGTAGATAGTAAAATTTACGTTCACTAGTATTTATTCAGTTAGATCTAAATAATACCTACAAACTTATTGATTAAGTAAATAATTAATGAGTTAAAGTCGATTCAAGTTATACTCAATAAATTGGCAACTTAAACTATTATTTCAATATTTTGGCTGAATGAATTAAAATTATAATTATTAAATTATTTAAAAAATGTATTCTATATTAAAGTATTGACTATGGTAGTTGAAGAAAAATTACAAAAAAAGACGCTGCATAGTGATTTGTCTTATGTGGGACATCTGAAAAAAATTTTAGCATAAATAGAAAAAGTTGACAAAAATCGTAACATTTGTTATAGTCCTTTGTATTAATATAGGATAAATGAAAGTTAAAATTTTTAGAAAAATTATTGCATATCCTATACAATCTTTCAAATGAAAAGGCAACCACCGCAATAATATGCGATCAAAATCGATGAAACTTTAAAATATTCGTCCTTATAAAGATATTTTTTCTCAAAGCGTTTAACAGGGGGAGATAATTAAGCAATGTCCATCTGTTTGTCTAGATGAAATGAGTTTTATAAAGTCTCCGACATCGCTCAGACCTCATGTGTAGTATCAAAGTATCAGAAATATTTGTGTGCAGATTAACGATTACAATTACGAAAGTAGTTCCATTAACAATTGAGATATCAGAAAAACACCAAGGCCACTTCGTTTTTTTACAGCACATCCTTGCAAACTTGATACACTGGTTGAAGCAAACCTGGCATCAAACTCCGACTGAGTTTAAAATTTTTTTTTTTAATTATATTTTAATTATTGATACATAAATAAATTAACTTAAAATTTTATTTAAATTAAATTAAAATTATTTAAAAATTGAATCCCATAACCCCATATATATAAAAGTTAAACTCATACATTCCAGTTAATTGCATACAGGGAGTGTTTATGGGTGGTAAAAAGTGGGCGGGACTACGCCCACAAAAAATAAATTAACATTTTTAGCTACTTGCACTCGACCGATTTTTCTGAAACTTTTCACACATACTGAACTCTCATAATTATATAATTTCGTGATTATAAAAGTGGACAGTGCCACGCCCATAAAAAATAAGTTATAATTTTCAGCTACTTGAACTTCACCAATTTTTTTGAAACTTTGCACACATATTGAGCTGTCATGACTTTATAATTTCGTGATTAAAAAAGTGGGCAGTGCCACGCCCATAAAAAATAAGTAACAATTTTTAGCTACTTTCACTAGATCGATTTTTCTGAAACTTTGCACACATATTGAATCCTCATAATTATACCATTTCGTGATTATAAAAGTTGGCAATGCCACGCCCATAAAAAAAAGTTATAATATTTTTTAAATTTCGCACACATATTGAACTGTCATGACTATACAGTTTCGTAATAAGAAAAGTGGGCAGTACCACGACCATAAAAAAGGGTATAATTTTTTGCTTTTTGCACTTCATATTGAATTAAAATTCATAATGCTTTTTTATTCATTAAGGGGCGTAGCAACGCCCGTCGGGCTTGGCTAGCATATTTATAAAAAAAAAACTTTACCATTAGAACACAGTGAACTTAGTAAAATCCCAAAATATAAAATAGCATCTCAAATAATAAATTAAAATCTCATATACATTAAATCTGAAGTCAATGCTAAATTATACTGTGGACAACGTATCTATGTACAAGATAGGTATTATCAGATTCGGCACGGCCCAATAGTGTCGGTCAATTTTTTGTAAATGAAACAAATCACAGTACTCTGACTTCAGTAGTGCGAAAAATATAACACTTATATAACAACTAACCCAATTACAAACTATATGTTGCTAATCTTTTAGTATAAATGGTCTAAATAACCTTCAATTACATACAAAGTAATATACTTCTTTAGAAAAATAATAAAATATTCCACATCTATTTTAGTTTAGAAACATCTTGACTTTATCGTGATTAATAGAATTGTACATTTATCAATCTACCAACACGATCTAATACTGCATATTATGGGACAACCCAAATACACAATTTCCGACATATATTTCTTAAATAAAAATTCAAAATAGAAAATACTATAGCGTAACCTTCACTCTAAAAGGGAATAAGTGAAATTTAATAAATCTTATAGAAGAATATTTTTATTTTAAATCTGTAAATGCATTCCATTTTTACATAACATTGCAAAACAACAACTAACAAGTAAGAGCGCTATATTCGGCCGTGCCGAATCTTATATACCCTTCACAACGTGAATTCATGCAATAACAGTGGTTTGTGTCACCATTCATCCCATATGAAATACGTACATACATATAAAAACATACATATATAAAAACGTCCCATTGTTAAATTATAAATTCACGTATGAATGTTAAAAAAAACAAAAAAAAAAAAAAAAATTTAAAAAAAAAATTAAAAAAAAAAAAATTTAAAAAAAAAAAAAATTTAAAAAAAAAAAATTTTTTAAAAAATTATTATGTATATAATATATACAAAACAAAAAAAAAATAAAAAAAAATTAAAAAAAAAAAATTTAAAAAAAAAATAATAATAAAAATATAAATAATATATTAAATAAAAAATAAAAAAAAAAAAAAAAAAAAATAAAAAAAAAAAATTTAAAAAAAATTAAAAAAAAATTTTTTTTGGCTCAGCTGGGATTCGATGCCACGTTTTCTCTAACCAGTATACACGTTTGTATGTATGTATGTTGTTGTTGTAATGTTGCTTTTGTGAAAAAAAAATCGAGGTGGTCGTGGGTTTTTGCTCATATCTCAGTTGTTTATGTACTGATGTTTCTGATTTTCAATAGCGATCTACTCCCGAATATTTCTGATATTTTAATACCTCACCCGAGTCCAAGCGATGTCGGGGGGCTTCAAAAAGTTGATTTCAACATACACACGGACAGACGGTCAGACGGACAGACGGACAGACTGACAGCGCCTAATCGACTCCCCTATTCATAAGCTTTCAGAAAATATATACTTTATGGGGTCGGAAATCAAAATTGTAGAAATTTCACACGGAATGACAAACCTATATATACCCTTTTTCACTGTGTGAAGGGTATAAAAACAATTGTATGTCTTTCACTCGGCATCAGACTTAAGTTTTGAAAATTATGGACTTTAAGAGTGAAGATCACGATATGTCATCATATTTATATAGTATTAGTTGGCATAAATTCATGAATTTGTACAAAATAATTACACGAATTAAAAAAAATTCTAAAGATTAAATAGAGAAACTGCACAAAAAAATGCTAGTGAAAAAAAAAATTAATTGTTGCACATATTTTTTAAATTGTAAATCTAAAAATATCTACAAGTTTTCTTTCATTTGTAACACGTTGCTACAAAAAAACAAATTTTTGTATCTGTAATTGATTTATGATGGTTTTAAAATGAAACTAAAATTTCTCTGTTTGAGGAAAAGTTTCATTTTCGCCCAAAATATTCTTTTGTTAATTTTAGTGGTACATTTCTAGAGGCAATTTATCTTAATTAAATATGTTTTAAACCAAAATAAATAAAAACAAAGAAATCATTTGTAGTAGTTTTTGTGGTGATTGGGTTAATATTGGGGATAATAAGCTAAGTAGAATTTGGCACATCTTGCATTAGCAGTTGAGGGTAGATTAATAGTACAAATTTAATTTATTAACAAAAAATCTAACATCTACTTTAAATTTCAAACCACTATATTTAAACAAACAATTACCACAATGTCTTAGAATAAAATTTTTTTTAAAACTCGCTGTTTGTAAAAAATTCACATTCAGTTTAAAACGTGTTTTTGTAAAAAAAAATTCGCAAAATATTTTTTTGTTTATTGAAAAAGTAGAAGATGAAAGCGCTTTCAACTCAATATCCTTTTTTTTTATATGTTAACTATTTTCTTTCCTTCACTGATAATTAGTAAAAGCATTTTTGGCAAACAACAAATATATCCACAATAGAAAACCCTTTTAAATTAAAATAAAAAGTGACATATTTTTTTCATGTTAAATTCCTACCAAAAAAAACCGAAATGTGAAGCACAAGTGTGTGTGATGTTATGCTACCTTAGTTATTCATATGAAATTTGCCAAACCATTTAAAAAAGCTTTTAATTTCCGTTCACACAAAAACTCAAAAGTATAAATAAAGCACAGCAAACAAACCGCATGTTACAACCAAGAATATCAACATCGTCATCATCATTACCGACGGCACCAGCAACACCACCAACATAATCTCGAACACAATCAAATTGTTATTGACAAACCCTTTTCTAGTTTTGAAATAAATAAAAACCAAAATAAAAATAAAAATATATATTAATATTAAATACATAAATATAGATGACCAATGTCAAGGTTATTTTTAAATCTTTGTAAATTAAAGTGATTTGGTAAATTGCTTTAAATGCGTTTTTTTTTTGCTTACATTGTTCGTGCTTAATATATGTTTAATTACAATTGTTTTATAATCAACACCAACTACATCAAATTGAATCTTTTTGATTTTTTTTTTATTCAATTTTATTAATATTTTAAATTATTGGTTTTTAAGTTTGTTTTTTTAAATATATTTAAAAGTATTTCATTTGTATAAGGGCATTAGTCTCCATTCCATGATCCTCACCATTTTTGGTGTAAATAAAGAAATTGTTAATTGTTAATGATAGAAATTAAATAATAATTTTCAGAAATGAATCAAATATTTCTTTGAATGAACCTTTTGATTTTGCGCCCTTAAAGACAATCACACAAAATTTAAAGTCAACCAATATTAGTTTCTTTTTATGGGGGTGACACGCCCTCTAGTTTTATCCTGGTCAATATTAAATATGAATAAATTTAAAAGTTTTTTATAGAATGTCTAATATAAGCGTCAAAAAATTATAAAACAATAATCAAAGTTCTTAAAACATGTCATACATTGAGTTTTTTGTATTTGGGTATCACTTGACCTAATTCGATTTTATCGGGTTTTGGCTTGCTAAATTCAAATAAAATGAAACTAAAGCCCACAAAGTTTTAAGACTATAGATTTTATAGTTTTCTAGATATCTCATAAAATGTCCTTTTTATACCCTTCACACAGTGAAAAAGGGTATATATAGGTTTGTCATTCCGTGTGAAATTTCTACAATTTTGATTTCCGACCCCATAAAGTATATTTTTTCTGAAAGCTTATGAATAGGGGAGTCGATTAAGCTCTGTCAGTCTGTCAGTCTGTCCGTGTGTATGTTGAAATCAACTTTTTGAAGCCCCCCGACATCGCTTGGACTCGGGTGAGGTATTAAAATATCAGAAATATTCGGGAGTAGATCGGTATTGAAAATCAGAAACATCGGTACATAAACAACTGAGATATGAGCAAAAACCCACGACCACCTCGATTTTTTTTTTCACAAAAACAACATTACAACAACAACAACATACATACATACGTGTATACTGGTTAGAGAAAACGTGGCATTGAATCCCAGCTGAGCCAAAAAAAAATTTTTTTTATTTTTTTTTTTAATTTTTTTTTTTAATTTTTTTTATTTTTTAATTAATATATTATTTATATTTTTATTATTATTTTTTTTTTTAATTTTTTTATTAAATATTTTTTTTTTTATTTATTTTGTTTCATATTTATTATATATATTTTAATTATTTTTTAAAATTTTTTTATTTTAATTTTTTTTTTTAATTTTTTTTTTTAATTTTTTTTTTACATTTTTTTTTTTAATTTTTTTTAATTCTTTTTTATTTTTTTTTTTTAATTTTTTTTAATTCTTTTTTATTTTTTTTTTTTAACATATTTACATACGTAAATTTATAATTTTACAATGTGGATGTTTTTATATATGTATGGTTTTTATATGTTTGTACGTATATCATATGGAATGGTGATACAAACTACTGTTATTGCATGACTACACGGTGTGAAGGGTATATAAGATTCAGCACGGCCGAATATAGCGCTCTTACTTGTTTCTATTTAAGTTGCCACGCCTACTTTTTTTATTTAGTTGATTTTTTTATTTCTTAAGTATATTTTTATTTTTTGCTAAAATTTATTTTTTGTATGGGACGTGCTGCGCCTACTTAAAATTTTAAAAAATACTAATAAAATAATAATAAAAAAAAATTGAAAAATCGGTCTAGCCATTCTCCGATAGTAGATAAATTAAAACAATTAGGAGCACTATATTCGGCTGTGCCTAATTTTTTATACCCACCACCAATTTTATTAACTTTTATAGCACAAAATGTATTATTTTGTTATTAACAGTAATCGCTATAGAATAAACTCTTTATACGTTTATAAAATGTATCTCTTTCCTCGTATAACTTCGATATGCTTAAAAAAATATTTTCGTAAATTAAGTCTTTCAATGAAAGTGGGCGTTTAAGTAGGCGTGTCAATATAGTTTCTGCTAATAAATGCAACTTATTTCAATATAGTCCCTTATTCTTCTAACAACTTTGTCCAAAGAGAAATTATATGAATTTAAATTAAATAATTGTATGGTAGGATGGTAGGTAGGCTTTTTAGTGGGCGTGTCACATTTATTTTTCGTAAGTGAAAAGCTTTTCACCAAAAAGCAATATTTGCAAAATTTTAGAATCAGACATCTAGTGTTGTCAGTTTTATTTAGTTTTATATTTAAATATAGCGAAGAATACACTGTGTGGTATCAATTTTCGTACATTTTAAAATATAACTCCTTTCCTATTGCATCGATTTAGGCAATTTTTAGGGAAAAATATTACTCAGGAAATATACATTTGAAATTTTATGGCTCTACGTTAATGCGTTTGGACACAATTTCATTTTATTCACTGTTTAAAGGACGTAGATTTTTGACCTGCTCTTTCATTACGAGCTATAACTTTCTTTCTAATATTCCGATTTAGCCCATTTTCAACATAATTTTTTCCGTTCGAGCTCTATCGTGCTTTCAACGGACGGACAGACGGACGGACATAGCTAGAACGTCATAAAATGAAACCCCGATTCAGAAGATATATATTTTATGGTGTCTAAAATGGATATTTTGATGTGTTACAAATGGAATGACAAATGGTGACGGGCATAAAAGATGGGCGTGTTTAATTTTTCTTTTAGTAAAAACCTAAGTTGGGTTATCACAAATATAAAAATTTAATGAAATCTATGTAGGCGTTCTTGAGTGATGCGTCTACCGACACACGATATTTTGTTTTTATTTATACCCAACAAAGATAGCTAACGCAGAAGTTATTGTGCAGAGGTTCAACTGGTGACAAAGTGATTTAGTTTAGGTGAAAATACTAATCATTTTTATATTATCGTATCACTGGAGATCATGTGTTTACATGAATATGAATTTCGCATTTACAAAGTCACTTAAAGCAAATGATTTAGCACTATTGAATTAGAAGTCTTGAAAATGTATTTCAATTTTTCTTGGTCAAGCCTTCTATTACGTATACGTGATATTAAATTCTGCACAGTTAATTATTCCTCATACGTTATCGCACTTAACTTTGTACTACTAAAGTTTTTTTTTAAAACAACTTTACATCCTTTTTTTTAAATATTGGTGTTGACTACAAAAACATTTTCTAAAGTATAATAAAGAAATGTATTTTAACTCACCTTTAAAGATTAACCTTAAGTTACCCAGGTTTACAAATATTTTTGTTTAATTAAATCTAAAATTTCAGGTACTTTCGTTTGATTGTATTGTATGTTAACTTGAAAGGTGGATTTTGTATTAAAAAAAAAATATGTTTTTATATAAAAAATATATTTTTTCTTCTTGATTTAGTTTAACGTGTAGATGAGGTATTTGGTTAAATTAGTTGTTTAGTAAACTATATTTTATAACAAGATGTTTGTTGTTATTATTTTATAGAAAAAAAGTCGGCTAGAAAATTTTAGTTTTTACTCTCTTGCTTACATTAGCTGTTGTATGTATTTGCTAATGCAGTTCAGTTGACTACGCAGCAGTTTATGCTGCAGTTGCATTAACAGTTTTAAAATTCTTTGCACTGCTGTAGCCGTTGTAGTAAATTTATCTAAAAACAGATAAAAGATAAATATATTAAATCTTAAATAAACAAAAAAATGCACAGTATTTTGTAGATACCAGAAAATTATAAATTCTTTGGTCTTAACATTGTAATAATGCATAAATTAAACTTTCACTTTTTAAAATAATTTTTTTTTTTAATAAATTATTTTCCTGAAATCTAGTTATCTGCACTACTGTTTAACAACTAAAGAAAATTGTCCTTAAACTTAAACTATTTTCTTTTGCAAAATGTTTTAAATTTAATTTAAAAGCCTGTAATTTCTTTTTCGATTTTCTGTTGATTCAAAAACAAAATTGTAAACAATGTCGAGAACCGCGTTGAAAAACACGCTTAAATTATTTATTATTTTTATGACTGACCTTGCTTGTCGAATGGTTTTATCTATGTATTTTTTGTGTTGTTACAGTCTATGTTGCCTTCTATTTTTTCCAGGTTAAATTATAACAAGTATTACGTTTTCATTTAAATAACAACATAAAATGGGTAAACAAATAAGAAAACCACCACAATAAACTATGAATACCATTGCCTGGTTAGAATAATTTAAAATAAAAAACAATCGCACAATAAACGCACTTATAGAATAGAAACTACTCTTTACCGGGAAAGTAAATTTTAAATTAATTTTATTATCTTTTTGTACCATCACTCTTTATTGAGTACTTTACTACCATTATTCTTCGTATTTTTTCTTTAGCAAAACTACTTAATTAATTAGCTAACAATTTAAATGAAAATAAAATTAATATTAAGTTAAATGCCTTTTTATAAAAGTTTACAATTCAGTGATTTTAGTTCTGTTCATTATTAATTTGTATACAAAATATCAACATTTTATACAAATATTTTTTTATATTTCTCATGCATGTGCGCGCTAGAAAACTCTTAGTAAACTGCATTCAACAATGAATCACTGAGTAGGAAAAAATCACTTTGTCATTAAAATTTATTGTCAAATTAAACTAAAAATATATATGTACTCGTAAAATACAAATTTAAATTTAAATGTGTACATAGAAATGTAATTTTATATTTATAGATTCAAACGCATCAAAAAGTAACATGAAGAAGTCATAAATCAGGAATAAATAGTGTTTTGATTTACATAAAACATGCATGCGTTTCTTTGAAGATCATACATGCAATATGTTCGCACTAAGCCACACACAAACAAGCACTTATCGTTGGTCACACTTAGAAAGGCTATAACTCAAACAAAAGCAACTTTACAGAAGAAGGCAAATGCGAAATAGAAACTGTATTATCATAATGTGAAATCTTCCATAAAATGACTTGAAAATTATTATTTTTAATACTTTTACATTAAATTTTTGTATTGAGGTGTATTTGTGTGCAATGTATAGGAGCCACTGAAAGACTCAATTTTGTAAACAAATCCGACTTAGGAACCTTTTTCCTGATCAATATCCCAGCAAAAACTGGGTATACACTTGTTCTTACTAAACAACAGACTTTTCAATGTCTATTGGATATCGTATGTCTCAATAAGAAGTATTTTAGTAATGACTTGATTTATAATGTGATACACAAGTACTTATTTTCAGAGATTTGCTTAGATGCACACACAATATACTATCTTATTGCGAAATTTGCTAGAAGCCATTCAAAAACCTAACTTTTTATAATTCTCATTAAGTTTAACTCGTTTAAGGTATAAGTAGTAATAATTTTGACAACAGCGGCAAAGCATTTCATTAACAAAGTGATAACTTATAGATTTCAAATTAAGGTATTGCAGAATATTTAAACCGGTTTTTCGTTATTAAAAGAACTAAACGACTTCTGTAAGACCATAATATTAATGGGTTATTTAGGTTATTAAAATCAGTTACTTAACTAAGTAAATAAGAGCTTGTTTTAGCCCCTATTTATAAGTGACCTCCTAGCCCCTAAGCCCCTATTTACTTATACGAGTCACTATATATATGCGATCGTGGTTATTACTTTCCTCTTATAACATTGCCGTGTTAAAATAATGGGCTTAGATGACAAACTGTAAGTAGTGAAGAACTGTTTTCTAGTACTTTCAACTCATTATTTTGTAATGTGTTATTTTGCTGGGTTGTTGTTTCACGTGTGCATGATATTTTTGTATGTGAAATGTAAAAGATATTTTTCATAACGTACGGTCCACACCAGCTATCGATTTGTTCGCACAACCAACAGTTTTTTGTGCGCACTTGAATTTGCCTAATGTGGACCGCTGTTGTCGATGTTTTATTCCTAGTCAAAAATGGTTGTCAGAACATTTGTTCGAACAACGATGTCTGATATTAAAAGGCATTTTAAATATGAAAGAAAGAGACGAAATATAAAAATAGCAACGAAATACACTTTACACGTTTTCTCCATTATCACAGAACATACAAAATTATTTTAAATATAGGCAGGAAATTAAAATCTTAAAATTCACTCATGAAAGAATATCGTCATGATGTGTAATATTAATTTAATTATTTGTCGTATAACTATATAGCCTCTGCTGCAAGTAGGTGAATTAAATGGTATTTATTCGTCTGATTTCAACCGGTTTCTTTAGTTTTTCTAAAGCCGGTTATTTTTAATTGTTCGATTTTCGATTATCGAATACAATATTTATTTTATACCCCATGAAGGTTATATTTTCCGAAGGCTTATAAAAAAAAGTATCGTTTGAGCAATGTCCGTGTTGTAGTTGAAACCAACTTCTAGAAGGTCCCACATGTTGCACACTCCTATATGTGCTATCAATTTGTAGAAAATACTCATGAGTGAATCGCCATCGAAACCCAGCATAATTGCGTTACAACTTGCGCTCTGATTTCAAACTTAAAAAGCACTTCACGTTATGCTTTATCGTTCATTCTAGCAATACGCAATACTATGGACCAACTCTTGATCACATAACCATTTTGATAATATTTATTCAATTCGAGCCCTCACTTTGCGTGCAGAAGAAAAAAGATTAAAGGTTTTGGCCTACATACAAATAAGATCCAAGAGATGCATTAATTAAACTTAGCAAAACATCAGTTTCGACTTGTGTTCAATTAAAGGGATGAAAATTTATTAAAAGTTCAAACCTATTTTTAACCCATTAGGCATACTTTTCTTAAGCGAGTACAAAAACAAACAAAATTGTCATTTTTAAAGGGAGCACAATCCTTATGAGGAGAAATGATCAGGTGCAACAGGATCTGAAAACATTATGTGTCTCCAACTATAGCCAGCCTTTAGAAGACTATAGCTATCATTTTATTTTGTTTTAAGCTCAAACTAACTCTCGGCTTTAATATGAAGAAGAAAGAAGACAACAATTTTTTTGATGACCGATAGTCTAAGTTTATACCGGTGGCTATTCTGCGAGTTTAAGTCTTATACAAAACAAACAACGCCATAATCACAATAACCCTGCTCATTAAGTTACTTAGGATCATGGTTTTTAATTACTTTAATTTTAAAAAGATAATTATTAAATTAAATATTAATCGACTTATTATAGCCATTAATTTAATAAAGCACTTACGCAAACATTTTTTTTAAATCTAATATATTTCGCTAAAAAAAAATTAATTTATTTAAATAATAAAATAATTTCATTGCGAATTTTAAAAAGAGACTACTTGACAGTGAGAAAGAATAATACCAACAACTACAAATTCGTGTTTATTCATTACTCCGAAAATATATCTATTATTTAAGAAACTTAGATGGGACGATGTCCTAGGACACACACTTAAGTTAGAGATTTGACTTGTAGTCAGCCCACTATTTACAACATTGGAAAGAACCACATTAAAAATTATCAAAATTCCGTACTATTGTATTATCCGTAAAGTATCGGAATCTGATCTGGTCATAAGCCAAGTAGCTATATAAGAAAATTTCAACTGTTTTTAACTTCTTTTCGCAGATACACCTGTAAATTTAAGGACACTTATTGTGAAGCATTTTTCACACCTAATTGAAATTTTTTCTTATTTTCCGCAGTTATACTGGGGCATATTCATAGTCATCAAAAAAGTCGACTTTTACAGTACTTAAGTCAATTTCTTAAAAAAGTCTACTCTAAGTCATTCATAGACAACTTAAAGTTGGTTTTTGACATTAAAGTCGGCTCTACATTTAAAACCAGCTGAACCTGTTGTTAACTCTATTTACAATAACATCAGCTGTTCATTGTAAAGTTAAAAGATTTATTGAAAATTAAAAAAATGCCAAGCTTTCAAGATATTGAAAGAGATTTTTCAATAACTGGTGGTTGTGAGGATGATTTTTGTGTAAGGAAGCCTAAAAATTACAAAAATAGATTTAATCCCTTCGACCTAAACGATGGGGATTTTTATTCCCGCTACAGATTTGACAAAATTACAACTCGTAAGATGAAAGCATCGTTTCCCTTATAGCTTTTCACGATTTTTTTTTTCTGTATTAATGAAAAATCATTTCCTCTGTTTTCTACCACATCCAAGTGTGCGTCTACACACTCCCGGAGGCATTCTTTCTCTGAAGCACTCCAATTTGCATCTCTTGGACTCTTCAATTTCTGAAAGTAAAACATTTATTAAATGCCAAACTAAAACTATATCACACATATGTACATGTGTATGTACATACATAAATATGTTATGAGACTTACCATTTCTATTTTCTCCACTATTTTAATAAATTTTGATTTTATACATAGATGTAAAACGTTTTAAAATTTTTATTTTTTATTGTTTGCTTCAACAAAAGTAAACAAAAGAAAAGCAGCTGATCAAGTTGCCACTTTTTATTTTTTAAAAAGAAATTGTATGCCAGAGTTAAGCAAATAAGAGTTGACACCCATTTAAAGCCAGCTCAACTTAAAGTATACTTTTTTTCTGACTATGAATACCAAAAAGATAGTAAAAGCTTTTAACTTAAAGATTAACTTTAGTAAGAGCCGACTTTAGTTTGCGACTATGAATACAAGCCACTATCTTTTTTATAATTACAGTGCTACCTGTGTATTTATTTACAGGATCTTTAATACGATACCTTTTGCTACAAACTCATTTCAATACACTTAATTGCCCACTATTGTCCCCTAAAAAAATTCACCTTAACCCTTTGCTGGATGTCCAAACTAAACCACCAGCGGTTTTGTTTTACTAATTTCGTCTCTGTTAGACTTAAAATTTCTTTTTATATTACGCTCATATTAAACAACCAATTTATATAAAAGAAATATATACCACTTAAAAGGCATTACTTTGCACATGTACAGAACCTAAATCCCATTAAAATGCGATTATCATTTTAGTAGTGATGATCGTTTAAAATTACCAATAACACACTAGCAAATTACATGTATTTATTTATTTCCATTTTTTAAATCCAACTCAAACAGTTTTTAAGCCACTAAGGCCAATTATCACAAAAATCACATGTATGTAACAAAATAGAAAAAAAAGTTATGCATATTGATACAAATTGTTTGTGTAAAGAGGTTTTTTTTTGTAAAAAGGCGATTTTTACGAATAACATAAAACTTTGTGGGGACCAGTAGTGTGGTCTGGGGTTAGAAGATTTACATTTTTAAAGAAATTGCTTCTATTTTAAGTAGCTCTCTATTTGTCGAATAAGCCTTCAATTAACCTTAAATATTTTTTATGAATACGGCAGTCAATATGTGGCAAAAAGTAAACGTTGAAAGAATTTTTAAAGAAAGTACTATATTTTCAAATTCCACAAAACACTGTGCATTTTAAAATCTTTTCCAAATTTTTGTAACATTTAGTTAGTTTTTTTTAACTTTTTTATATTTTTAATTTTATAAAATTATATAAATTTTTTTTTTATTCGCACCTTAATAATATTCCCAAAAAAAGATTATAAATTACAACACACAAATCACAATATATTATTATTTTTTTTTTTTTTCTTTTAAAAAATTTTTTTATTAATTTCCGTTCTGATTTTTCTTCACACAACTGCAAGCCATGAACGCTTAAATAGAAATAAATTTTAAAACTATTTTTTCTTCACCACACTCAGCGCAAAAAAACTCAAAATTGCATTGAATCATAACAAGAAAAAAATTTTTTTTGCAATAATAATCTTTCGAATATTTTTTTTTTTGCTTGTTTCACTTAAACGCGTTAATCATGCGCATTTGCTAAAATCAAGCGGCAATTCTTAATTCACGTATCCAAAAATTTAAACAGGCATTAATTTAATAAAATTTTTTTTATTTTTATATATTTTTTTTTCCAAAGCACAAACGTTTTTTAGAAAGCTGTAGTATTTGTTTTAAGAATCCAAAATGATTTGACCGCCTTTGAACGTATGTTGTGTGTTTAAGTAAAAGTTAAATTTGAAAATGAGAACTAAATTCAATTAGGCCCATGTTTTTATGAATTTTGCTTTTTTGCTTTGCCCATTTCGATATGTTTTTGTTGTTTTACATTTCTTGAAGAGGGCAAAATAAAATTAAAAACAATAATAAGTGCTACAACATGTGTGAATATACAAAAACAAAAAGTACAACAATAAATACATCTTCTACAACACTAATAAGCAAATAAATATAAATTAAAAAAATAATAATAAATAACGAAACAATTTAAGGAAAAGTGGACATAAAAGTTGAAGTGTTGCCACTTGGTCTCACAATTATTGACATTTCTAGTGGTTTGCTTAAATCGGTATTTTTCTAGCAAAAAAAACAATGATTCAACGGAAAAGCATGAGTTTTTTCCCAACTAATTTTCTTCGTCATTTATAACCCAAAAAAGGGTTTTTATTATTAAACCAAGCTGTCACCAAATGGAAAGGGTTTACATTAATATAAAAGTGAGTGATCAAAAAACCGCTTAAAACAAAAATCTTTACTTTTGATGAAAAAACAGCAAAAAACTTAAGATAAATATATAAAAAGTCGATATTTAAATAATAGTTCCGCTTTTAAAAAATATAACTCATTGCGTTATCATATGCAAACAATATTAACACTACCATGTATTCTCTATATAATGCGATTCAAGTCAGACACTGCCTCCAACATGTGCTTACCTTTTAATCTAGAAACTCGATTTTCAAAAAAAAAATTATAACTTCTCATAAGAAACTTAGTTTATTATCGAATTTAATATTATGTCCTTTTTATGGTCGTCATAATCGTCCCAGCGAACAGCCTGTTCGAGCTTTTGTAACTAAGTCCCACAGCAATTTAAATCACTGTATATTAGTCCACCAATACGTATGCGAAGAGTATATATAGACTACAATATTGCTGCAATTTCTGTCAGTGTCAATGAAGATTGTAACATGTAACTTCGTCGCCGTTTACAACAGTTTCTTTTATGTTATCCGACCACGTGAAAGTTACAATGCAATGACTACCAACTTTTTTTTACCCAAAATGTAATAGTAAGACTCTGTTGACATGAAGTTTCAGCAAGATGGTAATGAACGTATTGATTGGCGGGTTCGATGAGCAAATTATTTCACGTAATGGACCCCACTAGACTATCTTTTTGATATATGTGAAGTCTCTCGTACACAGGGATAGGCCAGCCAATTCCAGGCCTGGAAGTCGGCATTAAAGCTGGTATTGGCAATGTATGCAGAAATTGGAAACCATAGATGAAACACCTACGGCGTATACACGAACAATATTTATATGACATAATTTTCCAAAAGTAAATGATATGCCCTTTTGTAATTATTTTGTATTTTTAATTCAAATTTTAGATCCAAGTACCCAAAAAAATCAATTTTTTATTTAAAATTAATTTCTCATTAAAAATTTTAAACCTGTAATTTATAGTTATACTTAAGTTTAAGATAATTTGGGTATTTAAGAAAATTTTGTGATATAATAAAAAAAATATCCTTTTTTCCAGTAAATAGATTTTCAGATAATTTAGTTTTTCCCCAATGCTGTCTACTAAAAATCACTTAAATCTTGTTCTACTCAAAAATCACGACTGTCCACCTAATTATTCAAAATATATTCTTAAAAAACACAACACACACAAAATAAAATTTAAAATTCTATACCAAAGTGTTTTACAAAAATCAGATTTTAATTAAAAATTGATTACATACAGAAAATGAATCCAATTAGAATATTTTTTTGTTAAAAACAGGTTTCAATGAAAACACAATTTGTCTTTAAAACTGTCTTAAAAACTGTTTGATCGCAAAGTTAAGCTTTTAAAAAAACATACCTGATTTAGAAAATAAAATTTTTAGAAATCATCTGGCATCACCTTAAACAAACATATGTATATATATGTGTATCTGTGCATTTACACACATACAAATGTTTGTATGTAATTGACGTTTACACTTTCGCAGTTGGCTACATTCGTCTTGTTTATTATTCACTAATTTAATGTTAATTTTATAGCGGCTAACACTCGTAAAAACCCTTTAACCGGAGACCTCCCTCACACACGTACACACACCAATATTTGCCTACAAAAACAAAACGTAAATACGGCAATTTCAGTTGTTGCGAATTGTGATGAAAAGACAAAAAAAATTGCAATAGATATTTGTAGACTTGTTCAAAAGAAGCTTTAAAATGCAGGCGAAAAGATGTGGGCAAAATAAAAAAAAAACAAACTAAACAACAACATGCAAAATAAAACAAACATGTTATAGTTTTTGTAACATAAATAAAATTAAGCTCATTAGTGACGTGATCACAGTGTTTATTTCGTGTTTTTAGGTTCTTAAGAGCATTATGGGACATTGTAACATATAGCAAAGATAAACAGTTTTGTTGAGCGTAATAGCAGTAATTATGGTTCGGTTGAAATTACAAAAAACTGTTTTAAAAATCATATTAGATTTCAAGGGCATTTGTTCAAGAGTATTTGATTAAAAATTTTATGTAAGTAGTATGTTATTTGTATGTTAAAATCTTTTTTATACCCTTTACACGACAGTGTAAAAGGATATAAATAGGTTCATCATTCCGTGTGAAATTTCTACAATACTCATTTGTAACCCAATAAAGTGTATATTTTCTGAAAGCTTGAAGAGGGGAGTCAATTAAACTGTCGGTATGTATGTTGAAATAAATTTTTTGAAGCCACTCGACATTGCCAAGACTCGTGTAGGGTATGAAAATATCAGAAGTATTTATGAACAGATCGGTATTGGAAATCAGCATAATCTTCCCATAACTTTCTAAGATATGAGCAAATAAACACAGCTACCTCTGTTTTTTCGCTTGTTTTTACCATTAAAATTAAAATTTTCCAGCGATATCACAATCTTTAGACACTATTTACTATTTCTAGATCTGGTATGCATATGGGCATTTCCATGTCATCGTACGTGACATTTGTACTCCAATAAAGTGGAGTAACTTTTGCAAAAGTAAGGGTAACTGAAACAAACTTAGGTCTTTATGTTCCATTCAAAAGGTACTTTATTTAAAAAAAATTAGATATATTCGAATCATTGTTGTCCAAAATATCCAAAAAAAATAAGAATATATCGTACGTGACATAAAACAGAAGTGTTTTTGAGGTATATATGGAAATATGAAAAAATCTTCGAATCTTGGGAGGTATTTTTTTCTTTTTTAAAATTCTTACACTAAACCAAATATTTTTCACTTAAAATTCATCAAACTTAATTGAAAACAATCTTTAAATGATTGTTCGTGATATATCGTACGTGACAGGTTTTTCTCTAATAGTATTCTTAGGAAATAAAATTTATATTATGTTAAGACTGTTCAAATACGAATGACAGAGATAAATAATGTTTTTGCACTACGTACATGACATTAAATTAACATCTAAGGGAAATCAAAAAAATACCGCTAATTGGACTTTATATTTTCTTTTTTCTTATGGATCTTGTTCATTGTTGTTGTTACCTTAATTTTAAAGCATATTTACAATTACAATTTTTTTTACAATTTAATCGCTAAAAGAATAGTTGATTGCAATTCTTTAAAATGAGTCAAAGAGATAATCAGATTAAACTCTTATTATTGATCTTAAAATGATTTAATAAGCTCTTAATACTTGTGCATAGTAAAATTTGAGTGTTTTTTTTTATCAATAAACTTATATTGAAAAACTTTCAAGAGTTTTTATTTTTACAGTCGTGGTTGACATATTCATGGAAATATCCATATGAAAATATTCATGTAAAATTTTAGTTAATAACTTAACACTCGTACATCTTGGATATTTTAATACATGATCCGCTGCATTGTAAGAACAAATAGGATCACATTATATTTTTTCGCGACGCATTATAAAAATAGAAGCAAAAAGGGTTAATTTATTAAACTTAAATTTGTTTAGAGCATCATATGATCATAAGAAATTAACGCAAAGTAATTCATTTCCAAAATTGATTTTCAATAATCGACAAATAAACAGTATTCATTTATACACATAAAATTATTTTTTCTAAATTTAAAACACACAAAAACAAAAGCTCATAGTTTTGATAACAATCTAATATCTATATTATTGTACATATAATGGTTGCAAATTATGATAAAAACATGATCGTAGTATAGTAAGTTATTAACAAAAAATAATAATAAAACACAACACCACACTAAAGTAACATGATCTCAGAAATTTTTTTTAATACTTTTATTATATTTATTTGTTAAACATATTTGGAATTAATATTTTCTTCATAACTGTACTATCGTTTGGTTTTACACCTAATAATTGTTTGTAATAATTAATTAAAATAAATATAATACAATTTTTGCAAACATTTTTTTTTCATAAAAATGTTTTCAGTCAAATAACTTTTTAAATCAACCAAGCCAATATTTTTATAAAAAGTTTAAATAAAATAAAAAAATTTAATTATGCACCTGCTTATAATGACAAAATAAATGTTAAAATTAATAACTATAATTTATTTGCGACAACTAGATACATTTATAGAGATCATAATATGATCGCTGTGTTCATATTGTTCATGTGTTCTCGCTACTTGCAAGTAAAAAATTTTAGCTAAAAAATATTTTTTTAGTACAAAAAATAGTGTTATTAATAACTTCCTAATACGATTTTAGTGCTATTAATATACTTGTCACTGTCACTGTTTGGTGTTACGTACTTTTCAACAAAATGACGTATTTTCTTTTACGTTTGCAACAAAAAAAATACAACAATATTTGCATAAAAAAAGAAAGAGAAGAAGAAAATCACAATTTTTTTTTTTTGGTTTATTTCATATGATTTGTTGGTGGTACATTAGTACATGAGTTTGATATTTTTGTTAAATTTCCTAATGTTTTTTGCTTTTATGTAATTCATTTTCTTGTGTTGTTGTGTCTTCTCTAATATTTTTGTTTTGCTTATATTAGTTGTCTGTTATTTATATGCAGTTATGTACGTACACACCAACATGAGATCGTTTTGTTTTTGCGCCAGATTAAAGTTCTTTTTTTTTCTGTCATAAACACACCCGTAATAATTTATTTAATTTTTTTTTTATGGTTTTTTGCATAAGACACCGTAAGGCACCCAAGAAATATGAAAGTTCCTTGTTTATTTTTATTTTATTGCAAAATTACACCTCATTACGTACGACGAGTTGTGGTTTCATATTCTTTTTAGGTTTTGTTTTTATATATGCCACTCATGTATTTATGTATACGTATGTACATACAACCAAACTTAAGTACTTTCAATCGTTTATTCAATCAATGAATTAGTGAATGAAAGACTGAACCCCAATGACGGGCCTGTATGAATAAATTACTAAATTATGTAATACATGTGTTAATATGAGAAGCTTTTGAGATATATGTACATATGCAAGATTTTTATATTGTATTTATTTACTTTGTGATATGGGTCATTAAGTAAGATACATAACATGGATGTTGATCATAGTGAAAAATTATTAAATCTGACCTGTGTAGAAAAACTTAAATCTTCCAAACATCACATCACAAATAAATCATAATTAAGTATGAGTTATGTAGCTGTTGTGTTACGAATGATTTTATTAAAATTAACAGACTTTGTAAGGAAATTTTATTTTAATTAAAATGGAATTTTTTTGCAAATTTTATTATGAAAAAAAAAAATTAAGAAAATTTTGTTTAAGTTTATATATAAAAATACTTTTGTTTGTAAATAAGTGGCATGCAATAACAAATTATCTTTACGCACACATTCAAAGCAGAGCGAATCTATAATGAAATTTAGTGGTTCAAATAAATGATGTTTTTTAAAACAAAAATTTTTTAAATTTATTAACCAATTGGTTTAAGATTTTCTAAAAATAACACTATTTACTTATTAAGATGTTCTTAATTAAACCAATAAGCTCATACATGCCAAAAAAAACCCATGATTACGAAATGGTCACGACGATCATATAATATTCTCTACAACAATATTTAATTATTACAAAAAAATTTTATTTAATATTTTTTTTATGAAATGGTTTTTCTCAAAAATAATCTGATCATAGTTATATAAGAATAAAGCAATTAATTTAATATTGTATTTAATAGCATAGTTTTTACTGTTCTTCTCTATGTAGAATACGTTTTTATGAATTTAGGAGTATATGGAGTATGTGAGGAGCCGCAGAACAAAAGGTGCTTTTTCGCATTTCGCGAAAAATTGGTTTTTTGGTATTTTTATAATATTTAGGTTGAAATCTTGTAGAAACAATCAAGTTTGCATTATTATTATTTTTTTTTTTGACAAAGTAAATGGGTTCTAAAAAATTTATGCTTAACAAAAGGTGCTTTTTTGATTATTTTTTATCAAAAGGTTCTTTTTCCATAATCTTTGTGTAGTTTCACTTTTTACTTTAACGATCAAACCAAACTACAGTTAAAGTAAAATTAATCAGATGTTAAAGTCTTTGTGGAAAGTCTTTTAATGAAACAGTTTGGTAAAGACTGGAGTAAAAATCAGTCATTATTTTGGTACAAGGACATTTTGTATAACCAGGATAAAGGTATGGAGGATTCAATAGACGAAAATGTTGGATGTTCTTGCCTAGAAGAAAATGTTGGAACAAGAGTTTAACTATTTAACAAATTTCATATGTATTTAATTTAAGGCTAAGAAAGAAATGTTTAGGTTGAAATTTTATTAATAAAACGACAAAAAAATTATACTTAGCTTAACAATTTTTAATATATTAGAACAGGTTTAACCACATTCAGTCAAAATTTTATTGTCATATATGTGTATTTGCATTACAAAATGTACTTTTTCCTTCTATTAACAAAACATGCTTTTTTACTTTTTTTTACCGAAAGGTGTTTTTATTTTATTCCTTAACAAAAGGTGCTTTTTTGCTTTCTTTTTTGCAAAAGGTGCTTTTTCCGAAATAAAAATGGAATTCTATCAAACATCCTTAACATTTAATCGGGTGACTTACGACAGTTAGATGCATCTGTATATAAGTAAAAATCTTGTAAGCATTTGCATGTTCTTGCAGTTTTTTAAAGGGGCGAAAAAAAAAATCTCAATTTCCCAAAACTTTGAAATGAGCGAAAAAGCATCTTTTGTTCTGCGGCTCCTCATATAGGAATATATAAGAGATATATGAAACATTTTTAAACAATAACAATTACAGTAGACGCACACAAATTAGAGCTTTCAGTAATTCGAACGTCAAGAAATTAGAATTAGTGTTTGCAATACATTAAACGCTCTGAAATTCGGGTTTAAAATTCGAATTTCTAAGCGTTTTTTTTCTTTGGTTCTTTGAAAATTTTTTTATATTCATATTTTTAATTTAAAAAAAATACATTTAACTTCTAGAACTGAATTGTTACGTTTTGTTTTTTTGTTTTAATCAAATAAAATTAAATTTAAAAAAAAGAATTAAAAATGTTTTATATTGGTTTTTGAAAGAAAATTTACTAAATTTTTTATTTTAAAAGAAAACGCGTTCAGAAATTAGAATAATTCAAAAATTAAAATTGCCTTAAAAACAAAGAGGTTTTAATTTGTGAGCGTCTACTGTACATACATTTTTAAAGAATTCAAACTATAACAATTAAAAAAAAGTATTTCAAAAAAATTGTCGCAGCAATAAAATGTTACAAATGAGTGCTTAATTACTTTGACCTTTATTTACAAACATTGTTTCCCTATTAACAAGCTTGAGATTTATTACTTTGTATAAAAATTATTTTATTATTTGCAATATTTCGCTATCATTTTAGGTAGGTTCTTATGGACAGCTCGTTATACAGAATAACTTATATCGAAGTACGTAAGTAGGTGCAATTAATAGAAAAGTAGTGAAGTAAAAGAGGATATTTTATTTTAGTAATCAGTTAAGAACTTATTTTTGATCATACTATGATTACAATATTATTATTATGTGTGACTAATTCTTTGTTTCTGAAACGTTTGTAATAATATTTTACTCCAATCATCAAAATATAAATTAAATTAGAATTAATAATTGAAAAAATATTGCGAAAAATATCAATTAAAAAATTGATTAAATTTTGTATAAATGATAAAAATTGTATAACAAAATTAACAATAATTTGTTCAGCTTAGGGTATTTTTTTAATAAAAATATTGTTTGCAATTTTATTATTTTTTTTGATATTTTACTACTGCGTTGTGTAGCATCTTTAGGGAATTAAATTAATCTTTAGATTTTAATAGTAGTTTTGTGTAAGAAAATAAATTTGAAATAACAAGCTTTTGAATAAATTTTTAAAGAAAAAAAGTTCAAAAAACAAAATAATTTATTTAAGAAATTATTATAATTAATATAGTTACGTCTACAATTGATATTTTTGATTTATTTCAAAAAAGTATCTATTGCATGACTTATATAAATAATTAAATTTTTTTTAATCAAAATTTGTTAACTTGATATACATATGTATTTGAGAAATATGGAATACTAGCCAAACCCGGCGCGCGTTGCTACGCCCCTTAATGAATCGAAATGCATTCTGAATTTTAATTGAATATCAAGTGCAAAAACCTAAAAATTATAATTTTTTTATGGGCGTGGCATTGCCCACTTTTCTAGTCACGAAATTGTAAAGTCAAAACAGCTCAATATGTGTGCAAAGTTTCAGAAGAATCGGACCAGTGCAAGTACCTCAAAATTAAAATTTTTTTTATGGGCGTGGCCCTGCCCACTTTTCTAATCACGAAATTGTAAAGTCATAACAGTTCAATATGTGTGCAAAGTTTCAGAATAATCGGTCAAGTGCAAGTACCTCAAAATTACACCTTTTTTGTATAGGCGTGGCACTGCCCACTTTTCTAATCACAAAATTATTTAGTCATGACAGCTCAATATGTGTGCAAAGTTTCAGAAAAATCGGTCTGGTGCAAGTACCTCAAAATTGTACCATTTTTTTATGGGCGTGGCCCCGCCCACTTTTTTAATCACAAAATTATAAAGTCATGACAGCTTAATATGTGTGCAAAGTTTCAGAAAAATCGGTCCAGTGCAAGTACCTCAAAATTAAAACTTTTTTAGGGGCGTGGCCCCGCCCACTTTTCTTATCACGAAATTATTTAGTCATGACAGCTCGATATGTGTGCAAAGTTTCAGAAAAATCGGTCAAGTGCAAGTAGCTAAAACTGATAACTAATTTTTTATGGGCGTGGCCCCGCCCACTTTTTTTCATCCATAAACACTCCCCGGTATGTGTACAACAACCTACCAAAGTTTGAGCCCGATCGGTTTTGCAGTTTCAGAGTCTATAGCTAACACACACACACACACAGAGTTTCACTTTTATTTATATAGATTTCGATTGAAATTAAATTGTTGAAATTTTTCCCTGCAATAGCAATTGCGAACAACTCGATTTCATTTGGAACTCAGAGCAATGAATATTTTTTATTATAATTCTTGAAGTATTAATTTTACCCGTAAATTTTATTTACAATTCGGTGGCGTTATTAGTCCCGACATCTGGTATCATAAAGCTAGAGCTTGACTCGAAGATATTCTGCGAGGAAATAATAGATACATATCTATTCAAATATATAAAAAATTAGACTACTTGCCACTTAGTGCGAGATATTTTTACGGAATACATTTATCAAAAATAGTAAGAAGCGTTAAAGACAACAGACAAGGGGAACATCCGCATTAACGTTGAAACTTTTAATTATACCATAAAAAAGGCTTTTTAAATAAAAGTAGGTTGCTGTTAACATGTTATAAAACAATTACTCTTTGACGTATTTATAAGAAATTTTTTAAAAACACAATATATGGGCATTTTCATGCGGAACCACCTATCTTCAATGTTTCAGAAAAATTGTCTTTGTTTGCAACGGAGTATTGTGATATACTACCAATAGACAATTCGGAATCAGTGTCTTCACTTAACTCTTTGCAGCAATCAATTTTTTTATTTTTGTTATTGTATCTATATGCAATTCTTTTTTTACACATATTTTCGTAGTGATTTTTTTCTCGGCATTTTTTGCAAACATGCCGAAATGCTGGACAACTACGTATTGCATGATTTTTTCTACAATACGGCAGTCACATGTTGTTTTTGTTTTTTCATATTTTTGTACAGTATTTAGTTTTTTTTAATTATTTCACTTTGAATTCCTAATATTATTGTTCAAACTCACAGTTTTGTGCTTGCAGCCTCAGTCGCAATATATACTCATCAATTGTTTCACCCTCATTTTGAACAATTTTGTGAAACTTATAGCTTTTGAATGAAACGTTTAGTTTTGGTGTGAAGTAGTTTTGGCACCATGTAAATAAAAAACTGTTGGTTTATTAATTTTTAGCAATAGTTATAATTTTATTGAGGATAGTTAATAACTGCTAGATTCTTGCACGTGTTCTAATTGAGCATTCTATTAACAGTGGTAGAAATGGCGGCGAATTACACATTCGAGAACAATAATAATGTTGTTGACACAGCTAGTAAGAACACATAGTTGTATCAAGGTGAATGGTCACCTTCTCAGTTAATGTCCAATTTAGCTCAAGAGAAAATTGTAATCACCATTAACTTCAAAAGTATAATTTTTAAAGACAATTCAACATTAATGTTACTTTAATATCTTGCCACCTGATAAACCAAGTGTCTTTCAAACCTTAGACAGGGGTTGTTGTTGGCCTTAAATAGGTCCAATCAATACCAGTTTTTACAAGTTTCTCCATAAAAATTAGTTTTTAAAAAAAAATTTTACTCTTTTCACATATTTTATTTCTTTTCTTATTTTTGTTTTTTAAGTGACATAATTTTCCGAGTTTTTTTTTCACAAGTTTTAAGCAATTAATAAATTTTTTTTAAATTATTTTAATATATAATTTTTTCTGTGTGGCAAATTCTTATTATACAGTATTTTAGTGATTTTACAGGAGATCCTTCATGTCATTCACATTACAGAAAAAACTCTGTTATAATAGTACGATTAAAAGCACTGAGAACAGCCACTGCCTGAAAGGCCTCTAAAAATGTACAATCCAATTCAACCTACAGCTTTTATTCCGCATCGACAGTAACGTATTGCAAATGTATTTGAGTTCTGACATTTAATGTGAGTTATCAAATTTTTTTACTGTCGATTGTGGGTTAATGCTGTAAATAGCCTTTTCAAATTAACCATTTTTGATAGCGAGGCCAAATTAATATTTGGAACTTTCCATATTGATACTTGAACAGTTTAGTTCTTTTAGTAGATCCGTTCCCTCTTTCAAATACCTTCTCGAGACATCCATCAATATACGGCACAGATTTTCACCATACTTTGTCAATTTTCAAACTGTAGCCTGCGAACTTTTATTAATTTTAAAATAATGTTAAGCAAAAAATTTATTTTTAAGTTGTTTACATCTTCAATTAAACTTACCCCTAGTCAAAGAAAACATTTTTAGGGTTTCCCACACTTAACTGGACCTACATATTCTGGCAAATTCAAATCTACCCGTCATTTTCGGACAATATTTTTATACACAGTGAGATCATTCTGACTAAAAAATATACAAATAAAAGATCAAACTTACGTACAACTAATAGCGATCAGTATAAATGTGGCGATAATAAACGAAATATTACCAGAATTAATTAACAACCAACAAAAGTTTAGATCTATGTTTCTTTTGTCATTCTAACTCAATGCTGAGCTAACAATTCCATATACAAACATCTGTAATGTTATTCTCTTAAAAAGAATGTTTTACATCAACCTGATAGCACAGTGGTCGAAAAAATTATTTCTAAATTAAGAATCTTAACACATTATTTAAAATAAAAAAAAGAAATGCCTAAAATTAAAAACATGTCAAATTTAGATGAAATAAATAAATTACTAAACTATTTATTTGTGCCAATTGATGAACGTAAGCAGACAGAGTGTAAATTTAGATTGTGTTTGTATGTGTAAAAGTGCATCGTCGAACTTTTTTTGCTTTTGTAAATTTGTTAGACACAAATAACAAAAATTTAAATGTAATGTTCATTTTAATTAAATGTAAAAAAAAATATAATTGAAAACCGCCATTATAAACAAAAGTCAGAGTAGATGTTTTAGCGGTAAATGACACGTGAATTGAATTTAAAGTTCAGGGATGCCATAAATTTCTTAAACAACATTTTGTTAAATAAAATAAAAAAATACGAATTTTCTTTAATAATTTTTTCACAAAAATCATTGAATTAATTAGCCAAAAAAATTTAAAATATGCCAAAAATGTTACTCTCTTATGCTCTTAAGGACTGAGCATAATGATTTGATTAACTCTCATTTGCACCTGACCTACTACTCATATTCCTTCTGTCTCTATGGTACATGAATATTAAAGCAAAATCAAAAAGTAAAAATTACTACAGTTTCTAGCCATCAAATTGCAATTGTGGCTATAACTAGAAACTGAGCCACGTACATACTTACTAAATACAAAAAAAAATAAAAAATGATTAGTATAATTACAAGCACATGTGTGTAAGAGTATGTTGGAATGTACGCCAATCGTGTATACGTATTTAGCAGTTTTTCTAGTCATTATAAGTACAATGACTTGTTTGTTTCTCTGTAATTTCGCTCCCCTTTTAAATTGTTTGTTTGATTTTTGTGTATTTGTGTTCAATTGGCATGCGAGTGATTCTGACTGTATTTTACTACCACTACAGTTAAACACAGGTGTTTTTTTTATTATTTTATTTTTCTGGTATTTCCTCTCTTTAGCCAAAATGTCTGTCTTTGTTTACGAGCCATCCTTTTCTAATGAAAAGAAAAGCAAGATGTCAAGAAAAAACGTGACATACACTAATACAAAGACTTTTAGTCTGTAAATGCTAGTGTTTGGAAAATAAATTTTTATTTTTTTCTTATTGTAAAATAAATTATGGGGCTACAAGAATTGTTTCTAAATACATTTTTAGTTTGTTTACGGTGCATCTCGCTCTAGCTGCTACTTTTTTTATTTGTATAATATAATTGTTGGCATAGAGAACAGTAACTGCGCAATGGCATATTTAAAGAGACATATTTAGAACAAACGTTTTATAAATTATTTGCCATATTATTGCATAATCAAACCATATGTGCTATAAATGGTTGGTGTTTTGGATAAAAGTTAATTCCAGATACATTTTAGTAAAGCAGTGGTTCATAATGGTATAAAGTAAAATTACAGACATCTATATCTATACCTTAGTCATTTCAAAATGTTGTAATTTTGTTATACCCTTTACAGTGAGTGTAAGGATATATATAGATTTGTCATTCCATATGAAATTTCTACAATATTCACTTCCGATCGGTTTTAGAAATCAGCAAAATCGCCCCATAACTTTCTGAGATATGAGCAAAAAAAAAAACTATTAGAATGAAGTTAACTGTGTCGGAAAGAAATAGAAAATAGCGTATTGTATGAAATCTAAAATTTAGCTAAGCTACGATGTGGTCATTATGCTTATGTACATGACGGTGAAGGGTATTATCAGATTCGACACGGCTGAATATAACGCTTTTACTTATTTTATTTATTATTCATTATCAATTCCTTAGTTCAATAAAGGGGTTTACATAGGTCCATTGGTTTAATATTCCATTAAAGTCCATTGACTGAAAAATTAAAAAAAATTACTCTCACAGAAACGCAGACAAAAATTAAAATAAATTATAAAGTAATCAAAACAGCTGTTCGGTTTAATTTTATATTTTGAGAAATGTTAGGTTTTGATTAATTAATGTACTCTTTTTTGGAACTTTATTTTTGGAAAAAATATATACAAAATGATTTTTAGAAATCTGTAAATCATAATTGCCGTCAACTATAAAAGTATATATAAGTATATAAATTTATAATATAAATTATAAATTTATTTATTATAATATAAATTATAAATTTATTTATTATAATATAAATTATAAATTTATTGAGTTGCAAATAATACCCTAAAAAATTAAAGTACTGAGTAGGGATGCCACTTTGGTCTGATCAGACCAATATAAGTGGATTTTTTTATTTAAGCACAACTTGGTAGGTTGAATGGTTGGTTTGTCTGATTTTTATACCCTTCACACAGTGAAAAAGGGTTTGTCATTCCGTGTGAAATTTCTACAATTTTTATTTCCGACCCCATAAAGTATATATTTTCTGAAAGCTTATGAATAGAAAGTCGACTAAGCTCTGTCAGTCTGTCCCTCTGACCGTGTGTATGTTGAAATCAACTTTTTGAAGCCCCTCGATATCGCCTGGACCCGGGTGTAGTATTAAAATATCAGAAATATTCGGGAGTAGATCGGTATTGAAAATTAGAAATATCGGTAAATATACAACTGAGATATGAACAAAAACCCACGACCACCTCGATTTTTTGTTTCACAAAAACAACATTACAACAACAACATACATACATACAAACGTTTATACTGGTTAGAGTAAACATGGCATAGAATCCCAGCTGAGCCAAAAAAATTTTTTTTATTTTTTTTATATTTTTTAATTTTTTTTTTTTTTTTGTTTTATATTTATTATTTATATTAATTATTTTTTTTTTTAATTTTTTTTTTTAATTTATTTTTTAATTTTTTTTTAAATTTTTTTTTTAAATTTTTTTTTAAATTTTTTTTAATTTTTTTCTTATTTTCTTTTTTTAACATATATACGTAAATTTATAATTTTACAATGGGATGTTTTTATATTTGTATGTAGGTATTTCATATGAGATGAATGGTGATACAAACTACTGTTATTGCATGACTACACGTTGTGAAGGGTATATAAGATTCGGCACAGCCGAATATAGCACTCTTACTTGTTTTTTTTTTTTTAATTTTAAGGAAGAGTATGATAATTTTTAGTTAAAACTACAAAGTGTAAATAATTATTTGATTTAGTTCATAAATGTTCTCAAGAACTCTGTATTTACACTTTTAAAATTAAAATGTTGTAGGTAACTTCATGTCTCAATATATAAATAAATTGATGAAATTTACAACAGTCCTTTCTAAAAATAATATTTTTGATTTCCTTTATTTATTTTAAAATATTTTGTACTTCTTTTCTATTTCAATCATTGAAATAATACTTGAAAAGGCAATTTGAGAAAATGTTAATTTTTTTATAGGCTTTTTGTCAATTGGTCTCAAGAAATACTCAAAAAATTCAATCGACGTTCTTCAAAGCATGTGTATCAATTCGTGACAAGCGATGACTGATGGATCTATCCATATGAACATGAAAATAAAAAGCAGTCAGCTGTGTGATGAGGAAATCCCTACAAAAGTCATTGAAAATGTTTTCAAAATGCTTCGAAAATTAGTTCTCACGTATGCAAAAGTGTATGGATCTTCATGGAGAATATTTAGCAAAACAATAAAGCTATTTTCAAAGATTTTTTCGCTAACATATTGTCTCCAATCCAGGAGCATACAAGGTGACACTTGCATACTCAAACTTATGTTAATCTTCTTCTACTACTTATTTTAAACTAAATATATTTTCAAATAAATATTTAATTATCGCTATAATAAGTCTGATAGAAAACTTGATATAAGGTTACTACTTTTAACTTTTTGGTAACTAAAATATCAACAGTTATTATATTAACAAAAATTTTTAAGTCTTTTAAAAATGTGCCACTAAAGGCAATTTTCTTTTAAACATATTATGACCGTAATAATCGTTAAATGATAGGAGCGATAATATTTCCGCAAAAAATTTAAGCGATTTTTTATTGATTTAATAAAGTTTAAGAAAATTTTTTTAAAGGCTCTTTAAACATTCTAAAGAGGTTGAAGTCCAAATTTAGCATTTTGAATTATGCTACTATTTACATAATGTATGTATGTAATTATTTATGTATGCATGTAAATATGTATATAACCTGATCTCTTGCGTCAGTTGGTTAAAGCTGTTTCTGTTGTTGCGTGGGTGTTGGTGATGTTTGTGGCTGAGACTTAGGATTTGTTGGATGATGATGTCCAAGCAGATGATGCTGCTGTTGCAGTTGTAAATGATTCGTGATAAGCATCCAAATTTGTCCTTATTATCATACTCTAAAGTTCGGTTTCAAATTATTGATTTTTAAATGCAAAATATATTGTAATTCCGTCTTTTAAAAATATATATAAACAATTTTTAAATTCAATAAAATCTTTCAAATATTCATTTTATTTTTATTACCAACAATGTACGTCTGTTCTATAATTTATAGATGGATTATTTTGTTATCCGAAAAATAAAATAAAAAATAAAAATTTCCCAAAACCAAAAACTTTATATTTAATATTCTGTTACTATGATTTCACCCTCATTGATTACATTGTGTTAGAGAATAAAAGATGCAAAGAAAAAAGGTCTATTTTGATTTCTAATAAGCCGTATAAGATAATATTTATGTAAAAAGTTTATAACAGAGAAGAACGAAATAAATTGAAACATCAAAAATAAGATACGAATTTAAAACCAAATATCAAAAAGACAGCAACTACTAAACTTCATACACGTTCATATTTTTTGGAGATATTTATGTAAATTGTTCTATAATGCCATGAAGATTTAAAACAATTTGTTTTTTTGGTTTAAAAGTGATAAAATAAAGCATTAAAGCCAAAGGCAGTTTAAGAAACAATAGATACCAAACTTAAGGATTAAGAGTCAATTTTATAACTACCAACACTACTGTATAGTAGTAGAAGAGGACGTACATATACATATGGGTCAAACATTTCGTATGTAACACAAAGATATTTATCTAGAGCCCAACATAGAATTGCGTAACTTTGAACCTACATAGTAGTTGTATGTCAACGGATTCTGCAATAGTTGAATAAACATTGTTGGTAATTTTTTATTTTAACTCATACTACAAATCTCTTTATGTTTTGGCGACATTTTATAAATAATTCACAGAAATTTTTGCTTTTCTAATATCTTGAAGTGTATTTAATACAATTTAACTCCTACAAATTGTTGTGTATTGGGCCAGCATAAAACACTATATCATAATATTAACAAAAATTGAAAGTTTGAGGTAACTAACCTCTCTGGATCTGAAAAATCTTGAAAGTCAGTGACACGCCATAAAAATTCACAAAATTTTATTATCTCGTGTGCGTGTGCCATTAATCTTTTGTGACCTATAAGTCGGGAGGCTACATCTCTGAAATCGAACTGTTTAAAAATGTAAAAAAAATATATATAAAAGATAGTTTTCCTCTCCTAGTTGTGACAGATTTGCATATGGGATAATTTTTAGACCTAGAAATAATAAGAATAAATTAAAGTTGAATTTTTAAATTGACATAAATTTCCCTTTTTTGAAAGATAATATTTTGGCAGTATCATTTTAATATGACTTCTAAAATATGACCATTATGGCTGGCTCAGACGCTGTATAATATGAACGGCCAATTTTCTATGACTTGTTCCAATACTTGTGGCCATATATCAGTAATAACGTGGTGAATATTGTCTTTCAAACATTCGTTTCGAGCTTATCGGCGTATACTAGTGACTTTACATATCCCCACTGAAAATAGTCTAACAGCGTTAAATCGCACGATCTTGGAAGTCAATTAACGGATCTGAAACGAAAAACTAAAAGGTTACCAAACGTTGCCTTCAATGAACTAATTATGGCAGAAACAGTGTGACATGTTGCGCCGTCTTGTTGAAAGCACAGCTCTTGTACATTATGATTCTACAGCGTTCACAATTCACTGTACCGTTCGTACCAGCATTGGTTTTAAAAATGTATATTCCAATGATTCCACCAGCACACCAAATAATCAGAGGTCGAACTTTGGCATTCGAACGTGATCGAAATTTTAAAATTCTTATTAGAATATCTACACCTAAGGCACAGCGAACATGATTGTTCGAGTAAAATTTTGATCGATATCGAATGCCGTAATTTCGCCCCAGTTTTAATGGATGTCAAGTCCAATGACAAGTCCATTCAAACAAAAGTTAGCTTCAATGCTAAACAAAATTCTCTTATAAAAATTGGAATCAACGACAAACTTTTTTGGGCCCATTCACCGCATCTATGCATTGCTTTTTATGCATCTGTCCATTCATGTTGAAATGCCAAGCCAAACTATACATAAAGCACTTGACAGTTGACATTATGGCCGCTAGTTAAAAAATGTTGCCAACTTTGAATTATATACCTCTTTAGAAAACACGCGGTATAAATACAATCGTAAATAAAGGTATATTTCACCACTTTAAAAATATGATGTGGGGTGATCTCATTTTTAACACATCAAAATAAAAAAACGCACCATTATCCCATCTTAATTCATAATTGGATTTATATTTCTGGATTCCAATATCGTTCTACATTGGAAACTTTTACTACCATAGAGTGTTCAGTTTCCAAGATAAGGCCTCTAGACCTTTAGGTTACGAAGGATGTCCTTTAACCTTTCCAAGAAAATATCAATGGCAATCTACTGTGAGCGTCAAAAAAAAGTGTACACAAATATTTTTTAAAACATTGTTTTTATATCAGTATTTTCATTTACTATAAAGTTTTACATTTAGGTACTTTTAAATCAGTATTTAGTTCTCTACCTTATTCTAAACAAAACAGCAAAAATATTAACAACAACAAAAAATTTACAACAAAAATAAAAAATAATTCATTTTTTACGCGTCAAAAAAAAGTGTACAAACTGTTTTTAAATGAAAATAAAATCGATTTAGTATTTAGTTGATTTTGCTTTTGCCTTAATTACAGAATTTAGTCTTCTGGGTATCGATTCTACTAATTTTTTAGTTATATCGGATGAAATTTTCTGCCATTCCTCCATTATAACGGATTTCAGCATATTCTTATCGCTAATTGTCCTTTTTCGGAGTTGGCGGTCCAAATGCTCCCACAAATGTTCAATTGGATTTAAGCCCGGTGATTGTGGAGGATGATCCAATGTTTTGGGAGAGCGGTATAGAAGCCATTCTTTTACTATATGGGATGTATGTTTGGGGTCGTTGTCCTGTTGAAAAATCCAAGATCCTTCCAACCCCAATTTCTCCATACTGAATGGCACGTTGTCTTGCAAAATGTTCAGGTAGTCCATCTTATTCATTGTACTTTCAATAAAAACCAAATTCCCTACTCCGTTTGCCGCCATACATCCCCACACCATCACCGAACCCCCTCCATGCTTAACCGTGGTTATTAAATTTTGGTCAGCATAATCATTGTTTTTTGTTCTCCATACTTTAACTGGTTTTTTCTGGCCAAACACCTCAAATTTACTTTCATCAGTAAAATGCACATTATTCCAGAATAAAACATCTTTATTTTCATACTTTTTGGCGTATTCTAGGCGTCTTTTTTAATTAGCTGGTAATATTAGTGGTTTCTTTCGTGGGAATCGACCATGTTACCCGTTTTCGTGTAATGATCGTCGTATTGTACTGGCACTTACGGTAGTTTCTGATGTTGCCGAAACTTCCTCTGATATTTTAACGGCACTTTTAAAAGGATTCTTTTTTACATCGCGCACTATGGATCTTATTTCAGCCTCCTTTAAAAGTTTTCGCCGGCCCGACCCTGGACGATTTTCTATTTTGCCGTATTTTTCGTTTTTATCAATAATTTTTTTTTGCAGTATTGTGGCTTCTGTTTATAATAGAGCCAATTTCTCTGAAAGTTTTTCCTTCATTCTGAAGTTTTATTACTAATTCTCTAATATCACTAGAAGTTTGTTTTCCCATTCCAAAAAAATTAAAATTTACTTCACACGAGGAGATCTTACTCTGCAGATCACAATTAATTTACATAAAACAATAAAAACCTTTCAATAGAATGCTAAAATAAAGAAAACCACCAAATATAACGATATTCTTTTACAGTAGCACACCGCTGAAATGATGCATATGCAACATGTACACTTTATTTTGACGCGTAAAATATGGATTCGAATTTGTTTTTGCTCCATCATTTATGTATTTGTAAGAAATTTCTCATTGTCTTTTTATAGCTAACTAGAGATTAGTATACTAATATTAAAAACCCTAGAATGATAAATTTAGTCATATCTTAAAGACTAAAAAAATACTTTATTGTAGAAAAAGTTTTTGTACACTTTATTTTGACGCTCACAGTATTAACATTTTTATGCAACCCTGCTGCATTATGTATCTATAACACTTTTTTTAAAATTAACAATTAAATTAATTAAGCTTTGTACATATTTATAGTTTTTCCTGAGATTTCAATTCCCCATATTTTTGAATTTAGATCAGAAAGTGACCTCAACCGTCATTATTTTTAACCCTATTATATTGCGTATTTATATAAAAAAAAACAAACTTCGGAGTATAATACTTTTCCAGGATATGAGAGTTAACTTTGAATATATTTATAGTTTTTCCCAACATTCAATACCTTATATTTTTGGATCCAGGGACGGAGACAGTGCCTTTAACTTAAAAATTTTCTTATGTCTGTAATACACTTTTTACCTACCAACATTTAACAAATTTTAAAAACATTGTAATTAGAAACAGAAATTTTTTAAGGTGATTTAAGATGACTGAACCCAATACGATAATATTCTAATTAAATTTTTCTATTATCCTCCTAATATCCTACTACTAATATAATAAATGTGAATGTTTGTATGTTTGGCTGTTTGGATTTTTGTTACTCAATCACGCAAAAGCGGCTAAACAGAACTAAATGAAATTCGGCACATAGATAGATAACAACCTAGATTAACACATAGGCTACTTTTTATCACGATAACCAGGCGGAGTCGTTGGCAAACTCATCATAACACATCCTAAACGGGTTGTTTGTGTAGTAAATATTTTTTTTTTTTTTGTTGTTAGTACTAAGTTTACCTTTTATCCCGATAACTACGCAGACGAAGTCGCGGGCACAAGCTAGTTTTTAATAAAAAAAAACTCCCTCTTTAGGAATTTTTTCACACAACAGTTTTCTTTTTAGAAATCTAAGGAAAATCTTCTTGTTTTTAATATTTTTTTTTATTAACTGCAATATGAACAGAAATAAGAATCCTTGCATTTTGTGCTTAGTGAAGGCTATTTAAAATTCGTCATTCTTGCTCATTACTTTGAGCTTCTTTCCCAACATCTTACTTCACTTTGTTTTATTTATTGGCTGGAAAATGGATTTTACTATAATGGAGAAAATTAAATTCAGTATAAAATAAAAGGAACGGAATATTAGACTTGAAGCTTGTGGTAACCCAAAGATCAAATTTTTTTATTTTGTAAATAAATTTTCAAACAACAGCAGCAGCCATCAGCCTTGACCATCATCATTGTTTGCATCTAATCTGGTCACGTATTTATGAATTTAAAGGGTCTGTTTTGTTTGTATATTTCATATACTCCATTGAGTTTCATTTGCTTTCATTTCCTTTTACCCGACCAAATATGTTGACAGATAATTGCTTTGCCGTTATTCTCTTATTAAAAGAAGAAGCAAAAATTAACTACAAAATAAAGCAAGTATGTTTATGCTAGTGTATTAGGCAAAATTTAATAAGATGGTTAGTTAGACTTTTTATCATATTTTTTACAGACGATTTGGCACACACTATGTGCCATTATGTTTCACTTAATTTACTGGCAATTCAGCATATAATAAAAGGTCAAAAAGAACTTGTTCATATATTTAAATCGAAAATAAATATATTTTTTTAATGATTTCTACTAGGGCATTTTAACGTGCGCCAGCTGAATGGTGATGTTTGTTAGAGTAGTTGTCAAATTTTGTTTAAGCCGTCTTGAGGTAGTTCCTTTCTGACAAAAACTAATGCGTTTTGGGGGAAAAAATAGTATTAATTTTGCATTAAAACAATGTTATCGCTACTTATTTTTAAATAACCCCTAAACACTTGAAAATGTAAAAAACGTTATTTAGCTGACTTAAAGAAAATTTTATTGTAAATCATTTGACGGCATTATATCAATCATTCTCAGGTTATCATCAAATACATCAGCATAACCGCCTTTTTTCCGGCGAAATATTAGGTACGCCCATTAAAAATCTGAGCCAGATAGAAATAAGCTAAAAACGGATTAAGATTTAACGCGATAAAATCTCTATTTTCAAAAAATTTTTATTCAAGGGCGTTTTTTGGTTGCAGACCAGTGTAATAATTTACAAAAAAAATAATAATGAGCAACTTCGTAGTTCGCGTATAGCTTAGTGAATTGGCCATTTTGTATTACAATATAAATATGTTTTTTATAATTTATATGCTTGCCTTGTTGTATCTTTGACAAACATAGAATAAAAAAAGAGTAAACAGCCGGCATAAGGAAAATATCCCAAATTCAAGAGAAGTATAAGCTATTGAATAGTATAGTCGATTTACTTTTTTTTGCAATTATAAAATTTTAATTTTCAGTTACATGCCTAAATAAAAATTACTGGCTGATTTGAATTATTTCAAAAAATAAAGTTTGTGAACTTCTTGTCCACCGCAGTTGAATTATCAATGCCTCCCTTATTTCCATACATATGGGCATTTCCATGTCATCGTACGCGACATTTGTACTCCTATAAAGTGGAGTAATTTTTGCAAAAGTAAGAGTAACTGAAACAAAATTAGATCTTTATGTTCCATTAAAAAATATTAATTATATTCAAATGATTGTTGTCTAAAATTGTTGTCCAGAAAAATAAGATTATATCGTACGTGACATAAAACAGAAGTGATTGTGAGGTATATATGGAAATATGAACAAATCTGCCAAACTTGGGAGGTATCTTTTCATTATTTAATTTCCTACACTAAACCAAATATTTTTCATTTAAAATACATTATACTTAATTGAAAACAATCTTGAAATGATTTTGTAATAAATTCAACTTAATATCGTTCGTTACATATCGTACGTGGCAGATTTTTCTCTAATAGTATTCTTAGGTAATAAAATTTATATTATTTTAAGAAAAAAAAGTTAAATTATAAATTAGCTGCTCTTGCCACTGTTTCAATACGAATGACTGAGACAAATAATGTTTTTGCACTACGTACGTGACATTAAAATAACATCCAAGAGTAATCAAAAAAACAAATACCGTAATTGTACTCTATATTTTCTTTTTTCTTATGGATCTTGTTAATTATTGTTGTTACAATTACAATTTTTTTTTACAATTTAATCGCTAAAAAAAATAGTTGATTGCAATTCTTTAAAATGAGTCAAAGAGATAATCAGATTAAACTCCTATTATTACTCTTAAAATAGTTCAATAAACTCTTAATACCTGCGCATAGTAAAATTTAAATGTTTTTTTTTTATCAAAAAACTGATATTGAAAAACTTTCAAGAGTTTTTATTTTTAAAGTCGTGGTTGACATATTTATGGAAATGCCCATATGTAAGTATATCGAAAATATTTAGCACTTAACTTCTAAACCTTTGTACAAGCAGTTTAGCTAATATAGTCTGTCTGTCTTTCAGTCGGAAGCACAATAAAAAGAGGTCAAACGAAAGAACGAATAATTATTTTAAATTTTGCTGAAATATTTTTTACTTATGTATGTATTAAACATTGGTTGGTTGTTCGTTAAAAATATTTATTACAGTTTTTATAACGATTTCTTTCTAACTTTTTGTCCATCAATATATTTTTTTTTAAACAGAATTCCTTTTAAATCTGAGTATATAATCAAAAGCAGAGTACTTATATGAATATAACAATAGAACGATTCCCCTAAATAAAAACAAAACAAAATCCTTTCAACCATAGAAATACTATGGCAAAATTTGTTTTTCGTTTCATATTTAAATGCAAATTAGCGCGAGTAATTTTCCAGAGTAAATAATAAGCCAGACAGCAACCACTAAAAATAAATCAACTTGAATGATTTGGATTTAGTATTGGCAAAAAAATAATATTAAAATAAAAACAAAATACGAGTATGCATCACACAGATTATTAAGCAAATCTCAATTTAAAATAGTCATATATGTGGACTTTCCACAAATATACGTACGATTGCTGTACAAAACAAAACAAGACAAGTCGAAGTTGGCAGTAATAAATAGGTTTATGACAAAGAGTAAAAAAAAGATCCTGAATTGTAGATACCCTATGTCACTACACACATTAAATTTATATTTAAATTCAAATCACCAAAGACAAATCAAGCTAAATATATTTGACAAGACTATATAAAGAAACTAATTAATTATTAGCAAAACTCAAGATATCGGTAAACATTTATCGTGCAAAGTCCGAACTATAAATTAGATAAGCTGGTTTAAGTATGCCAAATTTTAATGTACCTAATAAAAATTGTTGTCAAAGGTCAGTCAAGTGCCATTTCCTTCATTCAAGGGTGAAACCAGATTCGCATTTCGTACAGAAATAGCTTTTTGTGGGATGTTTTCAGACATGTCAGAAAGTGGCATTGCTAAAGTTGGCAAAAATTTTTATTAATTGACTTACAGTCATGACTTTTTTAAACAATCAAAGTAAGTAGAAGCACTTTTATTTAATTTAGTTAAAATGTTTCTTGTACTTGTTCTTTATTACACTCACTGCAGACGCTTCATAATATACAGAATGGTTCAACCAAAATGAACGATGTTAGTTAAAAATAAAACAACAAATTTTCTGAGAATTTTTTTTTATTTAATATAGTTCATATTTACAATCTATCTTAGGATAATAAGTAAATTTTTTTTTATCTTTCAAATAAAGAATAACATTCATTGCTATAATCAATAATCAATTTAAACATGTACATGTATATAATACATTTATATACATTATATTTAATTTCGAAATGGTAGATCTAATATATGATTTCCTTTAAGTCTTGAACTTAATTAGTGTCGTCAAGCAGCATTACGGCTAATGGATTGCAATGATTATTCAATCTTTGAGGATAATTTTCGCTATTGTTCTTAATTTCGTCCTTGACCATCGGAATTGATAAATCATTATGAATAGCTGTATTTGTTATGAACCATGGGGCATTAACAATAGACCTTAATGTTTTAGATTGAAACCTTGTAAAATTTCAATGTTAGAATTTTTGGCTGTTCCCCATAATTGTATACCGTAGATCCAAACTGGTTTTAACATTACCTTGTATAATATTATTTTATTTTCAAAACTGAGTTTTGACCTTGGGCCAAGTAACTAAAATAACCATTTAGTTTTTAAGTTCAAATGGTGCTTCTTCGCCTTTATGTGATTTTTCCAAGTAAGTCTACGATCAATGTGCAGTCCTAAATATTTGACTGTGTCATGTTGTGGAATATGATTGTTGTTTAGGGACACAGCTCTGCAGTTTCCACGACGTAAGGTAAAGGTTATATGGGCAGATTTTTCTTTATTGACTTTTATCTTCCATTTTTTCAATCTGTTTTCTATTTTATTAATTTCATTTTGTAGCTGTATTGAAGCTACATCTGGATCCACGCTAGTGAACAATATTATAGTATCATCAGCGTATGTAGTAACTAAAACGTAGTTTGTTACCGCAATGTCCGATGTAAAAATTGTATACAAAATAGGACCCAATACACTACCCTAAGGGACCCCAGCCTTAACTTTATTGATTTCTGAAAACTCTCTATTGACATTTGACATAGTAATTCCTTTGGCTAAGATATTATTATGCTAGAAGGATCTAGGACAATTATATGTACAACAAGATATCAGTTAAATGCTCTCCACGGCTTCGGTGGCATACTTCTATCCGATGGTTTATATTTTCAATGGCACTAAGAAATAATTGAAGTTCAATATCGTTAATGTGTTGAATTATCTTAACGTTTAGCTGCTGAATTATTCTTGACTTATTGATGTAAAATTTTTTTAAATATCCCTATAGAAAGAAGTCTAACGGTGTAACATCACATGTTGGTGTCGGCCAATTAACATAACTACGAGGCGAGATATCACGGCCATTGTATTTATAGCGCAAAATAGTCATTGTTTTGTTAGCTGTGTGACAAGTTAGAACCAAATAAGGTGCAGACTCATATCCTCAATTTCTGGCACAAGAAGTCTGCTTAGCCTACTTCATTATCGAAGAAGTACGGCTCTATGACGCTGCAGGCCTCTGTAACGCACCCAACACTCACTGTTTGTGAATGCATCGGTTTTTTATAATCACTTTTTGATTTTCATTTACCTTAATGTGTCAATTTTTCTTGGCAACAAATTCACTTAGTTGAAAGTGTGCCTCGATGCTGAAAATAATTTTTTTCGTTCAGTCACCGTTCACTTCTGTCGGTTCGACTAACCATTCGGCGTATTAACGATGCTTTAAATGATCAGTAGGCTACAGCTCTTGAGTTAATTGAACATTGTAAGCATAAAATCTTTATTCAAAATTCACAACAATGATGTTCGTTTCATGTTAAATTGTTGGACATGGCAACGAGTCAATGTTGATGGCTCTTTTGTCACACTATTTGCAAACAACAGCAATTTTTTCTGCAGAATGAACTGGGCAAGCATGAACAAATATTTTCATAAATAAGTACACATTTCCTGCAGACTCGGTTTGAGCACAATTTTCCCGTTTGTGGATAATTTGGTCGATTATGCTGACTAAAAAAATAACGAAGTGCACTAAATACACTTGATTCAAACTAACATTTTTGTAAAAGTTTTCTTCAAATACTGAAAAAAAAGAAATGTTTAATTAAGTTGGGCCAAATACTTGTCATTAACGTGTGACTCATAAAAAACATCACTCATTACGGTTGGATCACCTTTTATTTTTCACAAGATATAAAATTCCACACAATAGAAAATAAGCCTGTACTAGGAAACTGAAAGAGACTGCAACCACATACATAAACCACAACGTTCGTACATCCTAATCCAGAAAAACACAAATGACAATTTAACCAATAAAGTAAAAAAATGTGACATTAAAATTTCTTTGTCTACGATCTGTGTTGATTTATTATAGAAATGTAATATTTTTAAAATTCTAGCTGCTAAATAAAGTGACACTCAGTGACGTAAAATTATTTGAATTCTAGTATACAGCACCTAATCAAGTCCAGTTTTGCTTGACAGTATAATTACTTATATCACTTACAACATAAATATATTTGACAACCTCAATTACATGAATAACTTGTTATTAATAATTTTCAAAAAAGTCCATTTCATTATAAATTTATTTCGCTAATCATTTCAAAACGTGTCAATAACACACATTTTAAAATGACTTTAATCCAATATATAAAAAATGTTTGTATAATCACAAAAAAATATTAAATGTCAATTTGTCATTATGTCATAATTTTCCGAAAATTTTAAAATTAATGATAAGTATCGTGTCGAATTATCGTGTTTTTTTTTACAATAAAATTTTGCCAATACGGCACTTAAGACATCTTATGACTTTATCAATTGTATTTCACGCATTTAATTTTTTTTTTGAGCATTAAAGCAATAATTTGTGTTGATAAATTTTTATAAAACCAGCGTTAAATTTTTATCATAAACATGCATTTGCACAATTAATGCGTTTGCTTGAAAGAGCAAAAACAAAACGCACACAATTTTAAATCCTGATGAGGCATAATTTTGGTAAAAAAAAATAAACATCAGTGCATATGTATGCATTACAGTTATTGTTTAAGTTATTGTAAAAACTTAAACAATAGTTAAATCATAAATACATTTGGGTTGCTTGGTCATTTGAGTACAAAGGTTGTATAAACATACGTATGTATATATACTTATGTATATGTGTGGTTATATATGGATATGTATGTATGTATTTGTTGTACAGCTTATGAAATTTTCATAAATAATAAAGAAATTCACACGAACAAAAGAAAATCTTAACTTTTAAGTTAAAATCAATAAAGTTTTTTATACCCTTCACATAGTGAAAAAGGGTATATATAGGTTTGTCATTCCGTGTGAAATTTCTACAATTTTCATTTCCGACCGCATAAAGTATATATTTTCTGAAAGCTTATGAATAGGGGAGTCGATTAAGCCCTGTCAGTCTGTCCGTCTGTCCGTTTGTATGTTGAAATCAACTTTTTGAAGCCCCCCGATATCGCCTGGACTCGGGTGAGGTATTAAAATAGCAGAAATATTCGGGAGTAGATCGGTACATAAGCAACTGAGATATGAGCAAAACCCCACGACCACCTCAATTTTTTTTTTTTCACAAAAGCAACATTACAACAACAACATACATACATACAAACGTGTATACTGGTTAGAGTACACGTGGATCGAATCCAAGCTGAGCCAAAAAGAATTTTTTTTTTAATTTTTTATTTTATATTTTTTTTATTATTATTATTATTCATTAATTACAATAAATATTTAATAAATATTTTACAAAGTGTACGGCCTCAGCGTCTCTTGGACATTATTGAGGCGAGTTGGAAAAAAAATAAAATATCTATATATGTATATATATATAATTATAATAACAATAATAATTTTTAAAAAAGAAAAATTAAGTACGAAAAGAAAGTAAGTATGAATAAATATATGAAATATATACAGTACATACATATGTATATTTTGAATGTAATTAATACAAAAAATTATAAACAAATTGAATAAATGGGTTGATATTATTGCAGTAGCATTTCTAAATTTCCAAATAAATGTTTTTTTAAAGCTTGCTTCTTCCAATATTTTTAATACTTTGAGGCAGATTATTATACTCAGAACTAACAATGAGTTCAATTCGCTGTTTATTTAGTTGTTCTAATCGACAACTGGCTATTCTTAAGTTTGTGTTGTTTCTTGTATTAAACGTTGTTTGGTTTCTATTGGATATATTATTTAAATTTTTATTATTTTTTTATTTAAATTTTTTTTAAATTTTTTAATTATTTTTTTGTTTTATAATTATTATTTATATTTTAATTATTTTTTTTTTTAATTTTTTTTAAATTTTTTTTTTATTTATTTTTTTTTAACGTACATACGTAAATTTATAATTTTACAATAGATGTTTTTATATATGTATGTTTTATTTATTGCATGACTACACGTTGTGAAGGGTATATAAGATTCGGCACGGACGAATATAGAACTCTTACTTGTTTTTATTTTGATTTATATCTATAGTAAAAAAGCTTTTTATATTTTTACATGTATATAGTTGCGAAAGTATAAAGGGTATCCCAAAATTAACAACAACAAAAATAAATTACACAATATCGCATTTTTGAAGACTGTTATTTATAATTGAATCTTAAAGTAACCAGGATAGGGTTTGAATAACACATTTGATAAACGCCTCTCTTGCTTTCAGCACTCTGGTGACTTTATCGGAGTATCCATCATTTGATTTTATTACAAGAGTATAGAAGAGTACCAACACCACTGGTATGTCTGAGCCATAATTTGGTAAAGCAAACTTTGATGAGAGGTACGTACTTAAGGCTGACTAAAGGCCTATCAAGTATTACATTAAAAGTAAGTCCCAAGATCTTGTTCTCGACTCGATATTGGTGAGGGTGTTGATGAGACAACATGGTTGTTGTGGATTATTCCCAAGCAGATTGATGTTGATGGTTACACAGGTGGCTAACTTTCGAGCTATGGGATACCAAAAACTTATGAACCTTTTAACAGAGTAGTAACTTTGTTGGTTTATCGACTTGTGGTTTGCAAATCCTTAACAAATTCCATTTCGTATTAAGACCACAGTCAGATTATATCATACGAAGTCAGTGCTAAAGTAAGTCTAATCATATTCATGGTTAACTCTTTCCGCCCCTTCGTTTGATATCGATATTTTAATAGTGGGTATATTTATAATTACTAGATTTGAGCCATATAAAAATTTATTGTACGCCATTTTGTACTGGCGGCCATCGTGGATCTTAAATTTTTTTAAGAAAAGTCGATTAACGTTTGTAAATTTTGGTAGAGACTCTGAAGCAGTTGTATTTTGGTGCTTCTATCTCAGTTAATTTCAAACTGATTTGATAATTTTTCTCAATAATAATTTATAAGACTATGGCCAGCCACTTGTAGGCTTAAATGTTTCTAACAAATTATTGAGAAGATCTAGAAACTTGATATATTAAAAATATATAGTTTTCGAAATTATTTTTGCCTAAAATTTTGTTGTCTAAATTTTTTTTCAAATATCTCTCGACGCATATTGAATCTACGGATAGTAGCTAAAGTGTCAAAAAATTATCTTTAAAAAACAGAGGCAATCGTGTTTATTTGCTCATTTGCTGGTGATTGTGCTGGAAGACAAAAGTCAATAAAACCCGATTATTTTCAACTTAATGGATGTCTAGGTTCTGATATTAAAAGAATTTAATTTTTTTATATTTTCAAAACCATTCGATGTAATTTTAAAGCAAGAGAAAAAAAAGTAGAACATGGTCTAGAATAAAAAACTTTCACAGATAATGGAAATGTATTACGCTCCAGGAGAATATATATATTTTATTACTTGCCATTTAGGTTGTCATTCTTAGTTGGTTAAAAATTATTTTAACACTATCTCATCCATACAAATTTGGACGCTTCTCCGGAGAAAGTTATAAATAAAAAATTATAAAAAAATTTTTATAAAAAATAACAAATCTCAAGCTCGTTAACACAAATTAAAGGGTGTTTTTAAGCTAATAATAATTTTAAAAAAAAAAGATCGAAGAATTTAAATAATATCTTAAACACTATTGGTTTTTTTTTTAATTAAAAATTATTACTTTTTGCTGCAGGATTTTTTATGAACAATGCTTTATATGCAAATACATTTCTTATCAATATTAAAAAATTTAAAACAATATCGAATAAAATGAACTGAAATGTTACAATAAACTGAACAGGAAAAAAGTAAATACAAAAGAATATAAATATGTTAAAATGTTTAACTGTGTGTGTATATGTTTGTGTTTACAGATAAAAGCACGAACACACACAATCTTGGATATTCAAACGTTTACAGTACTTGTATGTAGAAATATATACAAAAATCTATACGCACATTTATTCTATTTTTTAATATTTCTTTATTCAGCTAAAAAATTTGTATAATAAATAAAAACTCACTTATAGAAAAAACGTTTCAAAAGGATATGAGATAAAATAGCTTTTTAATACCTGCTATATGCCATGTTCATGTTCATAATAGAAAAGAAACATTTTGGATTCAGTAGATTTTTTTAAACTGTTTCAAGGATAATGTAAAGTATCCCCCATCCGCTTTGAACTGTCGACGGTCTATTGTATTAATTATGTTGTTCTTTTTTTATGATTTTATTTGTATGTATGTGTTGTATTACTTATGAAAAGAAGTTATAATATCTATTCAATGATTACAGCTCTATTATTTAATTTTAATAAAGATAGCTTGTTTATATACTTCACCTATGGTAACAAGTTTATGCAGCTTTGTTATTCTGTTTGTAATTTCTACAATATTCATTTGCGACCTCAAAAAGTAAACATTTTCTAAGAACTTAACTTATAGGGGAGTCGATTGAGCAATGTACAATTGTCCGTGTGTTAATTGAAACCACATATTGCACAAACTTGTACGTAAAAATCAATCTTTTTGATATAACCAGAAATGAATAGCTATTTAAACCGAGTACAATTGTCCCATAACTTTCTGCGATATGAGCAAATAGAACAATGAACAATTCTGGTATAACAAAATGTAACTAGTTTCACTCTCTTAATATTGGTGTCAAATGAAAGGGCTTGACCAGTAAAATACAGTTAATCATAAAAATCTAAAAAAACCAAGAATGGCGGCGTGTATAAAATGGCTGATATATGAATCAAAAATAGTAATACCGGCTTTGTTCTTTTAACGCCTACAATATTTCTATCAATTTAAGACCCGGACATTTTTTTTCTAACCTCATCCACCTCCACCCCCCCGAATACAGTTAACTTTTTAAAAATTCAAAATCAAAGATAGCGTCGAAAATAAAAGAGAAAAATGGCGTATAAAATAAAAACTAAGCTAAGCAACGCTGTGGTCATTTTACCTATGTACATAATGAAGAAGGGCATTGTCAGATTCGGCACGACCTAATACAGCACTCTTACTTTTCTTTAATTTTTTAATCCTATACAACATTACAAATAGTAACAGGTAAGCCTTAACAGTGTGCGGAAGCCAAGTTGTGACCTTTGAAAGTTTTGCGAATAATTTTAGTAATTTAATCTAATAAATATCATTGTCCTTGTTATGCTCAAAAATAAGAAAATTCGCATATTCTTCAGATATAATAGTGGCACTTGAAGCTTTAATCATGCAAGGTCCAAATAATATTGGAGCTGGAATACACTTTCAATCAATTAGAAAACCAAAACAAAACAAAGACATCCTTATATATCAAAAATTTCTTGTTAAAAAAATAAATCTTTTAAAATAGGAACCAATTAATTTTAGATTAAAAAAAGATGACAAATTATTGTTCACGATGGATGGTAATTGACATTAAATTTCTTTAATTTCTGTTACCTTTCGCAGAGGTGATGAAATCCTTTAACCAAGATTTTTTTAACTTATCCACAAACACGGACACGGAACCCATGATTTCAACATGATTACAATGATCATATTATACTCTCTAATATTACATTCAGTAATCGCTAACTTAACTTATTTACTTTTATATTTAAAATATTTTTTTCGTCACAATAAATACATATAAGAAATATATTGATTCTATTAATACATGTCCTTTGCATGTTTCGTTTCAATGATCGCTTATTCACTATTTCAAGTTAAGTTTTGCCAAAATACGTAGAATTCTGTGTCATTTGACAAAATTAAAATTTACAATTTACAACAACTTCTACCAACAACATCATACAGTTTAGCGAGACATGTATTAAAACTTCATGTAAAGGAAAGAGATAAACAGAGTAACGTCAATGAAGCCAAATGGATACTGGTTTTTTTTTAACGAATTCTGTACATAATTTATTTACTGCCTGTTCAACGATGAAAACTAAAAATTTATTTTTGTTTTCAACGTATTTGTGCGAATGAAATTTCGCTTGGGTTTTCTTTTGACATCGTTGAACAGGCAGTTAATGTATTTATTTAACAACATAATGTTTTAACTAGAAAACTAATTTCAAAACAAATTCTTGTTAGAACCCTTTTAACACACGACTTTTGAGAAAAATTGGAAACATAATAATAAAGACTTGCATTTTTGTCTTTAGGTCTTAAGCAATACCTCTTACATACAAGTTGTACAATATTATTTATTTGGTTGTTGGGTTTAAGCTGATTTATATGCACTTCACTGGAGCTTACGCCAGATCATCAGTAAACTTTTACCAAAACATTTTTTAAAAAGTTAAAAATTTTATAAGTTTTATAATATGATTTCAAAATAAAACAAACAACTATATAAAACTTTTTCAAAAACCCAACTAACAAATTAAAAAATTTGTATCCATTTTATTTTTCTAATCCCTTTAAAATTTGGCTAACACATGGCTAACACTAAATGCTTTTAGGGGCAACCAAAAAATAAAATCTTCTTTTATTATTAAAAAATTTACTAAATTATTCGGGATATGCTCCTATAATTTTTTAATATTATTTATTTGGTTGTTGGGCTTAAGCACCAGTGAAATGCATAACAACATTCAAATAAATAATATTGAAAAATTATGGTAGCATATACTGAATAATTCGGTAAATTATTTAATAATAATAAATTTTCTTTGTCTGTTTAAAAAAGCATGTTCATTTATTTGTACTCTTTAAAATAAGCTTTTTATTCCTTTTCCTTTTAAAATATTGCAAAGTTGAATAATTTATTTCACTAGTGGGCTGCAGTGTGCTATAAAACTCGATCCCATATGAAATGTAGCAAAACTAATTCATTACAAGTCTTAATGCATTATTTTTCTATATTTCAGTAAGTGACGGTTTTTTAAGTATTCAGTTTTTAAGTAAGAACATCATAACATTTAAGCGTTTAAAGCATTTAACTAATTTAATAAACGTAATAAGTCGCAAATTATTTTTTGTCATTTCCTAAAATTTGGTTAATGTGTAACGAACGCGTTTTGCATCTCAGTTCCTCATACGAAACAACAACAAAAATATTGATAAAACTAAGTAGTATATATTCCCATCGTAAGTAATGTATATTTTCTGAGTAAGATGAATAATTGAATAATAATAATTGAATTGAATGAGGGATCACTTAACGATTATTTGAAACTATTTTTAGATCATCTAATATCACATTCTGAATGAACGGAATGCGTTGTCCTAATATGCAAACTGGAGATCATTTTTTTCTATACCACATTGGTTACCTTTTTCAGTTTAAAATATTAAAAATTAAGAACGTGGTATAAAAATATCAAAGAAATTATATCTACATTATACGGAACTACGTTTTATGTAAAAAATAATAACTTATTATGTCGAGATAAGATAAATTTTAGATAATAACGCCTTAACAATTCCACAACTTAAAGCAGCCCATAGACGAATTTTAAATTATTTTCGACAACCTTGCTAGAAGTTATAGCGTAAAAGTCTTAAGCTATATTTTCTTAATGCAATAAAATAAAAAATAAAATAACAATTGATTTTTATTTTATTTTATTTTTTATATATGTTCTATAAAGTATACAATGTAAAATTCATATAATAGTTTTAAAGGCAATCCATTTATAAATATTTACTTAAAATTTAAAAGTCCTTTTTCTTGAAATCTATTAAAACAGACATAAGCAGTTTTTTCTAATTGCCACAAATATTATAATTTAAATAAATCATATTATAGTTTTATGTGCATAAATATAGTTCATGTGGCATCATAATATGACATTTGAATGATAATTTTATTTAACTTTACATTCAAGGCGAATCTATACAGGTGAAATTATCAGCCCAGCTGATGGGGAAACTTTTTGTCAAAATTGGTTGAATTTGCCTTATTAATGCAGGGAAGGAAAATGTGATTTTTGATTCGGTATTAAACAATTAACTTACGTGTACTTTTTTGATAATAAATGTGCGAAATTTATGTATATTTGTTGCTTTTGCGTCATTAATAATGTGTTTCAAAAATTTATATCCATTTTTTAATCAAATTTTATTTTATTTCATTTGTAAAAACAACTTTTCCATCCCTGATATAGGAATTGGCCTTGACATAAAACATCCCATGAAAAGTTGCTTTGTTGTATCAATTCGCCGTTGCATATACCTTATGGATATGCCTTGTTTACATTATTACCAGCAATCATTTCATATTTAAACTTAAATCATGCAATTAAGCCAAAGTATATTGATTTTAAATTATAATTACCCCAACCATATTTTTTTATCTTATGCTGAATCATAGATTGCCGGATTAAACATTGTGCCAAGCAATAAAAATTTTCTTTGCTCAACTTCTTTAATATTTCTATTTAAATTTCAAACTTGTTTGTAATAATGGTTTAATTCGAATAAAAAATTATCTTAGAAGGACTACAAAAAAAAATTCTCAAATGAGATTTACATCCATCTTCATAGAGTATCCTACAACCACTTATTATATTTAGCTTAAATTTATTCTAGTTTATTCCAGTTTTTGCTCGAGTACTGCAATGTAAAATACTACAATAGAAACTAAACAAACTAATTTGTTCATAAATTTTTTACAATGTGTTTAAATTTAAATATTAATGACAAACTGCTTAAATTTTCTAAGGACGACTTAAAATTGTAACTAAATATAAACAGGCAACAACAACAAACTTTTATGAATGAATTTTGTAAACAACAAAACATGCGCATTGCAAGCCGAAAAATAAAAACATAAAAGAAACAGCATCAGCTACCAACAATGATGCCAAGAAATGTTGACAAACTTTAAAACAGTGTTTATCGCAGATGCAAAGATTAAAGCCACGGTTAACGGATAAGCTAAAAAAATTGTTTTAAATAAAAAGATATAATTAAATTAAATTACAGTGATATAATTAAAGCAAAAATCTGAAGGTTAATTAGAACTTAAATATAAGTTCTTTTAATGGTTTATAACAATATTAAAATTTATCATTAAAAAAATTAAATCTTAAAATAAAACGGAAAAAAAGTATATATTAAGCGACAAAATAAATAAAACTAAATTTATGAGAATTATTTAAAACTAATCTTAAATTTTGTCATCAAATTATAACAAATTTATAGTCTGGCCGGGTAATTGTCATTTCCGTGCAACTTAAAAAAAAAAAAAAAATTTTAAATTTCAATACATTAAGAGGCCTAACGTATTAAGGAGATTATCATCATTATCATTGACGTACATATGTTTCAAAAGACACTATAATTCGTTCTTTCATTTAACTTTTTTGTCTTTTGCATTTATCACGTCTCGTTTTTTTTTATGATTTTCACCACTCACATTTTAATGCCATTAATATTGTTATTGTTTTGGCGGCAAACAACAAAGACAACCCAGCTCCAAACACACACGCACACAGCAAAGTGCAAAATAATAAAAGAAACACTTTCACATAAAATAACTAAGTGAGACATTTTATTTGTTGTGCTTTATTTTTTGTTTGTCATTTGATAACATGATTTATTTGCATGTCGGTAAGTGAATTTATTTTCTAATTTTTAGCAAAATAAAAACACTCCGCAGTGCTTTGTGATTGTGATTTAAATGAAATTTAACTTTATTAAATTTAGGTTTTAACAAAAGTTGTTTAAGTAAACAAATAATTTAATTGAAGTGCAGACATAGATTTTGTGCTAAAGAACACTTAACTTGTTAAACGACCATGGAGAGGACGTTAGGTCGTATGAGTATTAAATAATTATTAAGTCAACTACAGTTGCACCGCTATTATGAGGACCGCACAAGACTAAGCAAAGAATAAACAATACGAAATGGTTAAAACGTAATCGTAAATGATATTATTGTGTTAATTTTAACAAAATATGATTATTTTAATCAATGCCTATGACTGATATAATACACATAAATTTGTTAATATAAAATATTTTCTGGGCTTTTGCCTTTAAAACACTGCTCTGCAAAAAATCATTTTTTGTCTTCCCATTTAATAAAACTATGTGGACTATATGGATTTTGATGCGCTGAACTCAAATCCGATGTCGGAATACAAAAAAAAATACAAGGCAAATATTCAACATTTTTTCTGAGAGTTACTTATCTTGGAAATAAAAAAAAGTCATAAACCATAAAAATCGGTTAAAAAATGTAGATTTTATTGTCAATTTCCCGCAGGTACCCAGGTATTTTTGAAAATCGGATGACTGGTTCTCGAGTTAGGATTAAATATGTCTCCGTACCTGACTAATTTAGGGGGGAAAATTTGCCACGCCCATAAAAAAAAATCCCGATCTGATGGAAAAAACCGACAACGGATTTGAGTTCAGCGCATCAAAATCCATATAGTCCACATAGTCTTATTTAATGAAGGATTTTGCTGCTGAGCAGTGTAATTTATTAAATAAAATAAGTGACATAATATAATTTCCAAAGAACTCAGACACAAACTTAATAAAAGTAAATATTGGGAATCCCCGAAATTAATAAATAAGTTGCTTATAATTTTTTGCGAAACTTTTCTTAAACCAACTTTTTAAATTTTTTTAGAAATATAAGTTTGCAGCTTCTGAAAGTTTTGGGATTTTTTTGTCTTTAATACTTTATTTTACCAGATCTGGGTAAAATAGTAGCCATAATAAGTTATAAATTTAGGTGAATAGAAGGTTTCCGTAGAAAAGCAATTTTTTTTTTGTAGTACGAACTGTAGCTTCATCTTTGCTAGAACCATCTCTCACGATTATTGATAACTATATATCTAGAGATAGAGGTACGGCCCGAGAAACGGTTACTGCTCCTCCGATTTATTTATTTATTTTTTTATAATTACAAATTGAAAAATTCTATTAGCTATTAGTCCACACCAAAATGTTCATCTAAAAGGTATGTTATTAATTCTGGTTTACTGCTCTAAAATTTTCAATAACTCCACTTTCGAACTTCTGATGACTTTCTTATTCATATGCACTATCATAAAAATGTACTTTATCACTTATAATAAGATTGTTTAAAATCTATTGTCATTATGGAGCATCCCTAAGTAGTAATTCTTGCGCTATATAAATTGGGCTTTAACGCAATGATTATCGAAATCATGCCTTTTTTCAACTTTATTCTAAAAAATCCTAAAAAAAATTATTGACGTTCACACGACAACTTTCCGCCTGCACAGCTCATGTTTATTTTACGTTAAACAGTCATCATTTAAAATCCTTATAAGACAGCACTTATGCGCACAAATTAGGGTATCCAGACTCTTGAGTTTGTTAATGAGAGAGGAAGAGAGATAAGATAATAATATAATATCTATTTCTCTCTTCAAAATAAAAAAAGTTTAAATACTTCGCTTCAATGGGTGCAAATTGTGGGTAGACTCTGTATATATAAAATTGACTAGGTAAAAGCTAATATCGAGGACCATGGAAATTCGACTATATGTTGTTGTATGAAAAAAGCAGGAGTGGCAATCAATGGATCTTCCATAACTTTAACTCTGGTGTGAGCGAGGGTTAGCCGATATCCAGGAATACAAACCGGAAAAAAACATTTAGGGCCTGTCCAGAAACCCTATATATTCTAGCATCACCTGGCTCAGTTTAGTTTTTATCTAGTCATTAGGCGCTTTTTGCCGGAGAGTGCACCTGTTAATAGTTGTGATCTGTCACTAATCGCTAGGAGAAAGAATCATCCCACGTAGGTCTTCATTGCCAAATAAGCTATCAAAACTGCAACAGGTACTTATATGGTCTTTCACTTTTAAGACAAGAAAAAAATTTATATCCAGAGCAAAATAGGTATTTTATTACTAACAAAGATTCGTTAACATAATAGAATTTATTTAATTAAGACAACATGGAACGCCCTTATCATAATCCTTTAATCTGTATTTCATAAAAAAAATTTAATTAAGTTTCCTTAATAAAAAGTTGTTAATAAATTTGTATTTAAAGACATTTTTATAATAACACCTATTTGTTTAATACCCTGTTCAGACAGATATTTTTGTTCTTAATTGTTTTAATTAGGTGTTGATTGAGCAATTAAAATTAGTTTTCACACATACTCAATTTATCTTACTCAATTAGCTGATGATGGTAGCTGCAAAAAAAAAATACGATGTACATATTTATACCAAATCAAATAATGCCTTCTCTTTAGTGTTTTTCCTGCTAATAAAATATATTTACAATTATATTTATATATATATATACTTATAGGTATGTATTTGAATTTATTTAAAAACTTTATTAAAATTTTCATCAAACATTTTTCATTTTCTTAATTTTTGTTTTTTTGTATATTTATGTGTTTGACATTAGAATGCCACCTATAAAATCAAGGCATATCCATAAGGTATATGCAACGGCGAATTGATACAACAAAGCAACTTTTCATGAGATGTTTTATGTCAAGGCCAATTCGTATATCAGGGATGGAAAAGTTGTTTTTACATATTAAATATAATAAAGTTTGATTAAAAAAAAGGTTATAATTGTTTGAAACACATTATTAATGACGCAAAAGCAACAAATATACATAAATTTAGCACATTTATTATCAAAAAAGTACACGTAAGTTAATTGTTTAATACAGAAATTAAACTCACATTTCCCTTCCCTGTATTAATAAGGCAAATTCAACCAACTTTGACATAAAGTCTCCCCATCAGCTGGGCTGATAATTTCACCTGTATGAATTCGCCTTGTATAGAATTTTCTTCTATATGTATTTCGAGTTTTAGACAATAAGTGAAACAATTAGGTATATGTTTCTTAATTTATAAGTTATTTTTTGTATGGTAAATTGAGCTCAATAAGGCCTTTAATTGCGATAATATTATAAATTGACAATTTAGGGGCGTGTGTGAACATAGTATAAACTTTCCAAATAATATTTAAACTGTTTTACTTTTTTCCTTATGAATTTCGATTAATATTAAAAGAAATTAAAACAATAATTTTTTTACCAAATAATTGATCTCAAGGTCGTGATAAAAGATAATAATCTATTGAAAAAAATTTTTTTTAAATGTTCAATACATTTTCTTATTAAATACGATTTTCAATGTACATTTTCATTATAAGAAAAAAAATTTTACATTGTCATTCAGCTACAATTACACTTTACCAAAATCATTTTGAAAATATTCCAAAACCAGTCATCCATGAAACCAAACAATTCAAACACTTAATTCCTAAGGTCTATCTATATCCAAATATATAAATTCAAATACCACTCTACTAGGCAATATTCATTCTTGTTTAAAAAAAAACACAAAATAACAATTACAATACCGTAAAGTATAGTATATAGTATGTCTTTATGTAAATATGTATGTAATTCTTGTTACGTTTACAATTACTTAAAGCAGCCAAAGCAATTTCCTTAAAATCCATATGTATCTTGTAAATAGAATATCTATTCCCAAAATAAAAATTTTTTATTTACATACACATGCTCATCATATCTACATGACATTATATTTCGTGCATGGAATTGCTATTGTTATACATAGAGGGAGAGAAACAATACTCTCTCACACATGAAGCAGCTATAAATTGTGAAGGGGGTATTACTGCAGGATAATATAAATGACAAAAATAAAAAATAAAAATTAGTACGACATATGCATGTATAAGTATTAAATACAATCACAAGCACAAGTTTCGGTATCACTAAAAGTTGGAGGGCAGAAGAAATAGAACTAAAATAATATTTAAATAATATTTTCAATAAGAAGTTAAATTTTAGAGCATCTTCTGAATTTCTAAAATTTTTGTAATCAGCTTTAAGAATTTTTTTTTGATTTTTTTTTTTTTAATTTCTTTTTGAGTAATATTTTTCTACAGCTTTACATTAAAAAAACTTCTTGAAATTTCATTAATACCGAATATTCAAACCTGCATTTTTACAGACACTTTTACTCACTGATTCGATATTTACAATTAGTTAGATTTATTTTTATATTTTGGCAATAAAAAATGGTCATGATTCACTGACATTTTAATAATTCTCTTGAAAATAGCAGCACTGAAATACATATTGTCATTGGCTGTAATTATAGCAAATATTACTATCGAAACATTTTACAGAAATATCAAATACATAAGCCCATTTGCAAAAATTTGTTTGAAAAAAATTAATAAATTTAGTTCTTCATATAAAGATGAGAAAATTAGTAATAAAATGAACATGAGCCAGAATAAAAAATAATAAAGTTAAACATTTAAATTCAACAATAAAATAAAAATTTTTAATTTTTTAAATTCAAAACAAATCATTCCTGCTGAGAAATCTATAACTCTTAAATATTTACAAGTTATTTCGAAATATTTGCGAGTAAGATCTTAGTTTCCATTCCAGTTCAATGCTTTATTTGTAGGTCATTAAACGCATTTTCAAATTTATTAGTAACTGTTTCAATGAAATAAATTCCCTGAAAATTTTTTTAATATATCTGGATAGTAGAGCGTTTCATCCTAAAACAAGAAGAAAAATGTGCGCCGTGCACCAAAGCAAAAAATTTTGTTAAATGTAGAAGTCGCCTTCTAAAAATGTTTTCGTTAATATAATGCATTTACAATTGGATTTTAAAGCATATCATGTTTTTGTATCAACAAGACCAATGTTTTTAATTGAAAGCCATTTTCGTACAATAACCAGTATTTAACCACAAGGTCTTAGTTACTAACACCCTAATACACATTTTTATATCAGAAAATTAGAGCTCGCAAAAAATTATTACACTTTAACCAAAAAAGCATTGCGATAACTGCGAGGTCACTGAGAGCAAAACATTTGTAATCTCGAGATAAAACAAAATTGATAAATTATGATAAATTCTGATAAGTTATTATGAATACTGAAGACATATTATAAGAAATAAACCCTTAAATTTGGAACAAAAAAAAATTGTTCGATACTGCCTTGCAGAAATCTATATATCGGGTGTCCCAACTAGAACGCAAATTTTAAATTTTAAATAAAACACAGATATTTAAAAAAATCGTGAAACTTTATTATATCGTAAAGTAGACAGAATGAGGTTATGTATGGAACAATATATCGTGCAGATGGCCGCCGCGGCTTTGCTGACACACACGCGATCTTTTAATGAAATTTTCAATGACCTTTTTGCATAAATGCTGCGGTATTTCATTAATGCAGCGTCTAATTTCCTCTTTTAAGGCTTGAGTCATCGTCGGCTTATTCGCGTAAACCATCGACTTCAAAAAACCCCAAAGAAAAAATCTACAGGTGCTAAATCACACGATCTAGTCGGCCAATTCTGGTCTCCAAAACGCGAAATAACACGACCGGGAAATGATTGATGCAGCAATTGAATTGTTTCTCTGGCATGTGGCGCCATCTTGTTGAAACAACATGGCCTCCACATTAATTTCTTCAATTCTAGGCAAGAAAAAACTGGTTATCATTTCACGATACCGATCATCATTGACTGTTTGCGCTTGACCTGCCTCATTTTCATAAAAAAAAGGTCCAATGATTCCTCCAGCCCAAAAACCACACCACACAGTGACACGTTGAGGATGCATTTGCTTTTCGTGAATCACTGGAGGATTTTCCTCACCCCAAATGCGACAATTCTGCCTATTGACGAAGCCATCAAGATGGAAATGGGATGATCGCAATTTGCGAACTGTAGTCGCAAAACTTTCACCATATTGGTAAAACAATTTCACAATGAGAATGCGTTGTTCATTCATGTAGCGCTCCATTTTTACTAACCTCGTACCTTCTACTAGCAAACAATAACAATTGTTCAAATGTCAAACAATGACACTTCGAATGGCGCCAAATTTCAAAATTGCGTTCTAGTTGGGACACCCGATATATCTCTGAACAATGTTACTTTTCGTTGTAATTTTATATCTCAAAAACGGGCTCACCTATCCAAACCAAATGCTTAGGCTTTGTTCGGACTACTTATTAGATGGTTTATGTGAAGTTTGCACAAAATCCGTCAAACGGTTTACGGGTATAAAAGGAAAAAATCGGTAACTTAGTATCTCCAGGCTTAATAAAGATATCACAAAAATTCAGAAAGAACCAGAAAGCCTGTTAAAAATTATTTTATAGGTGTCTGGTACTTTTTGGAAATTTTGAGTTTTAAGGGGTAAAACGGGTAAAAACTGAATTTTGGTACTTCTTTGAAAAGCATTTATCTTTAAGAGGGATAGCAATAGGAAAAAGTAAAAACGTAGTTTTACTTTCCTTAAAGCAATCTATAATGAATTTTTGTACTTATTCGAAATTATGGAATTTAGGGCGAAAAGGGCTTAAAACGGGTAAAATCGGTAATATTGTATCTTCGGACCTAAGGCATGTAGCATAAAAATTCAAAAAGATCCTAGAAGGCTTCCAGAGTCGGTAACCCCAGCCGTTTGTTTATTCATGCCCATAATGGAAAAATAAAAAATATCGTTTATCCACACTATAATGTAAAAGGCTATACATAAGTTTGTCATTCCGTTTTTAATTTCTACAATATTCATTTTATATCGTACAAAGTGTATATGTTCGGAATTTTTATAGATAGAAGAATTAATTTATCACAAGTTCGTCTGTTCGTGAGCATGTTGCAATCAAATTTTTGAAGCCCCTATCAGGCTTTTGTATCAGTCATTACATGATCGTACAAACTGTGTGAAGCGTATATAAGATTTCTTGTTTTACAATTACTATGATCTATAGATTTATAAATCCTTACAGACTGAAGATAAAAATATATAAACAATAAACTAAGCAATTAAATATAAAATAATTTTTCCTTTCGAGACATCACTTTTCTCAGAAACATCTTTAGTATGATAACATTAACATATGTTAAAATTCTCTCATATACCGCTAAAGCAGTCATTGCTAACATAAATAATAAATAATAATTTAGCTGAAAAATTATGGTTTAGTCTAGCTAAAACATTATATTTAATTTTGTTTTTACTAAAGTCTTTTTTAGTCTGCCCTCGTTCAAGCACTACAACATGTTTCAGCTCGACTACAAATAGTAAACATATAAAATGAAAAATGCAAAAATAAAAATAAAGAAAATAAAAAATTGCTAAAAAAAAATGGTACAACTACAATGTGGTCGTTTAAAATATTTATGTCATATGTTGCTGCTATAGCATTTGTTGTAGCAAGTAATAGTAGTTATTGTTGTTGACATACATATGTTAGTTTCTTTCTTAACAATTTCCGTGAACACAACTTTAACCAGTGTATGACAAAACACATAGAAGAATAAACATAATAAAACGTTCACTTGTAAAGGGTGTCCCAGTGAGAATGCTCTTAAAAATAATTCATTTAAAAATAAAACACACGTATTTATTTAGATAATTGTGATTTTCTATCGAGTTGTAAATAACACAAGTTCCAATTAAGTATAGAATAAAACATTTGTCAAATGGCCATGAATGCCCTGAGTATAGGTAATTGCTTTTATTTATTTATTTATTTATTTGGATTCCTACACAACAAGACTAAGAGTCTTATAAATTATAGTGTAGGATTAGTATCATGTATACATAATTAATAATAATTAATTGAAAAAGAAATAAATATGTATTTGCGTTAATTAAAAAAATTGCTTAATATTTTTTGACACTATAGTGACACTAAATTGCTAGTCATAACTTTTACATTTTCGAGGTTGAAATCGGCCACCTTTTGGCAAGGAGCAATATCGACAATGAGCAAAACTTTGCTATTTTCCTTTTCCATTTCGCGATCAAATTCTTTTAAAAAAGTTGACCACAGAGAGCCTACCATTCAAGTCTTATTTTGGAAGTAGTAAGGCAAAGGAATAGATTTTTCTCTAATTCATCTGGGATTCCTCGATTTTCCGATAGCAAATCTTTTTTTTTAATTCCCTTCAACATTGCAGCAGAATAGAAGAGTCAGCCGTGCTTTTTGACATTTTTCTCCTGTAACTATTGTACCATTTCTTGCAAAGTTCCATTCGGCAATGCCTTATAAAACAGCCCAGTTTAAATGCTGCAATTTTTGTTGGCAATACCTATTCGCCTCTTCCGTATTAGCATCAGCCGTTTCTCCTGCTATTTTTATGAACTTAATACTTTCCTTTTTTATAAAATTGCCGTATATTCTTTTACAGAGATGTAACTGCATCCGAACGTTGACGCGTGAGCTCTCTAATTTGAGATTTGATTGATTTTATTTCTGGACTATATGCATAAGCTGGAGAATTCAAAAACACAAAGAAATAAATCGTGCGGCGTTAATTTTCGTTAATCAGAATTTCTTAAGATGATTTGTTCTGGAAATCGTGACTGTAATGAATAGATTTTTTTATGTGTGAATTGGCATGTGGCACCAGTTGTGACCACAGGAGCTCGCTTGTCATATTTCTGTAACAACTGCCGTTCACAGTTACTTTAATTTTTGCCTAATTTTCAATATTACGCCAAAATTGTTTGTTGTAGTTGAATTTGTTTCTCATGAATTACATGAGGATTTTCTAAGCTGTAATTTTGACAATTTGTGTGTACGTTAAACAATCAAATGTTATTTCCGATGAAGCTTTTTTTAAACTGGTCTTGACTTCACTTTGCTCTATTACACATTGAACAAGTTGCCGGCGCATTTAATGACCTGCTGGTCTGAGCTCCTGCGTAAGCTTAATTTTGTATGCATGTAGGTGAAGGTACAATGCTTTGTCAAAATTCGCTGCGTTACGCTTTGTAAAATTTAAAGTTAAGGAGAACGATGCCAAATTAATACTCTCGTCTACAAGAGCAATATTTTCAATATTTCAAACACTATGATGACCCACAGGAGTCGTACTGCCCACAAGCAAATTAATTTTTTAAAATTTTTTTATTATTCATGTTGGGAGCACATTCTCAACTTAAAATTCTTCTCAGCATATTTTTTCAATTTTTTTTAATAATTTTCAATAAAAACAACATTTTTAAACCGATTTTTATAATTCATACCTTTTGAATTCGCAATGTTACTGAATGTTCTGAAAAATTAACAATTTAAATCTGGAACTAAAAAAAATGCATGAAAAAATATTATCACCACCTATTGCTGAATAACACTTGACAATATAAAAAGAGGCTATTAAGCACACTGAAAGGAAATTTTATTTGTAACCATTTGCTGGTATTTTCTCATCAAAATCGAACCAGTTGTTCTTAAGTTATGATAAAATATATCAGCCTTACCGCCTTATTTGGCATGCCCCTACAAAAATCTGAGCTCAATGGAAAAAAAGACGGATTTGAATTGATGGCACCAAAAGCTCTATAGTTTATATATTTTTATTTAAAGACGATTTATACTGCAGCCTAGCGTAATCGAGATAGACATATATTACAACCGGCAAATTTCATTTAAAATTTAAAAAGGACATTCTTACTAAGACACCCCTTATATTTATTTATATTAAAATATTATTCATATGAATATATACAGTATATATGAACTTACTAATATTAGTTTGTAGATTTGAACTCTGGTTGGTTAAGTAAATACCCACTAAACAATTTTAGAGAAACGATCAAATGTCAGGAGTAATTACAGGCAACCATTCTATAGAAAAAGTTTTAAATTTTTAATATAAAAATATTTTTAGCATGCGAAAATAAATTAATATATTATTTAAATTTCTGTCTTCACCTCACTTTTTCTCCAAATAAATATTTTTTCCCCGAAACAAGCACGAAGGCTAACGGGTGGTATAGCTTCATGTATGTCCTCTTTTGATAAGTATTTAAGGCTTTCAAATGTAATATCAGCTTCTTAGCAATAATTTAGTTTTTGTTAGAGAAATAAACAAACAAACAAAATTAAAATATACTTACTTGTCAAATAAGGCTTTACTTCACTTAAATCAAAAGGTTTCAACAACTCATCTAATTGGGAAGTTTGATTTTGAGCCACCGGATTATTTAAGATTAAATTTCCGTCTACGTCACTCTCGAAATTAATAGTTTGTCCTAGAGACCCAAGGTTTTGCACAAAGTTTTCTAAATTCATGTTATTATTATTGTAAGCCATTATTTTACTTTTAAGAATAAAATTTGTTCACTTGTTAACCACACAATAAGAATGTTTGTTTTTTTTTTTTTATTCTAAAACAAGCGGCACTTTTTTTTTATTAATTTACATGAATTAATTTAATTTTTACATTTTTCATATTATTTTTACACTTTTTAACTGTTATTCTTATTTGATTGTAATGTTAATTTTACTTGAAAAACTTTGATTTTTACTACAAAAATGTAATTTTAAAAATTTAATATGAACAAATGTTATTTTTACCTTGAAAAAGGTTTAAACTAATGTGCACAATTTTATTTTTACGTTCACAATTTAAAATTAACAACTTTTAATATAAAATTAACATGTTTAACTGTTAATTTTATATGAAACAACGTAAATATAAAATTTTTTTTTGCAAAAATTTACAATGACTTGAAATTTACATTTTTTATGTTAATTTTATATTGCGATTTTTTTCTGTGTGCAGATGATAGTCATACCTGTAAAAAATGCTTCTTTTTTGATTGAAACTTCGAATCATGCAGGCAATGAATTGTAATTTTTTTAAAGCACAAATTTTGTCTACATCTGAACTGAATTAAAATGTGAATGCATTTACTATGAACTATAAATGTCTGAATATATTTATTTTATCAAAAAAGGAATTTGTTGAAAGTTTAAAAAATGGCAGCGAAAAAAAGTAATTTCACCTTCTGATCAGCTCAGCAAATAGACAAATTGTATAAGCGAAATGCCTTGGCTGTGACAAGCTGTTGACTACTGTACGTACTACATGTAACATACAATCTGAGATATTAAGTTTAAAAACTCCTTATAAACAAGACCACTTTAACAAGGCAGTACTGAGACTTATCGCTAAAAAATATTCTAATGGTCCATAGATGTGTTTAATTATTGCGAATCTTATACTACTTCTATTTAGTAGACTTTTTACTAAAAAAAATGTAATTAAAAAATAGCTAACAATTTTTTAATCTCAAGTTATCGACAAATCAATTTTAACTTTATTTTAATTCTGTTCTTAGACGTGAACGATATAAATGCATTCGACAGTTTCTAATCTATGATGAATCAATTTATTTTCCGATTCAGTTCTTATTTTAGGCCAAAAACGTGCATTTAAATTTTGTTAATTAATGGTAATTTTAAAAAGAAATTTTAATTATTCTTTTAAAGTTTTGATAATCAAAGACATATTTTTCATATATTTTTTTAACGAGATATAAATATTACGAGATTTGTAACAAATTATATTTACCTGTTATGTATGTATATTGTGAATTATTTATAAGAAAAGTAAAACGGCTAATTCCTAAACAATTTTTTTTTCATAACCGTAAGATATTTGTCCGATGTGCCTGCTTGTTGTCAAAACTAAATAAACAAATTTATTAAAGAATAAAATCACACATTGCTTATACAAGTAAGAATAACAACGAATACGAGCACTAAGTATAACTCTGTTTTCATTGTTTTATTAATATTTTAGAAATTTATATTAGAGCTGTTGGTTCATTGTATAGTAAATATACATAAAATTATCCAGTAAGAGCAATATATTATTTCTTAAACAAAATACTGCGTTATCATGTCGCGATATCGAACACCATTACTAGTCATTTTTTAACCAGCCTAATTTCCAAAAAAAATATGATCGAATTTTGCCTTCAGCCCAAAATCTACACCATACAGTGACACGTTGTTGATGCATTTGTTTTTCGATAATCACATGTGGGATCTCAGAGGGCCAAAAGCGGGAATTTTGGCAATCAACAAATGGTTTCGAACCATATTTTTTATAAAGTTTTTTCCACTTTGACAGCCAAGCGTGTATTAATTTTTTAATATTTTTTCTACAGCATAACGCTCAATTTTTATTAAGCCTCAACTGTCAGCTGTCGAATTGTTTTTTTGGAGTTGCCAACACTTTACTGCATTAAAATCTTGCGTTAATTTTAGGACTATTATAGGTATTACTTTCTACGGTTAAGTCCAATGATGATAATATTACCCACTTCTTTTTACTAAAAAATTTGGAAGGTGGGTGTGACAGTGGGCTTGGGCCTGTTAAACTAATTGTAACTAACGAATTTAACTTAGATATTGCTTCCAAAATCTTTGCGCATAGAAAAATTATATGAATTTAAGAGAAATTGTTATATGAGAAGTAGGCGGTTATATGGGTCCATCAAATTCATTTTTCGTTTAACAATGTTATTAGCCAAAAATCTATTTTTCGTAATTTTCATTATCTAATCTGTCGGTTTGACTCCTATCGTAAAGTATGGATTTGAATGTTTTTTGGGAAAAATATTCTCACTCAAGAAAGATATCTTTGAAATTTAAATACGTTTAGACGCAATCTCATTTTATTCGATGTCAGAAAGACATTTTTTGTGACAACTTTTAGATTAAAAACTATAATTGTCTTTCTAAGAAACCAATTTAGTCCATTATCAATTCTCTCTAATGAATAACAGATAATCTGGAAAAATTTCATCACTTCCTTTTTTATTTGAGTTCTATCGTGCTTTCAACAGATAGACAGGTGCACAAATTTAGCCAATACATACCAAA